>CP095434.1:1655000-1991330 GCA_032598715.1 Debaryomycetaceae sp. JAC-2022a | reverse complement strand
CACCCATACACCCATACACCCATACACCCATACACCCATACACCCATACACCCATACACCCATACACCCATACACCCATACACCCATACACCCATACACCCATACACCCATACACCCATACACCCATACACCCATACACCCATACACCCATACACCCATACACCCATACACTGGTGGGTATATTTGGACTCTGGCCCGGGTTCTGAGTGCTGGCGTGGAGCGCTGGACACTAGGCTGTCTTGTGGTGTTATATCAGAAAGCGTTACTTTCAAGAGGGAGGAGGCCTACTTATACCTCAGTCTGGCCTTTGTGAACCGTACACATAGCTTGTGTGCAAATGGCATTGCGTTCGTCACCACAGTTACGCTTACGCCACATGTTATAATTGCATCTGTGGTTTTGAGACACAAATCGGTCTGACGTTGTGCGTTAGTGAGAATTGTACCCCTAAGTTCTCGTCACAAATTCGCTTTCGATGTATACGTTAATCTGCTTGTCTACATTGTGGAGAATGCTTGTACACAAAGTACAAAAATGATTATGTGACAGATGCTACTTTGCTTGTACATGAGCCCAGAAACAATGTCCAGCACCTGCGCATACCTGATTAGAAGCAAGCACAATTGATGTCACATGCTATGCAACGTGAGCGTTGTCGCTGAATGAACGCATCTAGCGTGAATTCTTTCTACACGGGCATGTTGCATGCGACATACTCCCAAAAGTCATGCGACGCTACGTCACTCTTTTTGTACATGTAACCTATGTAAATTCTGACCAGAATGATTGGTATGATTCTTTACATCTCACCTAATAACTGCTAAGTAATAGCAAACATATTGGTGACTGCCGCAAGATATATAAGAAAGTATATTAGCCCTACAAATTTTTCATATGGAGGTGTTCTGCACATAGTAAAGATTACTTCAAGCCTTTGGCTACACATAGTCGTCATATGTTGCAACTTGCAGTATCACATACATCATATCGAATCCTTGAGCTTTCATGAGTCAAACTTAACAAATTTCCCATCGTCGCCCGGAAGCTGAACATTATTGTCACCATCAAGGCAGACACCTAACGACAAGCAATTTTGATACATATGAATTTCCCGGTAAACTGTAACATCTCCAGAGAATGTGTTGCCAAATCTATTCAAGGCTTGCTGGTCGCCATCCTACTTTAGCGATTAATAAAGAGTAATGGTAGGACATGTTGTAGCAACCATCGTTGCAAAGTAGATAAACTGGTCAAGTTCAAATCTTGCTTATAGACAATTCGCATACCCTGGTCGAAAGACAGCTTATCAGAGCCTCAAATACGCTATTCAAAGGCTGCTCATGAATTCTACTCTTACCTTCTGAGTAATTCTCGAATTTCTTAGTGATAAGTCCCTAAAATTGGTTCATAGTACGGATACTTTGTACAATGTCTGATATAACCGATCTAATGCTCAATCGTGGCGTAGTTGTGTTCGACAGTCGGTGGATAGTCTCCCCGGGTACACTCTACCTGGTAACCCATTCATAAAACACATATTTGATTTGTCACATATGTGATTTGCAACCTAATCTGATTATCGTGCCTATTTGTGGAATCAAATTGGTTCGATCAGATATCGAGATAGATGCCTCCACGACTTCACTTTAGCTCACTCTCCACATGCTTATTGCCAAATTGAACTTCAAGTGTAAGGATAGATCATAGTAGCTTTTATCATTTTTATCGAGATTTGCATATTATGATTGCAAATATGACTGTCATTTAGCGAGACGCGACGAGTACATAGGCTTTTTCGAGTTGAGCGGTGAACTGACAAATTGTAGCTTCTGAGGATCTTCAAACCGCACACGTGAGCAAAGGATTGGCCAATATTCCTGAGTAGTTGCTGACTTGATGAAACGTGATGGAATTTTTCTTAATCAAAGGCTATCGCTTATTCATTGTTTTCAAGATGTTGAAATGATACTTTTACAATCAATTTTGTATATTAGAAAAATATCATTGAACTTTGAAAACTGTACCTGCCCAATCGGTGATATAGACAATACAGACACTGCGAGTTTATCTGTGGAATTTATATTAGCTCCCCATACTTTGAGTAGCAGCGTGCATGTAATTGAAGTACACAACAAATTTACACATTGGTTCGATATTTGATGATTGTCAACCAATCTCTTGATCAATTCGAGTGCAAATCAGTAATGCATTTAAATTGATTGTAGGTCCGAGCGTAAAACTACAGCTGTTTATCGTAAAGTTGATTTGTTATTGAAAGCTCAAGAGTTCTGGAATGGCAAGGTGTAAGGCCCAATGGGCTTCTTAAGGATGTACGTGTAAATGGCAGACACAATGATCTTGCCTAAACCCTCAATACCTTCAGGAGTAAGGGCGTTGGTCTTGTGGAAATTTCTTCTGCAGCCAGTTTGAGTCTTGCCACTGAAGCGGTCCTTGATCCAGACGAATGCAGAACCAGATCCCAAGAGCTGTTGTGAAATGTGGCCACCGAGGAGATCCTGCTCGTACTCAACAGAAACACCACGCTCACACAAAACATTGTACCAGTCATCAGCATCAGCAGCGGGGATGATTTCATCGTTCTTGGAGTTGTAGAAGAACATGGGCTTAGTTGGCGTCTCGGACAGTTCTTGCATCTTCAAGTCCTTAGTAATCTTGGAAACAACTGGGTCATTCAAAGTGTCGTCGCCAGTCTTGAAGAAGTAATCCCACTTGGCGTTCTTGAATGTCTTGAGGTAGACAATCTCGCAGATCTCGTCAACTTTCTTAAACTCAGCCATGCGGTCAGGGAAAACGTTCTTGTTAATCCATTCATCCAACTCAGAGTACTCATGTGCCAAGCCACTGATAGCAGCAATAAGAAGACCAGCATACTTGTCGCCCATATTCTTACGGGCAGTGTGTTCAACGTCAGCGACAATACCACCCATAGCGTATCCAAGAATGTTAGACTCAAGTTCAGGCGCATACTTCGGTTGGTGAAGTGCAGCCCAACCGGTAGCAATGCTACCACCAGAATAACCCCAGAGAGTCACCTTGGCATCACTGTCAATACCGGTAATGTTGCCCGAGCTCAAA
Organism: Debaryomycetaceae sp. JAC-2022a; assembly: GCA_032598715.1. NCBI lineage: Eukaryota > Fungi > Ascomycota > Pichiomycetes > Serinales > Debaryomycetaceae > Debaryomycetaceae sp. JAC-2022a. The sequence continues at coordinate 1,988,234 of CP095434.1, read as the reverse complement.
GCACCTCTGATGCCATTCAACGTTGCCTTACCTGCCTGGTGTCCAGCCCCAAATGCAGCCTTTGGACCTTCGTAGTCAGGAACAACAACGTACCAACCCTGGTTCAAGCCAGCCTGGACGTAAAGCTCCTCGACCTGGGAATTGAGGGCAGTGGGGTTAGAGAATAACTGAAATGCATATGAAGGTGCACAGTCAAGGTCAGACGAGTCCTGAGCCACCTGGTACGAAAGCAACTTAGAAGGGTCAGGATTTTTTGGCACGTAAATGGCAGCAGTGATGGCGTTGGCATTTCCGAAAGTGTCCTCAGAACGGATCAAGACTTGGTAAGCAGATTCGATTTTGGCTGGCTTTGTGAGGATTCCGAATGGGTTGTTGATTTTGCGGTGTCTCAAAATAGTACCCACTGGGTTCAGTTCGTATCCGGTGTCTGGTGTGTAAAATGGGTCCTTGGACGGAGGAAGAGGAAGTCCCCTTTCATCAAGAAATTGCAAAGGTGCAGCAGTAACCAGCAAAACAAGCGTGAGAAGGGCAAATAAGAACTTCATGTTGCTTGAGAGAGATTTGAAAGCTATACTGTTGGAGAAGTCAATTCTACCTCTGGAATTTGTCGTACAATTTATATTCTCCAGAAGTTGGTGGAGCTGAATTCAAAATGACGCAGTAGCGCTGCAAATGCGGGACGACTCCCGATCAGGCATCGCTTCACCTGAATAGAGGTCTGATCTTTGGTGTTTGTTTAGATGTCTCTTAGACATTATTGCAGGTTTTGCAAACGACAAAATCATGACATCATACGCGATCCTTTGTTCATGCACAACGCATCTGCAGTGCATCTTGCGCTGGCGCACCTCCGATGCAGACATTATACAACTAACCGAGGGTAGACCGATCGACGTTCCTCGCAGCGCACCCCACACAACATATGCGAAAGGTAAGCAGCTTTCCAAAATCGAGCAACAATAGGGCTGGCAACGAAAAAGCAATGATTGAGACGATTACATTAACTTAACGAACGATTAACTGAATAATAAAAAAAAAATTTGTCTAGTGTGCCTCAAATAGCGAAAAACCTTCAAAGCCAATATAATCATGACAGTGATTTAATGAAAAAGGATCTCATCACCTTGACAAAATGACTGATGACGCACAGAATGGAAAGAGTACCTCTGATTGTCGAGAGTACACCATGATAGCGGTACCTGCTTGAGCAAATATTTTTTCAATTCAATTTTTTGTCGGATGCAAAGCAAAATTGCCGAGGTCAGACGAATTTCAAGACGAGGCCGACTGACAACCATTGCGTGAAGCGTCTGACTCTGCTTAGATGCACCTGATGGAGCGATATGCACGCCACATCAAAAACATATTATCAAAAAACAATCTATTATGTTTAACGTGCGCACTGCATATAAACGATAGCTACCGTTATGATTGCCACTCGTATGCCAAAACAAGAACCTTAGGTTGCTATGAGTTCGCCAATCATATGTGGTGCGGATATCTGAGCGTGCACAATACAAAAAATATATGCACTTTCGACGCTGCTTACCAAAGTGCTGTCAGCCGCTAATATCCCTGCGTCTGTCCAGACAAGGGTGCATGTAGATGCATTGAGGGTGCGTCCGCGCCGAAATTTGATTGAACAAAAGCATTCGCGTCCTATTGTTAGGTTCTCAAAGTCGAAGGTACCCCACCAAATTGACTAATGTGCCCCACTAAAAAACATATACGATGCGGAGAGTCCCAGTGCCGAGGAAATTGAGATATGCCAGCACTAATCAGGATGTGATTGTGCGTCAACGAAAGAAAGTCATCATGAGTCACGGTACGTGACTTGCCTGCTTGCTGGTAATGGATCTTTGACAACCACAAAATCGGTGGTGGTGTAAATTGAATCTCTTGAATCATGGCATTCGTTCAAAAAATATACACGGTGTCAAAAACTTTACTAACAGAATAATATTGAATGACTTCGCCAAACAGGATGTAAGAGGCAACTTGTCCGAGCGGTTAAGGAGAAAGACTTGAAATCTTTTGGGTTTTGCCCGCGCAGGTTCGAGTCCTGCAGTTGTCGCCATGTTTTTTTTGCATCTGTATCGTAGGATGTCAATTGCATCATTGTCTAACAAGACACACCACGGCCTAAGTTGAATTTCTCGGAATTGCTGCATCCAAAGTAGCATCACATTGGCTCCATATCTTAAATAGGGCCCCATTGAGGGAGCAGCATAAAGAGGCAGAAATACTTCGTGCGGCTGCATGTAGCGCGGGTGAAAAAATGGCGCTCGTGGTATCGCCTTGAATGGCAAATTGTGGCTGCAACCACATTGTTGTTTTTAGGACCATGCCGCCATCCAGCTGAAAACACGATCTAATGCTTTCCAGTTGAGTCCAGAAAAGTTTTCTCTCAAAATCATATCATGTCGAAGCAATCAGATACAGTGAGTGAATGTATTTCCAGAGACCAGTCTGTCCTGCGTCTAGCTCTTGCGACAACGTTTTTGAACTACTCTTCTAAACAAGAGAGCATCAAGAATGCAAAACGAATTGCGAAGTTGAGCGGACTCGAAAACAAAACAGATCTAATCATTAAGGGCGCCATCGCTTTGTCAAGTTTTGATGGACTCAATGACGAAGAGATTACAATCTTGGAAAATGACTCGTTGCACCCATGGCGGCAGAACTGGATGTTGTACTTTTTGGCTTTCTCCTCAGCGTGTTCTGCAGCAGTGCAAGGTATGGACGAGTCTGCTGTTGGAGGTGCATCCTTGTTTTACACTCCCCATTACCATATTGATGGTGACAGCACTTACTTCGCCAACATCCAGGGCATAGTCAATTCTATACCGTACTTGGCAGCGTCGGTAGTGGGGTGTTGGATTGCAATTCCCTCCAATTACTATTTTGGCCGCAAATTCACTATCTTTTGGGCGAGCTTTGTGGCGGCTGTATCTGGTATCTGGCAGGCATTCTCGCCTTCGTGGCAAATGCTTTTGGTTGGAAGGTTAATTATGGGGATTAGCATTGGTACCAAGTCATCAACTGTGCCAGTATTCACTGCCGAGTCATCCCCTGCGGCGATACGAGGAGGTCTCGTAATGCTATGGCAAACTTTGACCGCTTTTGGTGTTATGTGGGGTCCCATTATGGGGGTTGCATTCTTGAATGTTGGTGAAAATAATTGGCGATACATGTTGGGTTCAGTGTTCCCATTGCCGTTGGTAGTGTGCGTCATGATATGTTTTGTGCCGGAGTCACCAAGGTGGTTGATTGCCAAGGCAAGGTATCAGCAGGCCTATGACTCGTTCGTAAAGTTGAGGACCAACGAACTCATCGCCGCGAGAGATTTTTACTACACTTTTTGCTTGATTGAGATCGAGACTGAAGCCACAAAGGGCAGCAGCTGGTGGCAAAAGTACATCGATCTTTTCACAGTACCCCGCAACAGATCCGCAGCTTTGGCCAGCTGGATCTTAATGTTTGGCCAGCAATTTTGTGGAGTCAACGTTCTTACCTTCTACATATCTACTGTGTTGACGAGTGCAGGGTTTTCCAACTACTCGTCATTATGTGGAGCTGTTGGATTCGGTGCCCTTGCGGTGGTGGGCAACATCTCAGCCATTCCACTCATCGATAAGGTGGGGAGAAGATTCCTCATGCTCAGCACATACCCATTTTTGGTCGTATTTCTTCTTTGGGTGGCATTTTCGTTCTACGGGCACACCTCGCAAGAGAGATTGGGCCTTGTGCTTACGGGAATCTACCTTTATGTCTACTTTTATGGTTTGGGAAGTGGACCAGTGCCTTTCACATACAACGCAGAATCAGCATCAATCACTGTTCGCGATGCCCACTCGAGCTTTGGCACTGCCACCACCTGGATGTTTTCTTTTGTTTTAGGCTTCACATTGCCAAACATGAAGAGGTCAATTGGCAATGTGGGAGTCTTTTGTTTTTATGCTGGCTGGTGCGGCCTCTTGTTTTTTTTGGTGTTATTGTTTGTCCCAGAGACGAAAGGCTACACATTGGAGGAGTTAGACTTGATTTTCAGCGTACCAATTCGGGAGCACGCGCGGTTCCAGATCAGACAGTCCAAGTATTTTATCCGGAAACACCTCTTACGACAATACGTTGGAGAGAAAGAGTCAATAATTGACGTGGCACTCATCTATGAGCATGCACGAGAGAATAGTAGGGCTCAATAAATCTCACAAATACATCTCTATAACACTATAATATGTACAGCAACTTTATCATTTTTTGGTTCTTTCCATCACGCTTTCACTTGAGGCTTGACGTGGCTATGGTTCTTATGGTTCTCCACGGCAATTTCAATTTTCTGGTCAACTTCCTCGATGTCCTTGTCGTCGAACACAAGCCAGTCCTCGAAACCATCTAAAAATTCCTTGCGAAGTTTCTTCTCGACATAGAATAAATTCTTCTCCGCCTTGACGAGTTGCTTGAACTCCTCAAATTCTTCGTCAGTGAGTAAGCACGCGTTGAGCTCCTCGGTCATCTTCTTGGCATCGATATTCAACCCGATAAACACCAACTCGTTACGTCTATCGCCAAATTCACCCTCCATATCCTTTTCGATCAACGCCTTTGCTGCTGGCGGGTAGTATTCGGGCCCGGTAACATCGAACCATGGAATTCCACCCTTGAGTGTAAGCATGGGACCCGCGGAAGACCATTCACCTCTCACTATATGTCTCGAAGCAAGCCAGAAGAAACCTTTGGATCTGATCAATGGCCCAAAAACTGAGTTCTTCTTGTTCTCAACTGTTTGCTTTTCATCACCCTCGGCCTCTTCAGCTTCATCGTCATCCTCCTCATCTTCATCGTCTTCGCCTAATTCGCTGCTTTCTCCGTCTTCACTGTCATCCTCAGACAATAATAACTCATCCTCTTCATCCTCTTCACCTGGAACGTCTTCGTCCGCTATCTGAGATTGCTCAATCACCACAAACTTATCCTTGATGGTATTATACAATCTTTCGGGATGAAACGGCTTTCTTGACTTGAACACAAAGTTGTTGATACCATATTCCTCCGTTTCTGGCTTGGGTGCAAGCTTTGCTTTGGAGCCATTTGTACCGAATCCTTCCCTTAAGGTCATCTCATTGATGCTTTGTAACCAACCGGCGGACGTTGATGCCTTTTCGAACTCAAACAACTTGGTATTGATGATTTCCTTGATGTCGACTTTGCAATAATCAGTCTTCAACACTTTGGCAACTGGATTCAATGCCTTGATGATCTTCATGATCTTATTCTGGTCCTTCTTCTTCTTTATAGTAGAGATCTTGTTGATAATAATGACATCTGCAAATTCTATTTGGTCAACCATCAAATCAGTGATTGTGCGTTCAACCTCATTTTGACCATTGTCACCAAAGCGATCCACCAAAAACTCAGTGGTCTCGAAATTCAGCATAAAATTGTGAGCATCAATCACTGTGACACAGGTATCCAACTGGGTCAAATTCTTCAACCCACCAAGGTCAACAATCTCTTGCAAAACCTTCTGTTCCTCCTTGTCGATGGTGCCATTCTGCTGGCCATCCAACAACATCTCTGTGAACTCGGTGGTGAAAGTTTCGGCAACTTGCATGGGTTCAGATATACCCGTGGACTCTATGATAATGTACTGGAACTGTCCAGACTTGGCCAATGTCACCAATTCGTCTAGTAAGTCTCCTCTCAAAGTGCAGCAGATGCATCCGTTTTGGAGTTGGATGAGCTTTTCTTCTTTCTTGGTTACTTTGTGGTTTTGGATCAAGGCAGCATCTATATTCAAAGTGGACATGTCATTGATGATTACAGCAATCTTCAAGCCATGAGGGTTGGTCAATATGTGTTCCAATAGAGTTGTCTTACCCGAGCCCAAGAAGCCGGAGAGAAGAGTTATGGGTATCGGGGCCATTTTTAAAATTTAACTATGGCTGCAAATACGCGAAATCCAGGCTAGGAAAAGACAGAAGTCTATTTGATAGAGATCATTTGCCTCCCATTTATACAGTTATAGGATGTTCACCCCTGTAGTTATTGAACCATTGAGAGCGATGAGGACCAACAACTCGAGTTGGATCAAAAGGGAAGGATCTTCCAACCAGATTACAAATTTGGCACATCTGATTGGCCGCATTTGTATTGTACTGGTTATGTTTAACCACTACAGTGAAAATATGAACTTAACTTATAAAAGTTACGCCTCTCTTTACTTGTATACCGAATATGCAAGTATTTCCAGTCATGTCAATGCATGGCTGATATACGTCAATATCGTGTGGCGGAGGTGTGCCTTTAGATCAAGCCGATGTTGGTCGGAGTTAAGCACACATGGCATGTGAATTTAAATTGCATACGCGCGATACCAATCAGATGACTTGGTGCCACCTCCCTTCAATCAAGTCTTTTGAGACCACTTCTGTAAAATCAGGAACAGTAGCGGCTACATTAAATCCTAGAAGGTATACTGGGATCTGTGATCTAAAATGTATTTGCTCCTCGACTATGCGAGGCTGAAAACCTTTGAGTCATTCTCGTCTTATTTTTCATGTAGGGCCACAAACAAGCTGCAGGTGATACAGCCGCGCAAAATGTGCCATTGCCATTTCACGATGCGTATCAGGCTATATTTTGACGTATTTGCCATATAAGAGATTACTGAACAATATATTGGCTCAAGGTGTGTGGTAATATTAGTCCATCGGGTTCGGCTCCACATGTCTTATTCTTATAATCTTTTAGCTGGAATAATTGGCTAATCATGCAGCCGCGCACTGCAGGATCGCGATATATGCGATGGGGCGACTCAACGCCACAGTTCTCTAATTTTCAGTTGGAAAGCCAATACATATCAATATAAAGGTAACATCGGCCTTTTCATTGAGATCTTTTAAAGTCTCAGTGTAAGCTTGTTTCGCGATGACCGACATAGATAACAAGTTTGAAAATATAGCTGTTGAACTGCATGGCCTTCATGCAGACCATGTGGTGAGTGCTAAATATGCAGATATCGCTGTCGGATTCATGCAAGTTCACGATAGCGAAGTTCCCGACATATCCTCAGAACAGGACAGGGCTTTAACAAAGAAGGTGTTGTGGAGAGTTTTGGGGCTCACTTTCCTCATCAATATGATCATGTATATGGACAAGGCAACATTGTCGTACACTGCGATCACTGGATTTTGGGAGGCCACAAACTTGACTCAGAACCAGTACAATAATGTGAATACAATATTTTACGTGGGATTTATCGTGGGCCAACTTCCCGGAACTTACTTGCTTCAGAAATTACCCATAGGCAAATTGATGTTTGGCATCACGTTGATGTGGTCCATAGTGATTTTCTTGCATTGCACCGCCTACAATTATGCCGGGGTGATTGTATTGCGGTTCTTTTTGGGATTTTTCGAGTCTGTATCGATACCCTTACTAACGACTGCAAACGGAATGTTTTTGAGTCAGCACTTGCGAGAAATGACGCAACCCATATTCTATGCTTCGTGTATGGCCTCTCCGATCCCGATTGGATTTTTGAGTTACGGTGTCATCTACGCGCACGCATCAATTGGCGACTGGAGAGTATTAAACATCATCATTGGAGGGTTGACTTTGATCTTGTCCGTGATTGTGTACTTCTTCTTTCCTGATAATCCTTTGAACGCATCCTTCTTATCCGTACAGGAGAAGGTTTGGGTGATCAGAAAAGTGCAGGGTACGTCGCATTCGTCTATCGAACAGAAGCACTTCAAGAAGCACCACGCAATTGAGGCGTTGAAGGATCCAATTTCGTGGCTTCTCTGCGGCTTCTTTTTGTTACAACAGTTGGCAAACAATTTGACCTATCAGCAGAATATTTTGTACGAGGAGATGGGCGGCTTGAGCAATTTGAACTCGACATTGGTCTCGGTAGCGGGTGCCGGATTTGCCTTGTGTTGGTCGTTAGCGGCATGCATTTTTATGTTTTTGTGGAAAAGTACAACTTGCCTAACCATTCTTTGGACTACTTCGCCAGCGTTGGTAGGATCAATCGTGGCAGTTGCCTTACCGCTTTCAAATTCCATCGGCGAGCTTGCCGCCATCTCTATGGCCCTGCTGTCGTTTGGAGTGGGGTGGATTTGTGCATTGGGGCTAGCGCAAACCACAGCTGGATCGAGCTACACCAAAAGGTTGACCAGAAACGCAATGGTAATGGTAAGTTACTCCATATCCAACATCATATCCCCTCAGTTATGGCAAGAGAGAGACGCGCCCAGGTATGTCCCTGCATGGATAGTGCAGATAGTCTTGAGTTTCAGTGTCGCACCAGGGTTGATAGCAGTTGTGTGGTGGATTTTAGCAAGGCGAAACAAGGTCAGAAAGACTCAGTTGGCAGACAAAGTGGAGTCACCAATCGGGGCGGTCAAAAACGAGGACGGCGACGTATACGAGGTCAATATTGCGGCCTTGGATTTAACCGACTTGGAGGACAAGTCTTTTATATATCCCACCTAACACTGCCATTTGAATTCTATCAACCTAAATTACCTGCCCAGTTCGAACTTCGCAATCTACGCACAATCCCTGGTCACCGACTCGCATCTGCAACCCAAATATCGCCGCGCCCGAAGATGCAGGACAGCGCAAATTCAACTGGCGAGCAGTCGGTTGTATCAGTTCACCTCAGTTTGTGATCGCCCTCTGATTGCTCTCCCCCTCCTGAACTTGCCGTTCAAATTCATCATTCAAGAATTTCTCTCGCTTTATCGCATGTTCTGCCAACATTTGCTTCGAGATTTTAGACTTCTCAATATTTGACGCGAACACAATGCCGGCTACACACCACGAACTAACATACAAGACTTTGGCGGGTAGGCCAAACAATCTAGCACTGTTGCCATGGTTGTGATGGTGCATGAAGTAAAATCCACTCAATACACCCACCAATGTACCCTCAAGCCCACCAATGAAAGACGACTGGTACAATTGCTTCTTGTACTTCAGAAGGCGGTCTGGGGTCACTGTAGGAGCAGGCGGCATGTTGGTGTGTTCAAGATTCTTCCGCACAAAGATGGAGGTCGCCCAACGATCTCCTTTCAATGTGGCAATGTGACAATGCTTTTGGGGCAAGAAAAGTGGACAGAATGGGAATCTTGAAAGTTGGTTAAAGAAAGGGGTTTGGAGGTTCCTGATCGGAATAGTCGCGCGACTTGGCCTATGACAGGCTACTTCTCCAAAAATAAAGAATTGAGCATTTTAATATCCCAGTTGCAGCCACATACCAAAACGATGTCATGCAATGAAACCCAGCATTCTACAAGTTCAAGAAACTCTCTCGTTGAAAATCCATTTCTATATGATCTAATAACTAGAGGCGACAGATTGAAAAGGTCGACCTTGACTATTGAAGTAGGTAATGCCCCCAAGATCGAATTCTTTTATGCTTGTGGGAAGTGGAAACTCCTTCAGCATTTCCAGCAAAGATGAATGCAATAAGGTGGTGGCCATTTTCACAAAGTTGGGGTTGGTGGTCATTAATGCTTGGCTGAGTTCATCCTGCTTGAGAACAGAATTGATAGTGAAAAGGTTGGTGTAAAGAATGCTATACTTCTCCTTAAGAGAGTTGACAAGACAATTCAAAAACTTGAAATTGACAGACAGGCTCGTATCGACAAATGAATTGCCGTCAAAACCTTGCAAACAATCGCTGATCTTTGTAAACTTATGATTGTAACCATGGGCGGAGTCATACTCTGCATACTTCTGGAACATATACCGTCCTTCTGCGCAATGTGTACATCCACAGCTATTAACCATTCTGTCAAAGAAGTTTTTGTTAAAGTCAGAGCTCCATCTGATATTGATGAACCACGTATTGTAGAAATCAGGAAGTGTGAGTTTGCGAAGGTTCGGTGTGCACGTCGTAATTTGCCGCAAGATTTTGCCAAAATCAAAGGTATTGTTGGCCGGGGTTTCCGGCATGCGGTGTGGTGGTTGAATGTTGGTGAAGTCATCAACTTGAATAAAAAGCTCCTCAAGGTTGCCGAAGATTTGGAGGGGAAGCTTGTTGTTGACAAGATCAGCAAACTGGTTGATGTTAGCTTCCGATGTATTAGACTTGAAGTTGACAAGTACCAATTTTGTCAAGTTTGTAGGGGCCAACCCATAATCGCATTCAGACATACTGTTCGATTGAGAAACCAGAGCCTCCCAGTCATTGAAAAATTCGCTGATGCAGTTGTCTTCACATCTTTGGTGAAAATCACAGTTGATCTTGAGCTCAAGCTCTTTCAAAGCATTCAAGTCGATGAATTTGCTGAGTGTTCTGTATGTTAACTTGGTGTTGATGGATTTGAACCCAAAATTTCTCAACGAATGCAGGTTGGTGACTGAGAGCTTCTCGAGCTTCAAAAGGCGCCTTGGTGTGGTTTGACTAAGAAATGAAAGGGTGGCTGCCGGCAGATTGAGGTAAAGTGTGGATAAATTGGGCACAAGGTCAGGCAAAAACGGCATCTGTGTCGCGGACGGAAGTCCTGACGGATTCACAGCTTCGGTGTTGACATTGATCTCGGTGATAAGCTCGTTGCGGGGCAACTCCTTCAATTCATCCAAATCAAACAATGTCCAGTTCACCAAGCTTGTAGGTGGTCTCATAACTGCTCCAGCATATCTGCTATCCTGCTCTGTATCGTCGTTTTCGAACGTGACCGTCTTGGGGGACGCAGTTTTGTTGATTTGGGTAATAGACTGATATGCTCTTAAATTGTTAACATCCAAGTTGTCCACCTGCAATTTTCCATACCCTTGATCGCAAGCATTGATTTTTTCGTACAATGTCTGAAAAGGATTCTCCTCGATGGAGCTAGTGTCAGCCTGTGACATGAGCACCAAATGCTTCATGAACGGGATAGTGCGACCATTGAGGTTGACGGCGAGTGACTTGACACGGTCGAGCTCTATGGTAGTATAACCCTGATCTTGCCACCTGGTATCGCGGAACCCCAAGGTGTTATCAGTGGACCCAGTTTTCCTTCGCTTGTTGTCAGTGACAACTATCTTGGAGTAGATGCGGCGGTTAACCTTAAAATTGAAGTACGAGTTAGTTTGACTCAAGGGGAGTGCATCCACGTGAAGCAAATCTATGACCTCATCTATAATATGGTCTGGAAGCTCCAAGAGCGAGACAAACATTGTGGATGCGTTGTGTATTCAGATAAGTTTTGCTATTCAGAACAGACATATGGAGCGAAAGGCTGGGTGTATTTATGGCAATAGTTCATGACTGCAAACTTACAAAAAAAGCTTCCAAAGCGCACAAATGGAATCTAGATGTCGCAGGGTTCATAACCCCGTGTCACTGGATCCGCAATTCGAAATGTGGAGTAATAACAAACGGCCCGACTGTGGAAAGCCACCGCACGCCCACAGCCTGGCCTGGCACTTGAGTGTGGCAATAAATTCTCTCAAGCTCACCACACTCGTTTCTAGTCAGTTCGTATTGATGTGAGCATCGAAATCATTGTCAGACATATCTTACAAATAGGAGGTTCGGAGTTGCGTTTCTCGTGACTTTGTGAATTCCTTTTTGTTTTTTCGTGGCCTCGAGATGCACAAAGCGTGAGAGCCAAGACCGAAAACGCCGCACTCCCGCCACATGTTGGCCCGCCTGTCAATATATTTGCGGACCAGCGCAAGGGCACAAAATTAGTTTCCAGCAGGAACATTCACCGGGCACACGGCATAAAGTCTTACCCCAATTCTTGTATTTACATCATAAAACCTAAATTACATTACTAGCAATACATCTTGCTAAGCGAAGCGGTGTGTTGAATGTGTTGAATGATACGGTAACCCCTACAGATGTCTGCTATGCGAGGCAATGTATCGGATCAACGGACAATGCTACTTTATTTGTTTCAGTGCGGGATATGTTTTTTGCGCCTTCCCCCCCTTCGCCCATAGCCACAACCACAATAAATCTGGCACGGCTGCAAATCGCAAATTCGGTCATTGCGCCACCACCAAATCAATTGTTTCCCATCCACTTGTCGTTGTGGTTTAATTTGTTTTCCAGTCCATTACCAAACCTGACAAAGTATATGGTGTCCACCGGTGGGAAGACGTTGTTTTTCGCCAAAGCGATGGCTCTCTGGTTCAGGAAAAGCTTCCCCTTCAATAGGTTTTGATCGACAAGGGTGACAAGTAAGTTCTCGACTGTTGAGTCTGTGACTGGTTCTAGTAAGAATGTGAACATGTCTAGCGGCTCCTTTTGGCTGTTGTTCGGACCGAAGGACATCTCTAGCGCTCGGCGTATGACGTCAAAGTCCAACCTCAAGGGCTTATTGAGTATACTCCAGATCGGCTTGATCAAGTTGCGAACGACTAAGATGAGGCATTTTTGACTCATTGCTATGAGCAATCCGTTTTTTTTGAGAAAGTGGTAGGTCTCAGGCTGCGAAAGTTGTGAAACGAAGCTAGCGTAGTTCCCAGTGCAGATTGCAGTGTATATCTGCTGATAGATGGGTAGGAACAGGGGCATGGGCACCGGACCCGAGTAATATGTGTGATGGAGAAAATTAAAGTTGGGCCTCTTGCCCATCAAGATGCTAACCGGAATGAAGTACTTGAGGATCACAGTGACGTTCTTGTGGTATATCAATCCTTGGGTGTTGGTGATGACGCGGAGGCACCAGCTGAAGTGAAGATATGCATCGGCGAATTGCGCCTTGATAAAATAAAACTTAGCTAAGTGGAAACGGTATTGTATTTGCTCGTTCATGTCGAAGGAGTCCATTTGCAAGTTGGCATTGTTCATGTTGGCAAAAATGTTTTGACACAATAGTGGGTTGTCCAACCTAAAGTACAAATCGCAAAGCTTGTAGCCGATAAACAAGATGATGGCCTTTTTGTCGTTGGCCCCCAGCGTATTCGCCATGGCCAGCTGTGACCGGATATTGTTGAACATCTTGAGGAGAAGCGACGCCATGTAGGCCAACCGCGGTTGCAGACAGTGCTCCTTTGTGTATAGCTGGCAATCGAGCCTAACGGAGATGGGTAACAAGATTGACAAGGTCAGCTTGACCACGGCGGTGAGCAAGTGGCCGCGTTGACTGTTGTTGAACGCGATGGACAAGTCATTCATGTAGGTGGTGTACAAGTCGTAGGAGACAAGAACGGACCACGGGTCTAGGTCGCGGGCAAACTTGACAAATGACACCACCACCTCGTTGAAGGCAAGCCATTCGTCGTTGTAGTAATGCTGCTGATCGACAGCCCGGTTGAGCGCCTTGTCGTCAACAGCGACATTGTTGAGTGCCACAATGTGTCGATTGGCAGCGGGATCGATGAGGAGCACCCTCACAAGCCCCAAGCGATCGTCCACCCGCACACACTGCGCAACCTCACTCAAAAACAACGTTAACGAGTTCATCGCCAACACATTTACTGGAGTCTCACCGAAAAGAAGAATAGTGGAAAAAAAAAATAGTTTGCAAAAAATGGAGTGCCCAATATGACTGGGATAGAGAGCAGGTTCCATATCTCCACATGTCAGCAGCACCCCCGCGATCACAGCCGCCCAAGAAGGCCAAAATGCCTGCTGCAAGTGCAGTGGAGGCTGAGCCGGCTGGCCACGACGTATGTCTTAAGGTAAATATTCGGTTGCTTTCGCCAGCGCTCAAGGAGGATGACTTCTGGGAGCAGCTTTCTCAATACACCGCAATCGAGCCTATTGCTAGATACTACCAGCCAGGGCACTATTCGCATATTCCATACGAGCGGCCTACATACTCCAGGGCATACCTCCTTTTTCGAGATAGGCAGAGCCTAGACGACTTCACTCTGCAGATTCGCGGTAAGCCATTCACCGAACGTGACACCGGCGATTCACTAGTACCCGTTGTGGCCAATGCCCTCTACTTCAACCACATGCCAGCAAAGGCGTCCGACACGCCGCTCCCCCGCAAAAACACCCTCAAGCACGATGTCCGCTTCAAAGAGTTTGTCAAGTATCTCGAGGGGTCAGTGCCGCAGTATAGCCTCGATCACATAGAGGCCGACATTGCCAAAGAGAAGAAAAAGAAGCACAGGCTAAAGAAGGAAAAAGAGCGTAAAAATGCAGAGGCTCCCAGTCTGGAGGAGGCTCACAAGAGCGACCTCAAGCCGTGCAAGCCCAAGAAAAAGCTTTACGATAAAAAGAAGAAGCAGCATAAAAAGACGCCTGAGAAATCGTCCGAGGCTGCCGTCGAAGCTGCCGCCGATGGCTCACCGACAACAAAGCCAAAACCGAAGTACAAGAAGCCCAAAAAGAAGACTGCAAAAGGTGCTGCAAACGCAAAGCCTGACGTCCAGCCACCGGCAGCTGCAGGCGGGCCTCCGCAACTTGCGCAATAGACTCGCCTCGCTGCATGCCATTTCCCGCAGCCCGCATAGACTGTCGCACCTACGGCCGGCGCGCCGCCTTTCAATTTTCGCAAAGGGCCCTTTTTTTCCGTCTCGCTCTTTACCTTTAATAAAACGAGCACATATAGCATCGCTGCTTTGAACTCGCACAATTGCTGCGATGCTTCGGGGGCACTCGCTCAGATTTGTCAGGCATAAGCGTCTGGCGTCGACCAAGCTAGCCGAAATCTTAAAGCAAAATGCCAATTCGTACCGCCCCACCGCCAGCTTCAAGGACCAAAAGCGCAAGAGCACTGACGACACTCCATCCTCGACCTTCACTGCCAACGAGGTATTAGAAAACCGCTTGTCGGACTTATCGTCGGTGGCGTCGATGAACACTATTCTCGGAATTTTGGAAGACGCGCAAAAGGGGGTCGAGGCGGAGGATCGGCCGCACGCCCGGGCCGGTCCCAAGGCGGCGCCGGACGTGTCGCGGGGCGACACCACTTCGTATCTCGACAGCTTCTTCAAGGTTGCGCCGGCGGCAGAGCCGACGCAGCAGCAGCAGCTGCAGCAATCACAACCCGATGTGCCTCTCAGCCACTCGTACAAATCCCGGCACGCGTCCCGCCTTGGCCGCGACGTTTACGAGTACGCCATTGTGCGCTACCTAAACGACCAGGGCATCAGCGAGCGCGGCCAAGTCGGCGAAACTGCTGGCTTGGCGGTCTACCAACCGCTCATGGCGCGGCTTTGCGACGCCTTTGAACAAAATTGGTGGAAGTTTTCCAAGTACGGCTGCGACAACACCCTCACCTTGAATGGCTCCCTCAGTCACTACCAGGCCATTGCGATGCACTTCGTCAAACGGCCGGGCCAAGCAATCTCGCTTTTGCTTGCCGAGTTGGACAAGATGGTGTCGCTGAGCGACACACTTGCGCCAGTGGTGAAACCACCTCAAAACGGCTCGAGCTTGAGAGAAAAGGCGCCATTGGAGCATGATGCAGCCTCCCACACTTTCCGCACACCCACTGCGGCGCAGTACAAGCTTCCACAGGAGTTTCAACTTTACGACCCGCATGCCTCCACGGCCCTCGCATCGCTGGACCCCACGATGATCTCCCCGATCTACACGCGGTACGACCTCCTGCCCTTGCAGCACCGGCTGTACTTGATCCAGCTCCCTTTCATCTTGAACGACGCCGAGGTGATTTCGCGGGTGCTCGTCAACCACAATGCCGGCGACGTGGAGCGCCTACAAATGATTCTTCAGACGCAGTCTCTCGAAGGCAACAAGTTATACGATGTGTTGGTGCGGCTGAAGGTTATGCATCGCTCGGGTGACGTTGCTCTTCTCACAGACCCCATAGTCAAGGCGGCTGTGGCCACCAAGAGTCATTTACTTTCCAAGGTCAACCGGTACGCTCAGCGTATCCCACAGAGCTTTAGCGAGCGAGTGTTTGACGAGTCAACGGCGATATCCTTACTTGAGCAGCAATTCAACATTTATTTGGCGGTGTGGTACCGCGTCAGCATTGCCGACGCGACGCAATGGTGCGCCAACCTCGTGCATCATCACCTCCTACTGCGGTTGACGATGCCTGAGCTCGAAGCGCTACGGGAGGAGCTGCTCACGTACTTCAAGCAGCAAACGCGATCGGAGCGCGTCGACCGCATGATTACCGAGGAGTTACATTTGAGCAACTTGGCTAGAGCGTTGGTTTTGGAGGCGCCTCAAACTCGCCGCCCACTCTCTACAGAACCCCAATCATGAAGCATCACCACACTATACCGTGGGGCGAGTCGTGAAATTCATTCAACTCGGCGGTGCCGTGCTCTAACCTAAAGTCTCCCTCGCCAAAAGTGACAAAGCTGAGCACGCCATTGTCCAACATGGCCACGACAAAGCTTCTGCCGCCGGATTTGAGCCGCGCGTCTCGAAGCTTGGAGTATGCTATGCGCTTCTGCACCGCAGGGTCGAGCTTCAGCTGCCGCTCTTTGGCCCTTCGCGCCCGGACCTGTTGCTTGGAGCTCACGGCAGTTTGCTTTTTAACGTACCCGGGCAGGGCCTGATCCCCCACGTTGCAGCAGTTGAAAAGCGCCTGGATATGCGGGAGCGAGGGGAAGCTCTCCTTATTGGTGTTGGTGACCACCACTTGGAAATCGGGCAGCGGCGGGTGCCGCTTGGAGAATTTAGGGGTTGGTTTCCATACGTCGAATTTTGGCCGAAGTGACAGCGGCAAGATGGGCAATGATGCATTGTGCACCGAATCGTATGTGGAGTATGCAGGTATGAGCTTCAAGGCTCTGAAAATGGAGGTGTAGTCAAAGAAGTGCCTTTGCCACACAGACATCAGTGGCCAAAGGCGGTTGACCCAGGACATCAGCCACCATCGACGCGGAGCGGCGAGCTGCTTCCTTTGGATCTCGGTGCAGTCTTTGAAAGGCAATATGAGATAGCCGAGTCGCTTGAGATGCGAGTACACCTGGTATTTCTCCTCTAGGTCTGGCGACGCAAGTGCCACGCTGTAAAGATGGGCAAGCGAGAGCGCCATCAAATGCGCATCGTAGTCGAATGCAGATCCGCAGTCACCCTGTTTCAAGTGGGAGTCAAAAGGTTTCGCATACAAAAACACCCGTAGTGAGCCTCTTTCGCAGAGGTAAACTGTTTCGCAGGCATCGAGCCAGGCACCCTGCCAGGCGGGACCCGCAACCGCGATAGGCCCCAGACTGGGGCGACCGATATCTTTAAAATAGGGCCCTTTCATATGCGGCAAGAACGCTTCCCCAAATTGGGGGTACCATACGGCGTTGAGCTCCTGCTTGGTGACATGCCCGCGTGGGACCAGCAACGCCAGGTACATTGCGTTGCGCGCCTCCTCCAAGAGTTGCAGTTGCACCGCAGTGCCATCGGGCGCGAACTCCTTCTCGCCTCGCTTGGGTATCACATCTTGCGCAACCGTACCAAGCGACCTCCAGTCCTGGAAATCCTCGAGATCGTCGTCATCTCCAAGCGATGACATAAGGACGACTGTGCGATGGGCACGACTGCATAAACGTCAGTAGCCGCGATCGCGAGGGCGCGCGGCAGCTGTGGGAAAACTGAGAAAATAGCCATCTGATCACAGAGTGACCAGCTTTGACCACAAGGCGAGTGAGTAGCTCGCTTTGCTCATTTGACATGACTGAGCAGCCTGTTACACTTCAGGGGCTTGTACGTAGATAGTCTCGCCATAGAGCTACAGTCGTGGGCCTCAAGAGACTCAAGACGGTTTCACGAGGCGCCTCCCTCACCCCGCATCCTATGCGCGCCGCCCGATACGAGGACAAAGCAGCCCCAAATTTCTGATTGATGCATCCACACGAATGAGCCACCATACCAGCCATCTGCCGTATAGTCGCGCCCGATCCGCTTCTTGTGTTGCGAGTTTACTAACTCTTCAGGCGGAGTCGCTCCTTGACGATCTCCTTAACAACCTCATCAGACAGCACACTTTACAGAATCTTTCACGGTACCGGTCCCTTGAGGACAATGTGGGCGAGAGAGACGCGAAGGCCATGATCTACACTCAGTCCCCTACAAAGGACATTTACGGGCAGGACAAAATCAAATTGAAGAATATGGAGAGCGCGCGTTACTTCCCATGCGACAACTGTGGCAGGAAAATCGCTGGTGGTCGCTTCGCTGCGCACATCAACAAGTGTTTAGAGAGACGTGGGCGTCAGTGATATCAACAAAATCAAAATGCAAACGATCGATCGTGAGTCTTGCACAAGTTGGTTTCAGGTCCCTTTTTGCAGCCCTTTGATCGCGATTGACAAAATATATTTAATCTTCAATTATTGGTCAAAATTGATCCGAAGATCATCTCGCCCCCTCATATACCAATGTACGAACATATCAAGCTCTTGACCTCGTCTCGATCCCACTGAGCTTTGACAGTCATTTTGTAGCGTGCAAGACCGGACCCTAGCACGTCTTATTGTGTGCACTCCCTCACTTCCAAGTTCCCCATTTTCGATATTTTTTCACTTCAGCTGGACACCTCGAACTACGGCGTTAGCGAACAAGCAGTTTCGAGACCAGAAACGCCACAAGAAGAGCAGTCGGACACAAGATGGTGCCGCCTCCACCAATAATAATCGATGCCCAAGCCGTCTCGGGCATAACCGGGTCCATATCGATCGCATGCTGGATTATCGTCTTTGCGCCGCAGATTTATGAGAACTTTCGCCGAAAGTCATCGGAGGGATTATCGCTCCTGTTTGTCATATTGTGGCTCGCGGGAGACGTCTTCAATGTGTTGGGCTCAGTACTACAAGGCGTACTTCCCACGATGATCATCTTGGCCATTTACTACACATTTGCAGACATTGTCTTGCTCTGGCAGTGTCTCGTGTATGGACTGGGGGCAAACACCGATTTGATCCATTTGTCCCCGGCCAACCCCATGAGCGAGGACGTGTTGGAGACAGTTTTATCAAGAGAGTCGGTGTCCAACAGACACTTCGATAGCGATATCGACGATACCTCGTCCGCGTCATTGTGCGGTGACTCCGACAACAAGATGTCCTCGATAAAAAATGCCTGCATACAGTTTCTCATGGTGTTCCTCGTTGTTTCTGCTGGGCTTGTTGGGTGGTACATTTCGGTGATCAACAACGCCAAACACCACAAGAAGCACCCTGGCTCGAACCAACCCGAATTGGTGTACGACTCGTTGGCTCAGTTTTTTGGATGGTTGTGCGCCATTTTCTACCTTGGCTCAAGGGTGCCGCAGATTTTGTTGAACTACGAGAGAAAATCATGTGACGGCATCTCGTTCATGTTCTTCCTCTTCGCATGCTTGGGAAATTTGACATATGTGATTTCGATTCTCGCAATTGACACGAGCTGGTATTACCTTTGGGTCAACTCGTCGTGGTTAGCAGGTAGCTTTGGCACGTTGGCGCTCGACTTTACTATCTTTGTGCAGTTCTTTCTATACAATGAGAACGCAGACTCATACGAGGAGCTGGAAACGTTGGTTCCTGGCTCAACGGTCCAGGAATCCTACGGGGGTGTATAGAAAAATCTGTCAATAAATACCCCACACGCAGTGTGACTGAGGGAAAAATAGAAAATACACTAAAAAACCAAGAAGGATACAGCCGCACGTAGCCGATTTACAAAAATGCTGATGTTTATCTATGTTCTCATGGAAAAAACATAACGCCACGACCGAAACAAAGCCACTCAGTGGATCTACTTCGACAGGCCACTGCGGGCTACGGCGGCAACTTTATTGAGTGACCACTGCTGAATCTAAATCAGGAAGCCCACCCGAGAGATGACACAAAGACAACCAAAATACGTTAGCTCCGACACCAATTTTAGGTTCGAAGGCGAAAATGTAGGATAACTAAAAAAAGGGACGCAGCTCCCCCACAACTTTACGATGGACTCATTCCGCAGTGTTATTCGTAACCGTTGATATGGAGGACGATAGGCCCATCAGAAGACGGCTGTGGCCCAGTCTTGTGTGCGAGCCGTGCAAGCGCCGCAAGGTTAAGTGCGACAAGGGCAAGCCGTGCGACACGTGTGTCAAGAATAAGTACCCGCACAAGTGCGTGTACGGCCCCATCTGGGAGACCAAGAGACCTCGCAAGGGCAGCCGAGACAGTTTAGAGCGCCCAGAGCGCCTTTACGCAAACGCCAGCGGAAGCAGCAGCAGCGGCAGCAGCAATGGCAGTACTACAGCGACCGAGCCGCTGCCTGGCCGCATTCGCTTCGATGACTACAAGCTGAGTGCCAAGTATCCTATCGCTTCGATGAAAGAGCTGGTCTCGACTGTTATCGCGGGTCGTGGCGTTTCCCGGGCGAACTGGGTCAATGCCGACCCTGATGCCACAATCACAGCCGCTGTCACGGCACCGCCACCCGACCTGCGCATGATATTAGTGAGTGCGTCCGAATTGACTGCTTTGAGGGAAAGGCTCTTCAAGTTGGAGGACACGATCAACACCTTGCCGAAGCCCGAGGCTGTCGCGCCGCCACCACGTGATAAACCTGCCACCACGGGTGGCGCGACGCACGATGCGATTTCCGCCAAGTACAGGGAAACTACTTTCAAGATGGCGGCCAACTCCTCTTCCGTTGTGTACAACCAGCACGTGTTTGATGTGTGCTTCAACGAATTCAAAAGCGGCGAGACGGGGGCGCCAATGGCGTCGGAGATCCGTCACCTTGCTGATGTCATCGACTACGCCACCAGTGGCGAGGGCGGCATATCGTTTGCCCGGCTGTATTTTTCGTCGGCGACAACGTCGCCGTCGTCGGTATTTTCGTCGTCACCAGACTCCTCCGTGGGCTCCCCCTTAGCCACCGGTGGCACCGATCGCATGGCTGGGGTGAATCCATACTCTTCCCCGCATGACACGATCAATTTCTATGAAAATTACACGCTGGTTTTCAACAATGAGCCCTCGCGCAGATCTAATTATGGCCCGTTTGCGTGGGCGTCCATACTGATGAAAGATCGCAGTCTAGTGATCTTGAAGCAGTATATACAACAACAAAAGGAGGCGGGCAAGCAACATGCCACTACTTCGCAGCTCAGAAACCGTGCCCGTGAAGAGGTGACCAAGACAAGCTTCGAGGCCAAGGAGCTAGAGACAGAGGGGTTTGTCGATTTGTTGCCCTATGGCAAAAAGCAGGATTCAGACGAGGTCAGCAAGACGGCATCCCCCGGAGTCGAGCTTTCGGACCAGGCAGCCCAATGGCTGCATTCCACCAGCAAGACGTTTATCAATCTACACCCGTCGAAGCTCGGTAGCGAAAGAGTGCACTCAAACGCCGCGGCCGTGCCAGCAGCGACGACTACCGGTCTCGGTGTGTCACGCGTTCGGGGATCGAACGACGGTCAACTTAGCAGCGAGATGCAGCTCATTAGCCAGATCAAGTCAATCCTTCCCAAGCAAAGGGTGATTTGGATGCTTTTGAAGCGTTTCTTTGACATGGTGTACCTGATGATGCCATACGTGGACGAGGAAGGATTCCGCAGCGAAATGCACACTATCATTGGCCCCGAAGACGACCGCGACGAGCCACTCCCGCTGCTAAGGATATCAAAGCGGTTGGACTTTGCCCATTTGGGGCTTTTGTTAATCCTTCTTCGGTTCTCATATCTCCTGGTGCTCTCGAAGCACTCCAAGTTGAGAGTCGACCCCGCGCTCGAAGCCGACGGGCGTTATCTCTTGGACAACCCAATCGAGTCCAACGTTATCGACATTGCCCGTTCTTGCATCAATCAGTTTCAGATTATGCGCAAGTTTAACTTTACCATCTTCCAGTGCACCTACTACTTGCGGTTGTACCATATATTTGCCCCAGAAGAAGGTGATGGCGCCGATGGTGGCGACTCGCAGGTGTTTAATGGAATGCTCGTGCAGATGGCGTACGCCATCGGGCTAAACCGAGAGCCAGACAACTTTCAGCAGTATGTGCCACAGCAATACCAGTCAGCGGTGCCGCTGTTCATATCGGACGAAAAGGTAAATCTGTTGGGCCGCAAGATGTGGTACAATCTCGTGATCAACGACTTTATCAACTCGTACACTTTTGGGACCCCCATGGCTACGAGCGAGTTGTACTACGACACAAGTTGCCCATACGTCAAGCCAGGGATCAACGAGAACATTGCTAATACCCACCGCGAGCACATGTTGCTCGACTTTTATCCAAACTGCGAAAGCCTTTTGAAGGGCCCCATGAAGCACATCTTGAGGCTTGTGCTCGACGTCAATGGCAGATGCAAGCTTTCTGAATTGACCGCGTACTTAAACTCATTGGAATTGTTCACCAATAAGGTGTTTGGCAAGATGGGTGACTACGCCACGGTCCTCGAATCGAGGAAGGATAGGTTCAAGTTAGAAAAGTTTCACCGGTTGAAAATATGTCTAGCAACCAAGTCCTTCTACCTTTCGATCTTTTACCATTTCTTCTTGTACTACGAGACCAAGGACCACACAGACTTGATGTTCTTTTACTTGAAGAAGATGCTCACCATCTCGGTTGGGGAGATCATATCGTATGTGTTCCCGATGATCCACGGGGTTTACGACTTTTTCGAGGACTCAATGGACTTGTTCCTCAACCCGGTGTTGCTCCAGACAATCCACCGCACGAGCGATATTAATATTGCGGTGCTTGTGAGGGCCAACCGCACCCTCTACCGGTTGAAGACGCACCCCCTTCACAAGCATAGATTAATGGCAGACCGCCAGTACCGCTTGTACTTTCGCACATTGAGTCAATTGAAGGACGAAATGGAAAAGTGCTCGCGCATATGCATCGCAGCCTTGTCGGAGCTTTCTGATCGGTACTACTACGCATGGGGTGCAGCTAGAAGCCAGACTTTCATCTTGAAAGTGGTCACTAGCGAGGCGTTTTATGCGATGGCCAGCGAAGTGGACTCGGTGGTTGTGGCTCTTAACGCCGGCCAGATCGAAGAGTTGTTGGCGTTGTATGTGCCGGCTCTCAAATTGGCCGAGACCATTGTCAATGATCATTGCAAAGAGCAAAAAGTTACCAAGATCTTCCGCAAGAGGCACGAGGCCCAGGACGAAGACATGGTGCTGCCGGAGACGGCCTTGTTCCAGGATCCATCGTACGTGCCCAGTCTCGACCAGAAGTTGGCTGCGCCTGGCGAGCAATACCAGACAAATGTACCATTGAACAGCAGCGATCCAGCCGCACTGACAAGTGAGCCCATTTTACCGGCGCAAGCGTTTTCCCCTCTTGCACTGCAAGTTGACAACGTGATTTGGAGTGACTTTGCAGATTTGCAGTTTGACAATACCGCTGAAGTCGACTCGCTTTGGCTACAAATGCTCTCCACCAAGGAGGGAGCCCAGCCGTTCGCAGACGCTTACGATGCGCCCCACGTTACCGAAACAGAGCCGCTCAACGGCACCACTGCACCTATTGGTGGCCTCTTCGCTGACGACGTGCTAAACTTTGGGCAAAATTTTGACTTCGAAGACTCGTCGCACTTCAATTTCTTTAGCGACTTGCCGATGGACAAAATCTTTCTGACCTCATAACGAGGTCCAACGCTTGTAAATAGACTATATTTAATGATATGATGACAATAGATATCGGAAGCCTTGCTGGGTGTGTGGGTTGTGCCACCAATTCTTTTTACAGCTTTCGGCCGAGTGGCGAATGGCTCAACCCGTTTGAGATTTCTCCGTTGATTACATCACGGTGTTGCCTGCAATCGGCTCGTCTTCACTACAGTCTCAGCCCCAAATACGAGCCTGATGTCGGACGCATTGCGAACCAAGCGTCGGAAGCGCCCCTGCCTTGTATGCGAGAACTGCCGCAAGAAAAAGATCAAGTGTGACAAGGCATCGCCATGCCTACCCTGCACAAAGGCTGGCCTCGCCAGCAGCTGTGCATACTCGAGCAGCCCCCTCGACGCCCACCTGCGCGACCGTGCCATGCGGAGGTTGGAGTTGCCGTACGAGCAGAGTGCGCGCAACCCGATCGAGATAAGCGTGACGCAACGACAGCCACGGCTGCGACCGCCCGCCGTTGCCGTCAAGCCGGAGCCGCCAAATGACGCCACGGCACAGATCTCCAAGACAGAGCTTCAGATTTTGAAGGAACGCCTTCAGCAGATCGAGAACTCCATCAACAAGGCTCTGGAGAGTCTGCGCAGCCTGACGCAGAGCTTCACGCCGCCAACGACTTACCAGACCAACCAGCTGTATCTGGCTACTCTGACTGAGCGTGGGGCGCCCACGC
Source organism: Debaryomycetaceae sp. JAC-2022a (assembly GCA_032598715.1). Classification (NCBI taxonomy): domain Eukaryota; kingdom Fungi; phylum Ascomycota; class Pichiomycetes; order Serinales; family Debaryomycetaceae; species Debaryomycetaceae sp. JAC-2022a. The sequence continues at coordinate 1,964,074 of CP095434.1, read as the reverse complement.
CACAGGTGCCGCCGCCGCAGCAACCTGCCTCGTACGTGACGGGCCCGGGGACTAACCTGCAGTCGCCCCCGCTCCAGGCCTACATCCCGGCGCTCACGCCGACGGCCAGTTTTCTTTCCGACGTGCGGGAGAGAGACAATTCCAGAATGTCGAGCTTGCGCAGCGGGCTGCCCCTCTCGGAGGGCGACCGCCGGCGCAGCTCTGCGTCGTTGATGGGGTACCCTCTGGCTGGCACGCCCAATTCGGCCCAGCCTGCGGCGGCCCCGTCGATCCAGCTTCCGCCGTTGCGGTGGCAGCAGCAGCAACAGCAGCCCCTCAAGTTTGATATCGCTGCGCTCTGCCGCACGAGCAAATTGGAACACGTTATCGGGGTCAATCCTTACTTTGACACCGAGGAGCGCATCAATCTCTTCACCGGCTACACCTCGATACACACCCAAGAACCACTGCGGCGCATCAACAATGGGCCCTTTGCGTGGTCCTCCCTCATGAGACGCGACCGCGGGCTTAACCTTCTTTGGGACTACATGATTCTCGAGAAGAGGCGCGCTAAGGAACGCAACGTGGCAGCGCGGCCTGCCTCTGAACCCCTGAAGGATGCGAAGACAGCCAAGCCCGATGACGACTACGTCTTTTTGAACCGCGCCGTCGAGACCGAGGGGTACGGCGACATGGTTCCATACGACAGTCTCATCGAAACCAATAACAAGGCCGGGTCTAAGCCGGCGCCGCGCTTCGAGGGCCTGGACGCCGCGTTGAACAAGATCAACTGCGCCGTCTTGAGCGCCAACCTCCTCGACAATGCGCTCTCGTTCTCCGAACCCAGCGTTAACTACACCCAGTGCAAACTCAACAGCGAGTTGTACCTCGTGGAGCGCATTCAGGCCATCTTGCCCAAGCGCAAGGTGATCTGGAAGCTCTTGGACCGCTTCTTTGCCTTTTTGTATCCATTCTTCCCCTGCGTCGACGAGGAGTGCTTCTTGGAGTGCATTACCCCGATTATCGGCGAACGCAGCTATACCGACACCAGCCCGCCCACCATCGCCGTGGGAAAGCGATTGGACTTGGCGTACCTCGGTATACTTTTGGTGATTATGCGCCTGTCCTACCTTCTGTACATCACCAACAAGATCCTGGTTAACAAGGAGAAGCTCTACTCCAAGGACCCGTGCCCCCAGGTCGTTGAACTTAAGTACTTTCTTGCCAACAAGATCCCAGCACACGCGGTGGTAGTGGCGCAGTTGTGCCTCGACCAATTTCTGATCTTTAGAGTGGCCAGCTTGGCAGTGTTGCAGTTGGGGTTGTTCTTGCGCTTCTACCACACTTACGCGCCCGAGGACGGCGACGGCGCCGATGGCGGCGACTCCCAGGTGTTCAACGGGATGTTGTTGCAGATGGCGTACAGCTTGGGGCTCCACCGCGAGCCCGACCACTTCCCTGACGTGTGCAACAATGCCCGCATCAACCACCTCGGTCGCAAGATTTTCCAGTACCTCTGCATCATGGACCTCCACCAGGGTTTCACCTTTGGCAACCCGATCTCAGTAGACAAGCGCTACTACGACGTCAAGACCCCCTACCAGGAGGAGGGGGTCTACAACATCTCCAACCATGCGTTGGACCGCATGGTCACCAAGCAGTTCAATGCGTGCGCCGGCATGTGGACGATTGTGCCCGTGCTCCAAAAGTTGCTTGACGCCCGCGACGGCTGCAACATCTCTGAAGTGTGCCAGAAATTGGGGCTGTACGAGTTGGAGATGCAGCAGATCCACGGCAACTCGATGCAGTGCTTCGAGGTGCCGTTGGAGCTGGACACCCACGACCAGGTGTTTCTTCGTAACTTCTCGATCAAGTTCAAGATGGCGCTCAGTGCCTTCTTCATGTCGGTGTACTTTCACTTCTACTTGTACTACGAGGGCAAAAACAACGACTTGAGCTTCTACTACGTCAAGAAGATGTTGTTGATCTCGACAGGGGACATCATGCCGCACTACTTTGACTTGCTCGGAAACAAGGAGTACATCTGCGACATGCTCATTAACCCGACGTTGCAGCAGTTCATCAACAAGGCCAACCAGCTTAACTTGGCCTTGATAATCCGCATCAATTTCGTGTTGTACCACTTTGCGAAGCTGAGCGAGTTTACCGCCAAGTACGCCAACGACCCTGCCTTCAAAGAGTATTACGACTCGATCCTGAAGTTGTCGCGCCTTGTCAAACGCAGTGCGGAGATCTCTATCTGCGCCATCCTGAAACTCAGCAACCGCTACTACTATGCCTGGCGCATTACCAAGGGCCACACGTTTCAGCTTAAGACGGTGATGGATATCAAATTCTACGACGACAACTACGCGCACTCCAAGAATTTGTGCGAGCCGATATACACCTTGGACCAGGTGAAGCTCTCCAACAGCATTGTCGAGCGCACTGTCAGCCAGTTTGAGGAGGTTGAGACGTTGGCGCCTGATTTCTGCGTGTGCTCGATGGCGCCACAACCATCTTACTCCTATTCAGGCTCGCAATTCAAGCAAAGCAACATTGGTGAATTTAACGTGGACTTTGTCAATAATGCTGAAATTGACCAGCTCTGGATTCAGATGATCTCGCTGAAATACGATACTAATCAGGACTCAAAGGTAGCGGGCAACACCTTATTGACCACAACTAGTAACCGCGATGACCCGCCGTCGCAACCCACGCCATCTGGATCTGCAGCGAAGCCCGCCTTTAGAACTGCGGATTTCACCTCGAGGCCACCTGCAGGTATAGCTGCTTTTGCCAATACTGGTGGTGTCCTTGGGGAATTCGCCAATGGTGCTGCACAAATCGGAGATAACAATTCTGGTTGGGGCAATGGCTATGACGTGCGCCACGGTTTTGATTTGGAAGAGTTAGCAAGGTTTGACATCTTCAATGACTTGCCGCTCGAGCAGGTGTTCTCGACCAAGGGATTTTGAATTTCGAGATTCAGCCATCAGATTTTGCATGCCGTGACTTTTGTAGCTGCTGCGTTTTTTTTTTTCCTTTCCATGCCTGTTTGCCGGCCTGCTTGACGTGCGTCGCTTAAAATAGATGTCGTATAAGTCATCATTTGACGTATGATCAAAAATAACATGCATGCGCCGTAAAAGAATAATAGCGAAATTACGCATCACGTTTCCCGGCCGATAAAAGTCGTGCGCCTTGGTGCCAGTCAAAGTGTAACCACAGTTTGCAAACGCAAGCCCTGGAATACGTGTGCATCAATACATAATACTATCGCAGACACACACGCTTGTATCGTTTTTCATTGGGGACTAGATAAGGCCATTGGGACCCCTCGTTCCGTATCGAAATAACGAGATATGGCATCACGACTGATTAACGAACCGAGTATTACCAATCTCGAAATGCAGAATGATGATCTCGGTGCCCTAAGGGATAGACCAAAGACAAGAAATAAGCCATCTTTGGTGTGCTTCAACTGTAAACGCAAGAAGATCAAATGCGACCGCAAACTACCGTGCTCGGCGTGCGTCAAGACAAACCGGGCACACGAGTGCAAGTTTGGACCAAGATGGCACCCAGAATTGCACGAAAGAAAGCGAGCACCCAAAGATTCCTTTGCCAAAGCCAAAAGAATAGATTTTGGTGACTCCGATATACCGCCAGACAACACCATGTTTGAGGACTTGAAGCACCGACTTTGGAGGTTGGAGAGCACAATCGCTCCAAATCAAGGGAGAAAGGCAGAAGCCGCTGGTGTTGTGGCTCCCAAATTCAGCTTAGTCGACGCCACGCATCAATCTAACCCGATTGAAGGCCCCGATGAAACAATCAACTTTTTCGAGCACTATTCGCCATTCATGGTCAAGGGCACAAACCGCAGAATCAACCACGGCCCGCTCTCGTGGACCACATTCATGCGAAAAGACCCCTGGCTCAATGTGCTTGTTGAGTTTGCCTCTACAGATCCACAAGCATACCCATATCTTTTATACAACTCACCCATGAGGATCACCGCAGAGACCATCGAGCTGCTCCGCGCCGATGACGATGACACAGCCCTTCCGGGAGAGTCTACCAAGTCAAAGCGCTCGGACCTGCGTTTCAGAAAACGGGCGCTACAATTAGAGGGCTTAGACTACTTGGCTCCCTTGGTTTCGTTGATGGAGTCTCGGCCAATACAGGGCGATGGCGCCAACTCTCACGAAGTTGTCTCCAACCCAAAGACAAACTTACGCCAGAGCATTGTGTCTTTGGGTCAAAGCCATTTCCAGGGAAAGGTAGGCCCCGAGCTACAGCTCATTGATCAGATCAAAGCCACCATCCCCAAGCGAGAACTCGTGTGGAAGTTGATTGACCACTATTTCGAGCACTTGTACTCTTTCATGCCATTTTTGGACGAGTATGACTTCAAGGCCAAAGTGACGCGCATTGTTGGTGGGCCTAATCTCATTTCTACCAAAGTCGACGAGGTGAGGATCATCAACAAGCTTGACTTGGCCAGCCTCAGCATCTTGTTCATCGTGCTAAGGTTGACGTATGTCTCCTTGTTTGACAACAACATGGTGGCGCACGAGCGAGCAAAGACAAATGACGAAACATCGTCTGACGAGGAGCGCAACCTCCAATACCTCATGAACTCGCCCGTCAATGTCGTCTTGATGAAAGTTGCCCGGCTATGTCTTAGCCAGTTTAGTCTGGCCGGCAAGTCCAACATGACCGTTTTCCAGGGATACTTCTTTATGCGATTGTACCACATATACGCACCCGAAGAGGGCGACGCATTCGATGGGGGCGACTCTCGAATCAGCAGTGCCATGCTCGTGCAGATGGCGTTGAGCTTGGGGCTCAATCGAGAGCCCGACAAATTCCCCGAGGACTTCAAAGACCACCGCGTCAATCTGTTGGGACGCAAGATGTGGTGGTATCTCGTGGCGCAGGATCTATCGTACTGCCTCAGTGTCGGCAACCACACCTCGATACCGCCCAGGTACCACGATACAAGTCCGCCCTACTACCGGGAAGGCAACGCAAACACCAATAACGTCGATCACGAGCTTGCCGTGGTCAGACTCTACCGCTGGTTCATTCGGCGCAGCGGCAAGTTTAGTCAAGTGTGCGACATGGTGTTGGATATCCCCGGCCGAGTGCTGCTAGCGCAGCTCACCGAGGCCATCACGTTCATGGAGCGCGAGGCCAGCAGCAGTGTCGTCTTGCTGGGAGACGTTGACGAATTGGATCCGGTTGAAATTCCTGCCCACTTGCGAGAGTTGAGTCTGCTGATGGGACTCGAGGTGGTATTTTACTTGCACAGCCTGCTCATTCTGCTATTGCACCACGTCTTTCTCCACTACGAATACAAGCACAACGACGAGCTTGCCTTTTTCTACTGCAAGAAGATGCACTCGTTGATCTTGTTCCACATCCTACCGCATTGCTTCGAGACGCTTTGCGGCAAGCACAGCAAAAACTCCTTCACCCTCAACCCAATTTTACAGATTGCAGTGCACAAGTCGAACCAGTTCATATTGGCGGCGGCCATGAGAGTGGGGTATTTGCTTCATACCCTTCGCGAAAGCCCCACCCACAGCGTTTGTCTTGCCGAAGACCCGCCGTACCGCTCCGGGTTCAAGTTCATGGAGTTGTTGCTCAACCGATACATTGAAGTGGGTGAATTGTTCACCAAGGTGATGGCCAAATTATCGCTCAAATACTACTATGCCTGGAGAATCACCAAGGCGCAATCGTATGCGTGTCGCTCCTTAAGGCGCAAGGAGTTCTATCGGTCAATCCCGCAAGATAGGCGCACCTTCCCCTTCACGCAGGCAAGGATGGATGAACTTCTAGGCTTGCTCGATGGCAGCAAAGAGTGGTTGGAGAGGATCACCATGCCCCAGAGCAGCGCTGGCGCTGCTCCCAAGAAGCGGAGGCGGACCGTCAAGAAACGCCCGCCGGCGGCATCGCCGCCGCCAGCGGCGTATGAGGCGTTCAGCTTCACCCAGGGTCAACCGGGCCCGTACACCCCACCCAGCGCCAACTCAAGCACGGGTGACGTGGCCGACAGCGCACTAATGCAACTCGGCGAGAACAACGCCATCAGCACCCTCAGCGAGGAAATTGACCAGATGTGGTTGCTGATGCTCGCGACAAAGTACAACCCTCACGCATCACACTCGGACTCGTCGTGGGAAGCAAACATGCCAGAGTTTGGCGAGCCTGATGACACAGCGATGGGCGGCCAGGTACCACCGTCTGTTGCAGCCACCAGCTTCCCAAACCCTACTGTACCTCTGATGCCGCCGTACCCCACCAACCATTGCGCGTAAGGCTGTGTATTTCATTTCTTAGAGCTCTAATGTATGTTGCATCGCAGCGTTATACCGCAATCCCTTCACTTTGTGCTGCAGGCAAAGGTGCTCAATCTTTTGCAAGTCCTCGCTGGTGAGCTCCACCAAATGGCCATAGTTGAGATTGATTTTCTCAGCGGTGCTGCCCGAGGGGATGGGGATGATCTGTCCCACTTTTGCAATGCCCTCCACCTGGCTTGACCCACTGATGGCGGTGATCCAGGACAACGCCAACGCCTCGAGCGAGGTGCTCTTCTCAGTGTGGGCAAAGTCATACAAGCTCTTGATCAATTTCATGTTGGACACAAAGTTCTCGGGGGCAAACCGATCAAAGTGGTGCCGGAAATCGCCCTCGGGAATGTCGTCCAAAAATCTGGCCGCATTCTCGACGGCGTAATCAGTGAGCAAGCCTCGCCCCAACGGCGAGTAGGCGATGACGGGGACTCCGCGTTTGGAGGCCTCCGCCAAGACCCCGTTGCCCACGATGTCCTGCGACAAGAGCGAGAACTCAACCTCGACGCCAGAAATGGGCGCCACGTCAGCAGCCAGGGCCAACGTCTGGGCATTCACCTCCGATACAGATATCCCGTCAATCTTGCCCAGCTTCACAAATTCGTAGATGTAGCCCACAGTTGTCGCGTAGGGCACGTCGTGGTCAACCCGAGCCTGCTCGTACAAGATTTGGGGCCTCGTGGGGTCCCCCACCGTGGGGAAGTACCGGATGATGTTCTCGATAGACCGGGTGACGTTTTCTCTGGTACCTACAGATTTCATGTCGGCAGAGAGCCCACCCTTTATCGATATGATAAACTCGTGTGAGGGCACCTCACTTTTGCGGCAAAAGTCCGCCGAAAGCTTCAAATTGATGTCATTTGCACCGTAAAACTCACCACCGTTGAGGAAATGCACATTATATTTCGAGGTAACGTACTTCATGGGCTCGACGGCGTTATGCAACGGCGTGGGTCTCCACGTCAATGACATGGTACCATACCCAATCTTATCGTTGATCTTGACTGACATTTGCTTATGGTATTAGGAATTGGAGGCCCAGAGTGGACTATATCTGATCTCGGAACTTTAGTGGAACAACGGACTTATGCGAGTTGGGACAGCCGCGCGCACCAGCACGGAGATAAAGTTTGTTCCGGCGGTAATCAAATTTGTTAGGTACCACCAGGCGCCACCTTACGGCACGAGAGACAACAGAGGCCAATCTGCTGAGTCACACTCTGCGTGTCGCTGTCATGTGTGGATGAGAGAATTCTTGACCTTTCACGGCTTGGTTCAGGGATCTTCGTCTCTGCATACAGACCGTCGTAGTTCGGAATTTTTCACTACGCATCGAGTGAATCATCACACGCGACATGACTACTGAAGGTCGGCTGGCGCCCGAGCCGTCCATTCTCCCCGATGCAAAGAGGCAGAAAACTGACATCCCCGAAGGCATGTCGAAAAATCAATGGAAAAAGCTTCAGAAGCAGCAACGACACGAGGAGACCAAGGATGAGTATCGGGTCATGAAGCGAGAAAAACGCAAAGCTGCCAAGGTACGCCTGAAGTTAGCGGCGAAAGCCGCCGCTGAGAACGGCGGCGTTGCCGCAGATGGCAAGATCTACCACTCTGCCAAGAAGCGGCACCTCCCGGAAACACAAGTCCCCACTAACGTTCAAATCATCATGGATTGCGGCTTTGATGATCTCATGAACCAGAAGGAGATCATTTCGATGTCGGCACAAGTCACTCGATCTTACAGTGCAATGAGGCATTGCGAATATGCGCTCCCTTTGACCATCTCGTCTTTTAACAAGACCTTGAAGGAGAGATTTGACAAGTCGATATCCGACTACACAAAGTGGCAAAACATCGAGTTTAAACACAACGAATCCTTGCTCGATATCTTGCCGCCATCTCTGGAGCAGCAGCCCGATGCCCCATTCACGCGCGAAAACACATATTACCTTACCGCCGATACCGATCACGTGATTGAAACCCTCGAGCCCGGCTCAACCTACATCATTGGCGGCATAGTCGACAAGAATAGGCACAAGAGCCTTTGTGTCAACAAGGCCAAAGAGCTAGGCTTGAAAGTAGGCAAGTTGCCGATTGGAAAGTACATCCAAATGAACGGGAGACATGTATTGGCCACCTCGCATGTTTACGAAATCTTGTGCAAGTGGTTCGAGACGAAGGGCGATTGGAAAGTGGCCTTTGATGAGGTCTTGCCGCCTAGAAAAGTGAAGCGAGAGGAGGAAGAGGATAAAAGTGCTGCCGAGGGAGCGCGCGCTGACAAGAGTAAGGAAGCCGGGGTCGACTATGGACAGGCTGAGGAAGAAGCAGAACTAGCGGTGGCGCCCACTACCGGCGAAGAGCCCACACCATAACAGTCATATACAACAAACCGAACTTCTTTGAGGTCCTCACTTTGGCAGCCGAAAAACTGGTGCCCAAGTCACATGTCGCCGCGGCTGAAATATCGTGTGCATCATGTGCCCGTAGCGAGCGGCATGCTCATTTCGCTCTTGTTTGATCCACTTTGAGACAACACTCGCAGAAGAATCGGTTCTACGAAACAGCAGCGACGTCTAGTGGTTGCGTGCTAACCGAGCGTATCTGTGTTCAGTCCCAATCGGTCTGGGGTGAGCCCATCACTCACGCTCACAGCGAAATTTCACCTCAACGCGTGTCGATAAGCGTAAAAAAGGGGCAGGGCACAACAACAAAAAATATAGAGGAACGAAATTAGCGATGAGAGCACAATCGGAGCACAACCGTCATACATGAGGGCACAAAGACCACGTCGCCATTTCGCCCTACGCCCGGCGGTGTGTGCGATACCAATGGCCATGTGGTGCGGTAGGGGGAGACATCCTGCACACTAGATGGAATTGACACAGTTCTTCTCTCACAATAGGCTTGGGTCGCAGGGACAATTGTCGATTTGTAAACAAAAGGAATGTTCGCAGATTCGTTATTTTTAATTCCAGTAAAATTCTGTTGAGGGCACCGCGAAGCTGACGTCTAAAAACAAAATTGAGCGATCCTTCTAGACCGGCTACTCTTCTGTACTAGATTTCGGTTTTTTTTCTGACGAACTTCAGATAGCAAGGTATGTACTATCAGACCACGGTGCCCACGCCGGCGAGAGGCCGCCTATGACGAGTCGCACGGATGCGCGCGGGGTCGGTGTCATTGTGTTGTCAAGGGGCAGGGGGGCACAGAATACAAATGAGGGGCGCAAGCGAACAAAATACACCACAGAGGCGTGGCCAATTGCGAGGATGGCGGTGGTGCGCGCCACTGCATCTACGCCACCTCTCAGTTTCGACGGCCCTTGGTGAGTGTGGGGCCAAACGAGATCAGTGTGATCTGATGCAGCAACGTTGCGGGAGCGCGTGGTGCCTGCCGCTCTCCCCATCGCTTGCGTTGCATTTGCTCTAGACCTCATCCACTCCATCGCAGCGGCAGCACGTCCTGACACTCCACCGCGCTCTGCTTCGTTTGTTGCTCTGCCAAGGCAGTCTCGGGCACCCACACGGCAACGTACGAAAAATCGTCCTTTTTTTTTTTCCCTTATCGTCAAGTCGAGTGGCCGCCATCGTATGTGAATTTTTTCTTGTTACTAACCTCAAGCATACGCAATGGTTCCACCCCCCGCTGAAATCCGCAGAAAGCTTGTCATTGTTGGCGACGGTGCCTGTGGTAAGACATGTTTGTTGATTGTGTTTTCCAAGGGCACGTTCCCCGAGGTGTATGTCCCCACGGTGTTTGAGAACTACGTTGCCGACGTTGAGGTTGACGGCAGGAAAGTCGAGTTGGCGCTCTGGGATACCGCGGGCCAGGAGGACTACGACAGATTGAGACCCTTGTCTTACCCCGACTCCAACGTGATCCTCATTTGCTTCTCGGTGGACTCCCCAGACTCGTTGGACAATGTCCAGGAGAAGTGGATCTCGGAGGTTTTGCATTTCTGCCAGGGTGTCCCCATCATTTTGGTTGGGTGCAAGTCCGACTTGAGAAACGACCCACACACCATCGAGCAATTGAGACAGCAGCAGCAGCAGCCCGTGTCGTCGAGCGACGGCCAGGCGGTGGCGCAGAAGATTGGCGCTTCCAACTATTTGGAATGCTCGGCCAGAACGGGCGAGGGCGTCAGAGAGGTGTTTGAGGCTGCTACAAGGGCGTCTTTGAAGACCAAGGAGAAGAAGGAGAAGAAGAAGAAGTGTGTTGTGTTGTAAGTGCAAGAGACACGCGAAGATTACAAAGGGAAGCATGGAGACACCCGTTGCAGATGGAAGGTACGATGATGAGGCAGTATCAGGGCGTGCACCGCCCCGCCATCGTTAGCCCTATTGATTCATCTTTCTGGCTTTCTTTCAACCTTTTAATTCTTTCAATACATTGAATACGTGAATCGAGTACCACACTAAAGGATGTAAGTGGTGCGTGCGCATACCACTTTTGTGGTGCGAGCCAATGGCAGCGGCGTCGAAAATTTGTGCCTATCTGAGCGCCGACACCACCACACACTTCCGCTATGTTATCGAGAACGCTCCGGAAGCAGGTCACATTCACCCGTGCGCAGTCGGCGCTCACCACCAACAAGGGCAGCGCCACCGGGTTGACCAAGAAGGAGTTAGAGCGCAACCCGCTCGCGAAGCAGGCGCCCAACCGCGACGTGACGTGGTCGCACAGCCAGGAGCCCCGCGCCAACGTGATCGCCCGCAATCCGCACCGCTTTGTGCAGAAGGACTTGAGCAAGCAGCCGCGGCCATACGCGGCCATCGATTTGATCGCCAAGGAGCCTGTGCGCTACTTGGCCCACGGCAACATCGCCGTGTGCGACGGCAACAAGGGCAACACGCTACAGGGCCACCCCAAGGTGTTTATAAACTTGGACCAGCCCAAGCCGGCCACGTGCGGGTACTGCGGGTTGCGCTACGCCAAGGAGGAGCACCGCGCCGCGATCGAGGCTGCCGAGAAGTAGAGCGCCCATCGAGGCCGCCACACCACGCCGCCTGGCAGCGGCACCCGCGGCACCTCGCCAGGGATAACGCATATCATACACATTTGATCATAGTAGGCACACACTCAACGACGGTTAGCTCTCGTTATTTTTTGGCACGTGACCGGCACTTGCGCAGCGATCACCGCTCGAATCGCGGGGAAGGGAGAACTGTAGATGACTGAGCTAGAGCTAGAGGCGAGGGCTGGTGCCAAGGCTGAGGGTGGCCGCGCCGCTAGCGGCGGCGCCGACGACGACGACGACAGAGGCCGCCGCGGCAGCGGTCGCGACCTCGGCCGCAACGGCGGCTTTCTTAGCGCCCTTGGCGGCGCCGCCGGCGCCCGCGCCTTCGGCGCCGCCGTCGTCGCCGGCGTCTACCACTCCCGCCGCCACCTTCTCCACCTGTACCTCGTCATCCCCGTCGGCCTCATCGTCATCTTTGCCATCCTCTACGGCCTCAACGTCTTCCTTACCCGCGTCAAGGTGACCTTCCCCGCGTCCGTGCTCGGGATGTTGATCAACCTCATCGTGCTCTGCGGCCTCGACGCGGTGGCAGAGCACCGCCCACGCGGCCGCGCACTGCGGCGCGCCGCCGCGGCCGCCGCCTTCGTGTTCCGCCACTACCTCCGCTTGATCCGGCCGCCGATGAACTTCACCCTCAAGTGGATCAACTGCTTCTTCATCCCAGCCTTCATCAAGCTCCCGCTCCTGGACCCGATCACCTTTGTTGAGTGCGCCAAGATCGCCGGCGTGTTTGTGGGCGGCTACCTCTTGTTGTTTGGCATCGACGTGTACATGATCTTGGGGTTCCAGTGGGTGCGAGGCGAGGTGAAGCTCCGAGGAGACCCTGCGGAGGGCCCGGACCTGGAAGACACAACGAAGGACCCCGCCGAGTCCGTTCGCGGCGGCATCTTCACCATGCGCGACGACATCACCACGATCGAGCTTGAGGATGAGAAGCGCGCCGCCGCCGCAGGCGGAGGCGGAGGCGGCAGCGGCGGCGATGGCAGCGGCAGCAGCAGCGGCGGCGAGCACGCCGAGAACCCCTTCATGATCGAGCTCGACCAGCCGCAGCAGGCATACATGAGGGACGGCGCGCCGCCGCGGTCGCCTCCGCCGACGCGGTCGCCTCCGCCGCCGCCGCGGTCCGCGCTGCCACCATCGCCGCCTCCCCCTGCGGCTGCTGCAGCGACTCTCTCCCCTTCGCAGTCCGTCACCCTCTTCGTCACCCACCACATCGACTGGATCCTCTACCTCACGCTCTTCGCGGTGTCGCTCCCCCTCTACTACGTCCCCGCGATCCACACCTTCCTCCCCTACCACCTCTCCGTCACCATCCTCGCGTACTACCTCGCGTTGCTCGTGACGCAGACACGGCCCCGCCTCAAAAAAATCGCCCACCCGATCTTGGTGCTGACGGCGCTCATCCTCCTCGTGTGCTTCATCGGCTCACTCATCTACCACCGCCACCCTAAGGGCTTCCTCGACGACCTTCGCTACTACTCCACCGGTAAAACCTACCTCAATCTCTTTCTGGGCAAGGCCCTCGCCCAGAGCGGCACGCGCCACGGCGCGGCGGCGGTCCCCGGCGACCGCACGGGCACTCCGCAGTGGCCCGGATGCGGGGACGTGCTCTCCTCCTTGATGGACGTGTCGATCGTGCTGCTCCTGTTGCCGATGTTCACCCACCGCCGCGATTTTGTGCGCAACTTTTGGGTGTTGATGCCGGCGATCTTGGTGTCGATCGCCCTCACCTACTTCTGCTACCCGCTCGTGTGCTACCACATCGGCATCGCCCCAGCGCGCTCTATCGGCTTCATCGGCCGATCGGTCACGTTGGCCCTCGGCACGCCCTTGGTCACGGCGCTTGGCGGCCTGGTGTCGTTGATGGCATGCTGCACCATCATGAGCGGCATCTGCGGCGTGCTCGTCGGCGACCACTTGTTCGCGTTGCTCCGCGTTGCCAAGAGCGACTACGTCACCCGCGGCGTCACCTTGGGCATCAACTGCGGCGCTATAGCCACCGCGCATCTCCTCAACACCGACCCGCGCGCGGCGCTGATGAGTCTGTTGAGCTTCAGTGTTTTTGGCACCACCATGGTAATCATGCTGGCGGTGGTTAAGGTGAGGGACATGATTAACTCGTGGGTGGGCTTGTAGCTGCCGCGCGCACCACGGCGCGCCCACGGCGACGGTGTCTATGAATATTTATCGCTAAAGACCGTAGGGGCTGCCGGCGGCTGCCGCAGCGCGGCGCGGCAGGCAGCCCTGTGGCCCCTGGCCACTTGACGCCGCATGTCTACAGTATCAGCTCTTTATCAATTGTACGCCCTTGGCTCCGACGGGCTGCGCCGGCGCGCGCGCGAGCGTGAGGGCCGGAGTGGCCACAGCGCTGTGCCGCTGTGGCGGCGGAAGCGCGACCTCGGCACCCGCGCGCTAGGCACTACAGTTGTGTTTGAGCTCGCAGATATCGCGTCAGGTTCCCCTGGCCAATCCGCTGAGCACTATCCGTGGCAGCATCTCGTGTCTCTCCCACCTAGGCAGATGTCTCTGGCTGCAAGTTTGGGTCGCGCCGGCGCGCGCCGCGATCGCGGCGGCATCGCCGCGCGCCGCGACGCGCAGAAGGCGCCCCAGGCTCCGCCACGCCGCCCCCGCCACGCCGCCCGCCCACACATGTCTGTCAGCGCCGAGTCTCGCATCGTGGTGCTCCCCAACGACCACCCCTCCTTCACCGTGGTCACCTTGCCGCGACCGTCAGACCTCACCACCTCCTTCACCTGTCTCGTGGCGGGCTCCCAGCTCTACGAAGTGCGCCAGCTCTCCGGCCACAACCCGCGCGTCCCCGGCATCGTGCTCCCCTCCAACGTCGCGGTCAAGTCGTGGATCCTCGAGCCCGCCGACGCCGCCACGGGCTTGGTGCTCCAGCTGCCGCTGCTCGTGGTGGCCTCCAAGTTCAATCCTGCATATCTCCTCATCTCGCTCTTGCACGGCGCCGAGTCCGACCGCTACGTCACCTGCGAGGACGTGGTCGACACGTTGGCAGCGCGCCACGGCGCGCCGGCGTGGATCGCGCACATCAGCGACACCTTCCCCGCCGCGCTCGCGGCGATCTGCGACACTCTCAGCGAAAACGGCGACATCTTCTACCGCTTCTCCCATGCGCGCGCGGTGGCCTTCCTCGACGCCAGAGTGCAGCGCCTTGCGAGCCTCTTGGGCAGCGCCGCGGCGGCAGACTTCCAGATTGTGCGCCACATCAAGTCGGCGTTGTACCTGGCGGCCGAGACCGAGGCCGACATCCCGCCGCTCGTGCTCGAGCAGGCCATCGCAGCCCACTGCCTCGAGTTGGTGCGCCTGTACTGCCTCCCAGCGGTCGCCGCCGCGGTGACCCGCCCCACCGACGTCTACACGGCGCACCTCGCCCTGATGGAGGAGAAAAGGCGCGACTTGGCGTTGGTGGAGGCCAACACCCCGGCCCCAACCGCCAACCCCAAGCCCAAGCCCAAACCAACAAAGCCCAGGGCCGCCAAGGCCGCCAAAATCCCCGTCGGCAAGGGTGCCCTCGACACTTTCTTCAAACGCGCGTGACTTCGGTCTGTCTGTCTATTTACTCTTCTTGTTCAAGTTGTCGTAGATCGACAACCCGCTGGCCATCCAGTTGCCCATGTCGCCCAAGTTCTGCGGGATCACCACCGTGTTAGACTCCTTGGCCAACTTGCCAAACTCCTTGACGTACTCCAGCGCCACCTGCAACAGCACCGCGCGCTGTCCGCCGGGGGTCTCCTCGATGGCGGCGGCCACCTGGCGCAACCCCTCCGCGGTGGCGCGCGCCTTGAGCAAAATCAGCTCGCTCTCCCCCTGCGCCGCGTTCACCTGCTGCTGCCGCTGCGCCTCCGACTGCAAGATCACCAGCTGCTTCTCCCCCTCGGCGATGTTGATGCGCAGCTGCCGCGTGCCCTCCAGCTCCAAAATCTCCGCGCGCTTCGACCGCTCGGCGCTCACCTGGCGGTGCATGGCGTCGAGCACGTTCTGCGGCGGGTGGATGTCTCTGATCTCGTACCGGAGGCACTCGACGCCCCAGTCGCGCGCGGCGTCGTTGATGGCGCGGTTGATGTTGAGGTTGAGCTGCTGGCGCTCCCGCAACACGAGGTCAAGCGTGAGGGCGCCAATCTCCAGCCGCATCGTTGTCTGCGCCAACTGGCTCACGGCAAACTGGAAGTCCTCCACCCCGTACGACGCCTTGTACGCGTCCATCACCTTGATGTAGAGGATTCCGTCGAGCTCCAACAGCACGTTGTCCAGCGTGATGGCGTTCTGCAGCGGGATCTCAATCGCGGTCTCCTTCAACAGCTGCACGTAGGTGATCTTGTCGAGCACGGGGATGAGGAACGCCACCCCGGGCTCGAGGATGCGGTGGAACTTGCCCATGCGCTCGACTATCCACGCGGTCTGCTGCGGAACGAACCGCACCACCGTGTTGGCGGGGAGACTCTCGCGCTGGAAGAAGGTGGGCGGGTTGGCGCGGGCGGCGGACGCGCTGAGCGCGCGAGCACCGCGCCGCGCCAACGGCGCGGCGGGCCTCGCCGCACGCCAGCCGGCACCAAGCGGCCGCGCAGCCGCCGTCGCGGCGGCCGCCGCGGCCGCCGCAGGCCCGTTTCTACCGACACGGGCGTAAAGAACGGGGAGCATTGGGTGGCAACGCTGGCGCGCGAGTGCGCGCGCGCTTCACTCTGGGCTATGTGCAGGAGACCGCCATTGACCCGGCCAACCAAGTGGCCAGAAGGACAGGCAGGCCATGGCGGCCACTGCGGTCCGGCATAGCTGCTAGTGCCCACATTAGAAAGGTCCGAGATGCAAACGAACCGTGGCGGCGGCAGCCGTGGAGGCATCTTCACAGAGACTGCGGCCGCGATGTAGATCACGTGCCGGTTGAACGGGTTGCGTTGCCGCTGGCCCGCCGCATTTTTCTGCCGCCCTAGGAGGAACGCGCGGCGCGCACATCTGCGCTCGGCGCTCCGCTCACGGCTCTGCGCCCTCTGCGCGCCTCCGTCCCTCTGCGCCCTCTGCGCGCCTCCGTCCCTCTGCGCGCCTCCGTCCCTCTGCGCCCTCTGCGCGCCTCCGTCCCTCTGGGCCCTCTGCGCGCCTCCGTCCCTCTGCGCCCTCTGCGCGCCTCCGTCCCTCTGCGCCCTCTGCGCGCCTCCGTCCCTCTGCGCCCTCTGCGCGCCGCCATCCCTCTGCGCCCTCCGCGCGCCGCGCGCCGCCGTCCCTCTGCCCTCTGCGCGCCGCCATCCCTCTGCGCCCTCCGCGCGCCGCGCGCCGCCGTCCCTTCGCCCTCTGCGCTCCGCGCTCCGCCGTCCCTCCGCGCGCGGGCCTCCTGCACCTACCCCTGCACTCCCGATGAGGCCCATCCTCTCTACCCTTCCTTGCCCGCCCTCCCCTCTACCCTACCTTGCCCTCACCCTCGCCATGCCCAAAGTCGAGATCTCCGCCAACCAGGAGCACTTTGTGCGCGAGGCACTCAAGCTCGGCCACCGCGTCGACGGGCGCCGCTTGGACGAGGCGCGCGCCCCCGCCATCACCCTCCACGACGAGTACGGCCACGTCGAGGTGCAGTGGGGCGCCACGCGGCTCGCAGTGCGCGTCAGCGCCGACATCAGCGCCCCCTACGACGACCGCCCCTTCGAGGGCCTCTTCAGCATCAGCACCGAGATCCTGCCGATGGCGCTGCCGCAGTTTGACGCCGCCAGAGCCAACGACGACGAGGTGTTGGTGTCACGCCTCATCGAGAAGGCCATCCGCCGCTCCAATGCGCTCGACTTGGAGGCGCTCTGCATCGTCGCCGGCGCCAAGGTGTGGCTGATCCGCGCCGACATCCACTTTCTCGATTTCGACGGCGCCTTGGTCGACTCGGCGTGCCTCGGCGTCATGGTGGCGTTGCAGCACTTCCGCAAGCCCGACATCCTGGTGGCCGGCGAGGACGTCGTGGTGCACGCCATGGACGAGCGCCAGCCGGTGGCGCTCCTGGTGCTCCACATCCCCATCTGCGTCTCCTTCTCCTTCTTCAACCCGCTGGGGGTCGAGGAGAACATCAAGGGCGACCGCAACGACGAGATCAGCATCGTTGACGCGCTGCGCCAGGAGGAGGCGCTCCGCGACGGCGTGCTCGTCATCACCCTCAACAAGAACCGCGAGTTGGTCCAGGTGTCCAAGTCGGGCGGCTTGCCCATCGACGCGGCGGTGCTCATGGCGTTGGCGCAGCGCGCCTACGCCATCGCCGAGCGCCTCACAAATGACACCACCGCGCTCCTCAAGGCCGACCACCTCCAGCGCTACGCTCGCCTCAACTTGCGCTTGCTCGAGGCGGCAGAGCCAAGATCTACACTCTAGTCATTCTATCGTAGCATGCGTGAGGGCCACCCGGGCCCGGCGGGGCGGCACCCTAGGTCTGCGGCTGTAGCTTCTCGAGGTCCACCTGCGACGGCAAGTTCGAGTCCTTGCGCGTGCGGCGCTTGGGGCGCCACACCGCGGCCGCCGCCACGCGCTTCCCCAACTTCTTGGCGCACGCGCTCACCGCAAACGAGTACAAGAGGTACTCCAAGTAAAAGATTATCGCCGCCACCACAAACCCGCCAAACACCGCAAGCCCAATGTGGTGCGCCAACAGCTTGATGAACTTGGCGTCGTCCAAGTGCCACGACAGGCCCGGCGCGATCGCGAAAAACGAGTACGTGTGCGTCTTGTAGTCCTCGGGCAACAAAATGTGCACGCGGCCCAGGTCGGGCACGCCCCACCGCTTGTACTGCTTCCACACCACCAGCAAAAAGAGCGGGCCCGTCAGGTACATGATGGTGATGTAGGGCACGAGCCAGTTGCGGTCATACTGCTCAAGCAGGTCCAACACCTTGAGGAAGAAAGGGTGGCCAGGCACGCTGCCCATAACGTCATTCAGAATGCCCGTGGGGATCGTTTTGCGCACAAACGCCGGCACCGTCAACAACGGGTCCAATCGGCGCTCGCACCCGTCGTCCAAGTCAATGTACACCCCGCCGTAGTGCACTAGGGCAAAGTAGCGGATGGCGTCGGCGCGCTCAATGGGGAAGCGGTACCCGTCCCACGTGCGCAAAAACCACGGGTACTCCTCGGCGATGAACTCGCGCGCCATGTCGTCGGTCCACAAGATGTACTGGTAGTCGGGGTGCAAGTCGACGCACGCCTGCTGCCCCGCCTTCCACACGTCGGGGATCTGCGTCGTCTTGTACGTCTGGTGAATGATCTTGGGGATGATCGCGGGGCGCGCCACCACCCCATTTGGCGGGTTGAGGTCGACATCGAGAAAGGCGTCCGCAAACAGGTCGTCGTTGAGGAGCGTGATTAAGTCAAACGTCTCGTACACGAGGAACAACACAAGCGCCAAGTGCGCAAGCAAGATGTACTTGAGTTCCCTTCTCATCGCGCTGGAGGCCGAGAGAGCAGCTAAGGAGAGTCGATAATCGCTGGTGCGCGCACCTGGGGGCTATGGCTGCTGTTTTTTTGTTTTTTTTTTTTTTTTTGTTTTTCTGCTCCTGTTTTTCGGGGGCCCTGGCGATAAAAGATGGACCGCGGATTGTTTAGGGGTAAATACGCCGGCGTAAACAAAAACACACAAACAAGGGCACGGAGCGTGTTGCTGCAGGCTGATTGATAAAGGGCGTCGCGGAGTGGGTGCGTATGCGAGCGGGTGCGGGTGCGAGTGCAGAAGTGGCGCCTGCAGCGGGGCCCTTCCGTCACTATATACTCTGCGGCCAACAAAGAGGCAATGCTAAAAAGAAACCCCCGCGACACTTTTTATTTTCTGTTGCTCAAAAATAGGGGAAGCGGCGAGGCAGGTGAGTACTCTAAATTTCGCCGGGGCATGACGTCAAGCCAGCCCTCGTAGAGAATAGAAATGTGGGGACCGCCGCGGCGGGGAGAAGTGGTCTAGCAATCACGGCGAGCGCCGCGATACAGGCTGTAGTTTGGGCTGTGTTGTGGGCTGTATATTGTTACATCTTCGCCTTGAGCAAAGTCGCCGATGCGGCCGATGCGGCGCCGTCAGCCGGCGCCGCCGCATCGCGCTCAAAGTTCTTATCAATAATGTCAATCATGTAGGCGACGCTGGAGTCGGTGACGCCGCGCGCATTGCCGCCGAGCAACGCCTCCAAGAAGCGGTGCACAAACGCCAAGTCGCGGTCGTTGGTCACTACCACGTACGCCTTGGTGCGGCGCTTGTTCTTGACAATGTCGATCAACTGGAGGTTGTTGAGATAGTACAAGCACAGCAAGAGGTACTGCTTGTTGGTGCTCTCGATGTGGGTCACGCCGCTGGCGTTGCCGCTGGCGCCGCCGGCGGCGCCGCCGCTGGCGCCGCCACGCTGGATCGCGCGGAGCACCAGCTTCGTGTGGGGGTACTCTTCGTCGTCGCCGATGAGCAACTGCTTGAAGTCAACCAACCCACGCTCGCGCGTAAACTGCAGCACGGTCTCGGTGATGTGGCGGATGCACAACTGGTACGCCTCCAAGAACGGCTTGATGATCTCGCCGAAGCAGTGGAGGTAGTGGCGGTCGGCGACGCGGTACGCGGCGGCGCCGCCGCTGCCAACGCGCTCGATGCGGCCGTGCCGCACCAACGCCTTGAGGATGCTCAGCAACTTGTGCTGGTCGTTGTAGTCGTAGTCAAACAAGAACTCGCTCTTCAAGAACGCGGTGAACACGTAATACAACCGGTGGAGCACCGCGTTGGTGCGCATGGCGTCGGGCACGCTGAGAAGGAGGAAACACGCGAGACTGCGGTGCACCACGAGGTGGATCGTCAAGTTCTTATAGTACAAGAGCTCCATCGGGCTGGCCACGGTGACGGTGTTGGTGGCGTCGATGCTCACCTCGCGGAAAAACTGCGGCACCTGCTCCTTGACAAGCTGGATGAGCTCGCGGTCGCTGTAGCCCTGGAGGTTGCGCCAGAGGCGCGCGTTGGTCTGGTTGTGCACGTGCTGCTCGCTGTCCTGCTCCAAGAAGGACTCGACAATGAAGCGCATGAGCGGCACCAACTGCGCCACCTCAAAGGTGGCGCGCCGGTGGAGGTTGCAGTGCGTCTGGAGCGCGCTGCCAATGAGCGCGATCTCGGGCACATACAGGCACCGGTTGATCTCGTGCAACACCAAGAACCCGAGCTTCTTCAAGTTGACCTTGCACCCGGACACCTCCAAGGGCGCCGTAGCCAGTGCGAGGTCGGCCGCGACAAACTCGCTGAGGCGCTGTGCGCGCCCGAGCTTGAGGAAGATCTTGCCGTGGAGGTGGCGCGACGCCCCAACGTCAGCGCGCCCCACAAGGTGCTTCAATCCGTTCTTCAAGATCAGCAACCCTGACTCCTGCTGCTTGTCGCGGCCCATCAACTCGCGGAGGTACCCATCGGCCTCATATATGCGCTCATAGGTTATCGACACCGGCTGCATCAACACGTCAAACGCGTCGTTGCCCTCGTCGCGCTGCTTGAGGAAAATGTTGGCCAACATCTTCAAGATGCCGTACTTGGGTAGCAACAACTTGCCGTCGCGCAGCCGCGTGCCCTCGATAAACACCTCAAAGTGCACCTTGTTTAGCAAGGTGAACTCGACGTAGTTGCTGAGGTTGCGCTCGGTGTAGCGCTCGTTGTTGAACAGCCGCTTGATGAAGATGGCGCCCAACCCCTTGAGAATGGCGCCGAACACCGCCACGTTGAGGTTTTCCCCGGCGATCACCGTCGGCGTCAGAAGCTGGAAGCGGATCGCCACCAAGTGGAGGATGATGTAGTCGATGTGCAGCTGGTGGTTGGGCAAGAACACAATCAGCATCGGGTCGTCGAGGTAGCGGCGGTACAACCCCAGAAACTCCCCGCGGTTGCACCAGATCCCGCGCGGGAACATCTTTTGCATGAGCGTCATGATGGTGACGTAGCACACGCGCATAAACAGCCGCAGCGTGAAGCGCGGGAGGTTGCGCGCGTTCTGCGCCGCGTAGTACTTGACGACAAACCGCTTCACCTCGGCGAAGCGCGTGGCGTAGTCGCTGGCCTTGATCAAGTTGAGCCCCAATTCCTGGCTCACCAAGTCCTCCACCACGTGGTCGAGCTGCTCGTCCAGTCGGTGCAAGCGGTCGTGCATGTACGCATGCAGCTTGCGGTTAAACAGCTCCGAGAACTTGTTGATCAGGTAGTGGTACTCGTTGCGGCGGTAGATGTTGTCCCACGACACGCCGGTGGCGTAGCGGATGAAGCTATCGAGGACGCGCCACGTGCGCGCCACTTTCTCGTTGGCATCGAGGTCGACGTAGGTGTCGCGGTCGGTGGGGAGGGGGAACAGGAGCTCGATGTTGGGCTCGCTGGCCCAGTTGTCGAGGATGTTGACGTCGACTGCGGTTAGTGGCGGGCGAAGCGCAAAGCGCGAAGCGAGAAGCGAGCCGCGCTAAGCGGGCGAAGCGAGAATTGAGCGGGCGGGCGTGCAAAGCGAGCGACGCGTGCGCGGTGAGCACGCGAACGCGGCGGGCACGCGAACGCGGCGGGCACGGGACGCGGCGGGCACGGGACACGGCGGGCACGCAAGCGGGGCGGCGCTCACCTGACGCCGTTGGCGCTAGTGCGGCGACCACGCCTACATACATACAGTCAGCGTTGGAATAGTCAAGCATCGTGGCGGGCGACTCCCCGGATCCGGGCGCCTTATATCGGCGATGCCCCGGGCTGCATGCGTCGCCTTATCACTCCCCTCAACCCAACAATCTGGCCACAGTGCGATGGCGCGCCGCCTCTGCGACGGCCCCGCCCACCAACCGCGTCCGCTCCCGCGTGCAAGCGGGCGCCGCACATGCAGCGCCTGTTTGCGGCGCCGCTCTATCTGCCCGGCGCCACCTCACCGCCCTTCAACTACCACACCGCGCAAATCGCCCGCGAGATTGTTGGGTCCGCGCGGCACGTGCACGCGGTCCGGGCGTGCGCTCACGACTCAGCGCGCGCCCCTACACCCGCCTGAGCCGCAATACCGCCGCCACTTGGCGTCGTGACGTAGCCGGGGATACTGGATATTTTTTTGTAATACCGGCCTTTGGATATGCAGCGGGACGCACCCCCCGATCGTGGCCTTTGAGCGGCGCGAGCCCGGCGCTGCCACGCCGCCTCGCCCGCCACGCCGCTGCTGCCACGCCGCCGCTGCCGCACCGCCAGGCCACGCCGACGCGCCGCCCCACCCCGCACAGCCCGCCCGCGCGGCCCGCCCCGCCTTCTCGCTCTGCACCGTGCGTGTGCGCGTTTCATCCCTCGCTTCTAAAACGTGGCCCCTCTACGCCCCGCGCGCCATCAGCCGCTCAAACCGCCGCACGCTCCCCAACGGCGCACTGTTTCTGCGCCCCTCCCGCCAGTACCACACGCCATCTCCCTTACGAATCTCGCCTTTTCCTTCTTTTTTTTTTTTTTTCTGCGCCCTCGAACCTGCGGCCCTCATTGATCTGTCAAATCTGCCGCCACAGTCGCTTGGCCCTCACACCATATTTCGTCCAGCTCTTGCCGGAGCCCTCCTCGCGCCCTCCCTCACGCCCGCGATGACCGAGACCGAGCTCAAAAAGGGCAAGTTCAACTTTGGCGGGCTCTTCTTCAAGAAGAAGACCCCCAGCATATCGATCCAACGCGTTGACCGCCAGCCGCCCGCCGAGTCGACTCAGCAGCAGCCAGAAGCGGCGCCGCTGCCACCGCGGCCGCCGCTGCCGCCGCTGCCGCCGGCTGCCGCCGCTCGCAGTCCCACCATCCTCGACGACGCCAACCACATCACCATCGTCGCCTCCAACGAGTCGCACCCACGCCCGCCGCAGCACCTCTTGGTGCCCACCGCCACCGCGCTGACCCACGCCAACCCCGAGGAGCGCTACACCTCCTTCACCGCGGACTGCATCCTGCTCCAGAACAGCGACATGACAAGCCACATGGACGATGACCTAAACCACAACCTCGCCTTCAACTACAGCCCCATCGGCCAGCGACTCAACGAGCCGGTACCGCCGCCAGAGACGCGACCGAAGGCGACGTTGCGCAGCATTCTCAAAAACCGCATGCCGCGCCGCACCGCGGCGGCGCCGCCGCCGGCGCCCCCGTCGACGGCGTCCACCACAGCCTCCGCCGCCTCTACGCTCGTAGGCCATGCGTGCAAGGGCGCCGCGCCGGCGCCCTCGGCGAGCGCCTCCTCCTCCTCCTCCTCCGCCGCCTCCTCCTCCGCCGCCGCCTCCTCGCACCCCCACCCGACGCACGCGCGCCCCGTGGCGCTCAGCGCGCGCTCCTCCGCCGAAGACGTCACCGCGTACCTCCCCGAAAGCGAGTCCGACCTCAACTTTGACCCGCTGCAGGAGGAAAGCGCCGGCGACTACAAGCGCGGCGGGTACCACCCAGTGGTCAAGGGCGAGACCTACTACTCCCAGGCGTTTGACCGCCGCTACATTGTGTTGCGCAAGTTGGGGTGGGGCCACTTCTCGACGGTGTGGTTGGCCAAGGCGCTCGACGCCAACGGCGCCGCCAGCTACGTGGCAATCAAGTTTGTCAAGTCCAACAAGCACTACCTTGAGGCGGCGCTCGACGAGATCCTGCTCCTCCAGACCATCAACCAGCCCCTTCGCTACGGCGACCACTTGACCCGCGCCCAGCGCCTCTACTTCAAGCAGTTTGCCTTTACCAACGACGAGCCCACGGGCCACCCCGGCTACAAGCACGTGATGAAGTTGCTAGACAACTTTGAGATTGTCGGGCCCAACGGCAACCACATCTGCATGGTATTCGAAGTGTTGGGCGAAAACGTGTTCAACTTGATGTGCAAGTACAAGAGCTTCTACGCCAACCTCACCAAGGAGTACAAGTTGAAGAAGGAGGGCCGCGCGCCCGGCCCCGCCGCCGCGCCGCCCCCGAGCGCGCCGCTGGCCGGCTTGCTCAGCTTTGGCAAGAAGGACAAGCCGGCGCGGGCCCCCAAGAAGAGCACCATCCTGAAGTTGAGTCTCGGGCTCCTCGGCGCAGAGGACGATCGCCACGGCAGCGCCACCAGCGCCGCCAGCGCCACCAGCGCCGCTAGCGAGCCCGATGACTTTCTTCTTTCGCTGGCGAAAACGCTACAAATCATTGACGACAAGATCCACCTGCTCGACGTCAGGGCGCTCGACGCGCTCATCGAGCAGCTGCGCACGCACGGCGGGCTCCCGCTCTTGCTTGTCAAGCAGATCTGCCGCCAGATCTTCTTGGCCCTCGACTACATCCACCACTGCGGCGTCATCCACACCGACTTGAAGCCGGAGAACGTTTTGATCGAGATCAAAAACGTCATGGACTTGATAAGGATGATCGAGGCGGACAAGGTGGCCAAACACCGTCTCAGCTCTGACGCCAGCGCCAGCAGCGCCGCCGGCAGCGCCGGCGGCGGCAGCAGTGGCGGAGGCAGCAGCGGCGGCGGCTTCTTCCGCAAGCTGTCGGCGGTGCTGGAGCTGTCGCACACCTCGGGGTACCGCAAGTCGCGCATCCCCAGCGCCACGCGCGCGCTGCTCCACAACTCCCCGATCCGCCTGTCGAAGCCGCTCCCGTCGTCGATCACCACCGACATCATCTTCAAGAATGTGTCGTACAATGACGCCGGGCCCGCGCTCGCGCTGACAGGCGCCGCACTGGCTGCGGTGACAGCGGGTGCGCTGGCAGGGACTGCGGGTCTCGCGGCGCTGCCGGCGGCGCCACTGCCGGGCACGCCCCCCGCGCCGCCGGCCGCGGACCTGCCAGGGCTGGCGCCCGGGGCGCCCGACCCCCTCGGTGCCACCCCCGACCTGCTCATTCTGGTCAAGATCGCAGACCTCGGCAACGGCACCTTTGCCCACACCCACTTCACTGACCAGATCCAGACGCGCCAGTACCGCCTGCCCGAGATCATCATGGGCCACAAAAACTGGGGCGCCAGCACCGACATCTGGTCAATCGGGTGCATGGTGTTTGAGTTGGTCACGGGGGACTACTTGTTCGACCCGCACGACGGCAAGCACTATGACCGCGACGACGACCACATGGCGCAGATCGTCGAGTTGCTAGGGGAGTACCCCACGCGGCAGTACTTGGAAGAGTGCCGCTTCGCCAAGGACTTCTTCAAGGTGTCGCCCGCCAACGAGGTGCGCTTCCGCAAGATTGCCCACCTCAAGTTCTGGCCCTTGCAGAACGTGCTCGTGGAGAAGTACCACTTCAGTAAGGACGACCCCAACGTGGCGCTCATCGCGGACTTGGTGGGACGGTGCCTCCGCTTCGAGCCGGCAGACCGCATCGACGCAGCGTCGCTTGCGCGTCACCCGTGGTTCCAGGCGGCGCTGGCCACCGCCGCCAGCATCGCCGCCGCGCACGCGGTGGAACTGCGCGGCGAGGACGTGCCGGGCTACGCCGCGCCGTATGCCCCCGAGGAGCCGCGCGAGCGCCTGGATTCCGAGAGCCCGGCGGCGTTCTTCGATTAGTTGTATATATGTATAGACTAGGGCCAAACGTGGGTGAGTGTAGCCAGGGGGGAGATCTCTTCTTCGGAGGCGAGATCGAGGTAGGGGTCGTAGTCGGAGTCGATGGGGTCGGGCGCGCCACGCCGCGCGGCGGCGGCAGCTGAAGGCGCGGCGGCGGCAGCTGAAGGCGCGGCGGCGGCAGCTGAAGGAGCGGCAGCCGCATCCCCTGCTGTGGCAGCACTCACTACGGCGGCATTGGAACCCGCAGTGACATCAACTTTTGCCGGCATGGCATCTGCACCGTCCGTGGCGGCACTCTCCGCGGCAGCACCCTCCGTGGCGGTACCCTCCGTGGAGGCACCCTCCGCGGCAGCACCCTCCGTGGCGGCACTCTCCGCGGCAGCACCCTCCGTGGCGGTACCCTCCGTGGAGGCACCCTCCGTGGCGGCACCCTCCGTGGCGGCACCCTCCATCGCGGCATCCTGGCCTCCCGGAGCCAGCTCGGACGCTCTCTCAACCCCAAGAGCCCCCTGCGGTGTCTCTGGGGACTGTGCCGTCGGCAGGGTATGCTGTCCCCCAGCCTCCTTCGCGACTCCGGCGGCCACCCTCTGCGTCTCCCTGAGCGGCTCAAACGCCAGCCGCACCTTCAACGGCACCTCCGCATCGTCCTCAAAGTCCAAGCTCAACTTGACTTTCGGCCGGCGCGGCGCGGCCACCTGCGCCTCCGTCTTCGGCGCCGGCGGCGCCTCCTGCGGCTGCGGCGCCCCAGTCGTCGCCTCCGCCGCCGGCGCCTCCCGTTTCACCTCGCTCGCAGTGATCGCCACCGGAAACACAGGACTCTCCCCATCCAGCCCCACCTCCCCATCATGTATCGCCACCACTGTGTAGTACAGCGCGCCCACCACGCGGCCAAACACGGTGTGCGTCCCGTTGAGCTCGGGCGCCGCTCTGCAGGTGACGAAGAACGAGTCCACCGTGCTGGCGGCGTCGCCCCGCACCGCCCCCAACATGCCGCGTGTGCCAAACTTGAGCCGCGCATGCGTCTCGAGCGGGAGGTCAAATCGCGCCCGCGGGTCATCCACCTGGATCAACGACTGCTTGCTGATGCGTCCGAACGCCTGCCCCACGTACGCGCCGGCGCGGCAGCGCTCAATGAATCGCCGGCACGTCTGCGGCGCCTCCTTGGTCCAGAGCTCGATCGCCAAGTCCCCTTTGGAAGTGCGGAGCACAACCTCGGCGTTGGGGGGCGGCTCGAGCGACATGCGTAGCTGAGGATCGAGAGACGCCCGTAAAGGCGTGGCGCCGCGTCGCGGGGCGCGCGCCGCGGTCCGCGCGTCGCGGGCCGCGCGTTCGCTGCCGCGTATCGACCACCGCGCCCGCCGCCCGCCGCCCCCGCCGCCCGCCTCGCCTCGCGCTACCCACCGCCAGTCCCCGCGCCCGCCGCCCGCCGCCCGCCGCGCCCTCCTCTCCCTCCTCCCCCCTCCCCTTCACCCCCTCCTGCACACTGCCCCAACCCATATCCCTCCCCAACAACACTCACTCCAACCCCATGGGCTCCCTCAAATCCTTCATCAAGGCGGTCCGCAAGGCCAAGACCATCGCCGACGAGCGCGCGGTGGTGCGCAAGGAGTCCGCCGCCATCCGCACGGCGTTCCGCGACCCGCAGCTCGACCAGACGCTGCGCCGCACCGCCATCGCCAAGCTCTTGTACCTCTACATCATGGGCGAGAAGACCCACTTCGGCCAGGTGGAGTGCTTGAAGCTCCTCGTGCTGCCGCGCTTCGCTGACAAGCGCTTGGGCTACCTCGCCACCCTGCTCCTCCTCGACGAGAACCAGGAGGTGTTGACCTTGTTGACCAACCTGTTGGACAACGACATGCAGCACCCCAATGCGTTCGTGGTGGCGTTGGCACTCTGCTGCTTGGGCAACTTGGCCAGCCCCGAGCTCGCGCGCGACTTGCACCCCAATGTCGACCGCATCTTGGCCTCAACCTCCAACGTCTACTTGCGCAAGAAGGCGTGCCTCGTGGCGGCCAAGTTGGTCCAGAAGGACCCCGACCACATCATCGCCGAGGTGTTCCTCCCGCGCGCGCGCGCCTTGGCCGCCGACGGCCACCACCTGACCCTTTTGGGCGTGCTCCAGCTCATCGAGGTGTTGTGGGACGCCGTCGACGAGGAGCAGCAGCGCGCGCACCTCTTGCCCTTGTTCCCACAGCTCGTGGCCCACCTCCGCCGCGTCGCCACCAGCGGCTACATGCCCGAGTACGACGTGCTTGGCGTCGCCGACCCTTTCCTCCAAGTGCTGCTCATCCGCACCCTCCGCCAAATGGCGGCGGCACCGCGCTTCCCGCAGCCGCACCTCGACTTGCTCAACGACGTGTTGACCGAGGTGACGCTGCGCGTCGAGGGCAGCAGCGTCGGCGCCTCCGGCGCTGCCCCGGCCGCCCCCGCCGCCGCCACCGGCAAGAACGTGGCCCACGCCATCCTCTACGAGTGCGTGCGCACCATCTTCGCTATCAACTCCGACCAGCTGCTCAAGATCCTCGGCGTCAACCTCCTCGGCAAGTTCCTCCAGACTAAGGACAACAACATCCGCTACGTGGCGCTCGACCTGCTTCTCCTGGTGATCGCTATCGAGCCCATGGCGGTGCAGCGTCACCGCGCCATCATCGTCGGGTGTCTCGGCGACGGCGACGTGTCGATCCGCCGCCGCGCCTTGGAGCTCACCTTTGCCATCGTCAACGAGCAGAACATCCGCGTGCTCGCCCGCGAGGTGTTGGGGTTCTTGGAGACGAGCCACGACGCCGACTTGAAGCCCTACATCACCCTGCAGTTGACCATTGCCGCCCAGAAGTACAGCCCGAACGACAAGTGGCACTTTGACACCCTCATCCGCATGCTCAAGGTCGGCGGGGCGCACGTGACCCAGGACATTTTGCTGCTGATTTTGGCGCTTGTGATGCAGTGCAACGACGGCGAGCTCCGCAAGCACGTGGTGGGGCGCCTTCTTCTGATCTACTTGGAGCAGCGCCAGCAGGGCCATGAGGTGGCGTACGGATTGGCGTTTGTGGCGGTGTGGTGCGTCGGCGAGTACGGCGAGCTCATACTACACGGCAACATCGAGGTTCTGGGCAAGCTGCAACGCGTGACCGAGGCGATGTTGGTGCGGTTCGTCGAGGGCGCGGCAGACCGTGACGACGGCGACTCGGCCGCCGCCGCCGCCGAGCGCCACGTGGCGTTGGTCAACCACGTGTTGACCACGGCGCTCAAGCTCAGCGTCAAGCTCACCGAGGCTAGCGCGATCGAGCTGTTGCGCTTGGTGTTAAGCAGCCGGCTGTACGACCTCAACTTGGAGGTGCAGATCAGGGCGATCGAGTACCAGGAGATCTTTGCCCAGCCCGACAAGTTGAAGCGCGGGCTCTTGGCAAAGATGCCGCCGCCACCGTTGACCGAGCGCGAGGCGCTCCTGTTGCACCCGCGCAAGCGTGCCGCCGCCGCCGGCAGCGCCGGCGCCAGCGTCGCGGCGTCAGCTGAGCCCGACCTCTTGCTCGACTTGATGGACGACGCCACCAAGGCGGCCGCTCCCGCCAAGCGCAACGTTGATATCTTGGACCTCTTTGACCTGCCGGCGCAGCCGCAGGCGCCCACGGCGCCTGTGGCGGCGGCGACGGCGGCGGCGACGGAGGTGCTCAGCACCGACGCGCTCACCCTCTCCCTCGCACCAGTCAGCTTCGCCGCGGGCCACGCAGTGCTCGAAGCCGCCATCACATCGAAGGCAGCGGCGCCGCTCACCCACGTGCAGCTCCTCATTGCAGTGCCCAAGTCGCAAAAGCTCTCCATCACTTCCACCACCGGGGGCGACCAGCTCGCCCACCAAAACGCCTCCATCCGCCAGGTGCTTGACATTGTTGGCAAGGAAGGGTCGAAGCTCAAGTTGCGCATCAAGCTCAAATACGTCGACGGGCTGCCCGTGGAGGAAACGGTGGACTACGCATTCCCGCGCACCCTATAGCTACATTCTTCAATAAACAATCCTAGTTAACGGAGGCTCCCGCGGCCGAGGACACCTGGGCGGCGGTGTTGCGCTTCAACACGTGTCTGTCCGCGATGGGCTTGACCAAGCTATCGAACACCATCTGGGCACCGCCGGTCGAGGGCACGGCAATGTACAACAAGAAAATGGTCTTGAACAACCAGTAAAAGGGGATCCAGTACAAGATGGCCTTGGACCAGAACTCAATCACGTTCAAAAAGGCAAACACCACCCAGTAAGTCAACAACTGAGTGTCGTCCTTGGTAGTGGCCGTCAGCAACGCCAACAACGAGTAGTATGCAGGCACAACAAACCCGGCAATGTTCGACAACAACTCGCCAACGCCGCCCACATTGACAAAGATGGCGATGAGGTAGACGACGCCGCCGACAATCACGGCGTACGAGCGCGGCAAGCCCGTCTGGCGCTCAAACTCGGTCAAGATGGAGGTGCCAGCGGTTTGCTAGGGGTTAGTATGGCAAGCCGGTGAGGCGCGCTAAGCGTGGCGCCTCCACGTGAGGAGCCGCCGCGCCGACTGCTCCCATTGTACATACCTTGTCGATATTGGCTAAGAAGTTGTTGATTTGAGGGGGAATTGACATGATGGTTAGAGAAGAGTACACTCGGTGGGCGGTGCCAAATTTTAGGGGTCGTCTGGCGGCAGCGCGCGCATTGTCGTTGCTGCGCCATGTGCAGGCGGCGCACCCTGATGTCAGCGCCACCGCCGATAACGCGCGCCGCCAGCGGCCCCTGGCCATCGCCTTACAATTAGATAATGCCCTGGCCATCGCCTTGCTTGGATGATGCTACTTCTTGTTCAGCTTGGCGCTGCCCTCGAAGCCGGCGCGCTTCTTCTTGCCCGCGGCCGCCTTGTTAATGCTGCCGGTGAACTTCTTGAGCTTGGGCTGGTGCTTGCTCTTCTTGCCCTTGTTGTCGCGCCTCGACTTCAAGTTCTCCTCTCTGCGCTTGGCGCGCGCCGCCACCGTGTCCTTCACCACCTGCTTGCGCTCGCGCCATTCGATCTCGCTCTTCAACTTCTGCTTCTCCTTCCTTTTCAACGCCTTCTTTAACAACTTTTCGTCGTCCTTCACCTTGATGCCCTCCGCCTGGTCCATCACGCGCTGCCACTGGTCCTTAGTGCGCTGCTTGGCCTGGTCCTCCGCCGGAAGCGCCGCGAGACGCTCCTTCTTGGCCTCCAACTTCTTAATGTGCGCCTTGATGTCGTTGTTGGCTGGGCCCTTGAGCTTGCGCTTGTCGGCGGTGGCGCGGAGCTTGGTCAAGTCCAGCGTCACCCGCAGCCCGTCCCCAAACACAATGTTGCCAAAGAGCACGCCGTCGGCATCAGCGCCCTCCGGCGCCTCCTCCTCCGCCTCATCCGCTTCGGACTCCAGCGCGCTCTCCTCTATCTGCTCGCTCTTGCGCTTCAACTTGTCCAAGCGCTTCAACTCCTCCTTCTTCTTGCGCTCCGCCAATATCTGGTCACGTGACTTGGGGGCTGCAGAGCCCTTGGTGCCGGGCGCCCTGCGCTTCTCCTTCAAGGTGTTGATCTTGTCGGAGAGCCTTGCCCGGAGACGCGCCAAGTTCTCCTCCTTCTTGCGCTGCTCATCGGGGGAGACCGCCTTCTTGCCCCGCTTCTGCTCGAGCGTGTGCGACTCCTCCACTTCGTTACCGTCGTCGTCAAAGATCAACTGTGACTCCAGCGGTATGAGGTCGGCAGACTCGGGGGTGCTGGCAGACTCGCTGTGACTATCGCCGCTGTCGCTATCATCGCTGCCGTTGCCGGCGTCGCTGACGTCGCTGACGCTGTGAGACTGTGGTGTGGGCCCGAGCCGGCGCCCCGGCAACACCACGCGCTGGGCCACCTTGGCGCGGTTCGCCATCACGTCCTTTGCGCTGGCATGTGAGTTTGTGTAGTCATCTGCATCGCTCTTGCTAGTGGGGTCCAACTTGGCCCGCTTGTGCTGCTGGAGCTCGCTCTTCAGCTTCTTTTGCTGCTGCCACTGGTCCTGCGTGGCGTCGTCGTAGTAGTATTTGGCCGGAATCAACGACAACAACCCGTCGAAGGCCGATGAATGCGTCTGGAGGCGTTCCTGGAAGGTTAGTACAGAGCGGCAGCTCCCCTCAGCGCAAGACAAGACTTACCTCTAGTGATTTGCTCATGGTAGCGGCACCGACAGTGGGGCCTATGCCTGAATGAAAAAAGTCGCAACGCGCATCGCGGTAATATGCAGGAGCGATGACTTGATAAGCGAGAGCCCGCCAAGGCGGGGAGCTGTAGCCATGGTAGGCTGATTATGGGGCCGTGATGAAAAGGCCATTGCGGAGGATGCTTGACAGAGGAGGGTAGACGAGAATGGCCTCTCAAGGAAAATGCATTCTGTGCGGCTGGGACTGAGGCTGCAAATGAGAGGTGGCTTCGAGGCGGTGCGGTCTAGTCGGACCGCAACCAGCGACGTACCTTGAGGGTTGACCGGAGACGCTGACTCCCGCGCGAGCCTTCTCGTTCTGTCTTGACTACCGTTTTGGTATATTTAGTGTGGAAATAGCTCAAACACGAAATAAACCTAAGGCCGCCTTTGCCCGTCTCAATGGACGCCCGACCTCCCATAATGAACTCTGATCTGTTCGTGTCGTTTCTGTGATCCGTTCCTGTCGTTTCTCTGATCTGTACTGACCAACTCTGCATCGGTCTTGGTGGCTGGTCCCAGATTTACCCGTCTATTTTGTGCGCGCACCCGCGGCCGAATCGTCGATAAGGATCGCCTCGCCACCACTAACGCCTCCACCCCAATGGACCCAATCGCTAGCTACCTCGTCGTGTCTCTTCCGCAGTCCACAGACTCGGTGGACTACCTCCACCACGTGGCTGGCGAAGGGGGTTCGCACTCCGCTTCGGTGTACCGCTTCCCCTTGCAGGACTTCCAGATTGGCACCTTGGACTCCTTGGTGCACGAGAGCGAAGACTTGGCCAAATTGGACCAGCAGCTTGCCGCGTCGGTGACCAAGATCGTCGAAATCATGGGCAGCGTCGTCAGCCCCAAGACGACGGCGTCGTCGTCATCGCCGCCGTCGCTGAGCGCCGCCGGGTTGGCGGTGCAAGCCAAGCCTGCATGCAGCTACCTCGAGAACTTTGCCTGGAACTCAATCAAGTACCGCGTCGACAAGCCCATCAACCAGCTCATAGAAACCATCGCTAGCGAGGCGATAGCGCTCGACAACGACGTCAAACAGGCGTACACAAACTACCAGCTGGCCAAGTCGAACTACGTGGCGGCCGACCGCAAGCGCAACGGCGACTTGTCGATCAAATCGCTCCACGACATTGTCAAGCCGGAGCATTTTGTCAGCAACCTGGAGCACTTGACCAGCGTCATCGTCGCGGTGCCCCGGCTGCTTGTGCTGGACTTCAAGCAGCTGTACGAGACCTTGACCGAGTTTGTGATCCCGCGCCTGGCCACCGTGGTGGCCACCGATAACGAATACACCCTCTACACGGTGACGCTCTTCAAAAAGTTCCAGCAGGAATATATCAACGCCTGCAGAGAGCACAAGTGGCACCCGAGAACGGACTTCTTGACCTACCTGGAGGACCACTTGAACGAGATGCGCAAGGAGTTTGACCAGACGAGACAGACCGAAGCCAAGGCGCGCAACGACTTGGTGCGCTTGGTCAAGACGGCGTACTCCGACGTGTTCCTGGCGTGGATCCACATCAAGGCCATCCAGGTGTACGTCGAGAGCGTGTTGCGGTATGGGTTGCCGCCGCTGTTTGAGTGCCTGTTGATCAAGTTTGGCTCCAAGACGGCGTTGGCCAAGGTCAAAAAGGAGTTGGTGCACAAGTTTGGCTACCTCGGCGGGGAGGCGTTCCACAAGGACTCCAACAGCGCCGCGTTGAACGAGTACGCCTCGTTGGTGGACTCCGAGTACGAGCCGTTTGTGTTGTACGAGTTGGACGTGTTGTAATGCAAGAGGCGATAGATGTGTGTAGCCCAGCGTGACTGGTTGTTTCGATAGGCCCAGTGCGGCCCAGCGGTGCGTCGGGCGTCCGGCTGCAAAAAGAAAAGCTCGTGCTCAGACTCGAACTAAGGACCAACAGATTTGCAATCTGCTGCGCTACCACTGCGCCACACGTGCTTTTACTGAAGACAAGAGCGCAGATGGCCTCTACGTCCCGTTCGGTGTAGGCCCGTGCGCACACGCCGCGATACCTCTATTTTCAGCACCCTCTTCAGCAACCACCACCATGTCAGACGAGGATGAGGCTTACATGTCGGAGGAGTCGTACGAGTTTGAGTTCGAGGAAGAGGAGGAGGACGCCTCGCAGGACGAGGAGCCCGAGCAGTACGGAGTGGTACGTGCCCCCTGAAGGCTTGATCGCGCCGCGCTAACCCACAGGAAAACCAGTACTACAACGCCAAGTGCCTCAAGGCGGACGACCCCGCGGCGGCTGCAGCCGCGCTCGAGGCGGTGCTGCGCGTGGAGTGCACCGAAGAGTCCGCGGAGTGGATCTTCAGGGCGTTGAAGCAGTTGGTCAAGTTGGCGGTGCACCGCCACCAGTACGACCGCGCGTTGCAGTGGCTCCGCCAGTTGGTGGCGGTGACGCCGCACGTCAACCCCAACTATGTCGAGGAAAGCGTCAGCCGCATGTTGGCGGCGTACGCCGCCGCCGACCCCACCTTCTTGCTGGGGGTCTACGAGGTGTTGGCGCTGTTGGGCGGCGACGGCGCCAACAAGCGCCTCTGGCTCAAAATCAACATGCACAAGCTCAACAGCGCCGTCGACGCCGGGCGCTACGAGGAGTGCGCCGGCCTCATCGACCTCATCCACCGCAGCTTGGCGCTGGCGCTGGAGCTGACGCGCAACATCTACGCGCTCGAGCTCACCGCGGCCGAGATCCTGGTGCTCCTGGGCCAGCCGCCGCTAGACTTAGCGCGCTTGACTGCGTTGTACCGCCGCGCTATGCGCATCACCACCGCGGTGACCCACCCGCGCATCATGGGCGTCGTGCGCGAGTGCGGCGCCAAGATCCAGTTCTACCGCGGCAACTACGAGAGCGCGCGCCTCGAGCTCTACGAGAGCTTCAAGAACTACGACGAGGCGGGCTCCCCGGTCAAGAAGCGCATCCTCCAGTACTTGGCGCTCTGTCTGTTGCTCACCGAGAACCAGTTCAACCCGTTTGAGCTGCAAGAGACCCAGACGTACGCGCTGCTCGACGAGTTTGCGCCGCTCATCGACTTGATCGCCACCTACGACGACCACGACTTGGCGGGGTTTCTCCGCCACCTCGCGCGCCTCAACGCCACCGCCATCGCCCGCGACGACATATTCCAGCACCTGGCGGCCAAGATCTTGCACCACCTTCGCGTCAACATCCTCCAGACCCTCCTCAGCGCGTACCGCCGCATCACCGTGGCGGCATTGGCGCAGAAGCTCGAGGTCTCCGCGGACGACGTGCAGCGCATGGTGATCCAGTGCATCAGCGCGGGCAAGCTTGAGGCGCTCACAGTCGACTTTGTCGATGGCTACGTCGTGGTGGACGCCGCCGCCGCCATCATCCCGCCAACGTTGACGGGAGACGACATTGTCTGCAACGCGCGGTGCCTCGACGCCATAAGCGACGAGCCCGCCACGCTCGACCGCTTCGTCTACCAGCCCGAGCGCACCAAGAGCAGCCCCGCCGCCGCCGCCCCCAGCAATCGCGCCGAGGCCGCAACCACGTGGCTCCGGTTGGTGGCCTCGGGGGTGCCGCTGATGTGCGAGCGGGAGTTGAGCCAGAAGGACCAAGTCTACAAGGAACAGAGGGTGTCGGAGCTCGACGCGGGCCCGCCGCGCGCCGACAGCACCAGCGAGGTGCACGCGCTTCGAATATGGGCCCGCACCATCGCCTCGCGCCAGAGCTAAGCCGTGCCCTAACCGTCGTGCCAACGCCGAAAAATTCGGCCCCATAAAAAGGGCGACAAAATTCTGTCCCAGCAGCTTCTTCGCCACCACACCAACTGTAAGTGCTCCATGGTTGCAGCGCTTCAACATGATTAGACTTATTGCGTTATCGTCATGATTCACCCGTTCACACAATGTCTTAGGGTCAAACTGAAATCAGCTAACACCGAGATGAGAACGCTGTAACCCAATGCCTAAGAGTCTCCTACTAACCACAGGATTTAGTAATAGACAACACCATTGCTCCACTGTAGCCCACACAGTTGCCCCGGTATTTGTGCTTTTTTGCGCGCGCCAAATCATTTTTTGCCATGGTGCTTCCGATTCTTGTCGGCATCGGCGTGACGGTGGCGGCGCTCCTGGCCAAGGCCACCATCGCCGCATACCGCAAGTACATCCACTTGACCCCGCAGATGGTGGCCAGCCTCAACAACATCCAGCTCACCACCGCGTCGCAGATGCAGCGCGACATCCTCAACGGCAAGCGCCACCGCGATGCGCAGCAGCACATGTTCCTCATGCAGCACTACCCGCGCGCCGGCTTCGACGCCGCCATGACCGAGCGCGAAGCGCTCTTGATCTTGGGCATCGAGGGCGACGACATCTTGCGTGTCGACCGCAAAATGTTGAAGGAGCGCTACCGCCGCTTGGTGGTGGTCAATCACCCCGACAAGCAGGGCAGCCAGTACTTGTCCCAAAAGATCAACCAGGCCAAAGAGGTGCTCGAGAAGAGCTACATCCTACGCAAGTGACCCCTGTATATAAGTAATCTTAGCTGTGTAGTCGGGCTAGCTGTGTGAGTCGTCAACGCTGGCGACGGGCTCGCCAACGAGTTCCTCCACCTTGGCGAGAAACGCCGCCAGCGCGTTGGCGCTGCCGTTGGCGCTGCCGTTGGCGCCACCCCCGGCCGCCTCCTTCCCACCCTCAAAGTTCCGCCGCACCCGCAAGTAGTGCTCCAACTCCTCGGCACTCACTGACGGGCTCAACTCCAGCTGCGCTTTCTCAAAGTCCTCCATCTCCACCATTACCTTGATATCCTCCTCAGTAGCCACGTTGTCGAACCACCACCGCGTCGACACGGGCGTCTCGCGTGCGTCGTTGTAGCGCTTGATCTTGGCGTCGACGGCCCCCGCGGTGCGCGTCATGGCGTTGAGCATCAGGTCCAGGCACAATGCGTAAAAGTCGGCTCCGGTGAAGGTGAACAGGCACTTGCGCGCAATCGCCGCGAGGTCGACGCTCTCCCCGAGGGTGAACTTGCGCGTGAGTGCCTCCAAGATCTTGGCCTGCTTCTCGTTGGTGTCGGAGATGCCCAAATAGAGCATCTTGTCGAAGCGCCCCGGCCGCAAGAGCGCCTCGTCGAGCAAGTCGGGGCGGTTGGTGGCCCCCACCACAAACACGCCGTCTCCGTCGCCGCCGCCGCTCATGCCGTCCAACTCCGCAAGCAACTGCAGCACAATGCGGTCCATCACGCCGCCAGAGTCCCCCTGGTTGCCGCGCTTGGGCGCCACCGAGTCCAACTCATCGAAAAAGATGACGCACGGCTTGGCGTCGCGCGCCCGCTGGAACACGCGCCGCACGTTGGCCTCGGACTCCCCAATGTACATGTTGAGCAACTCGGGCCCCTTCACCGAAAAGAAGTTAAGCAGGAAGTTGGTGGCAATGGCCTTGGCCAAGAGCGTCTTGCCCGTGCCCGGCGGGCCGTAAAAGAGGATCCCCAGCCGTTTTTTGAGACCGTTGTTGAAGAGCTCAGGGTGCTTCATCGGCATATCGATGGTGTCCAAGATCTCGTCCTTAACCACGTCGAGGCCGCCGATGTCGGCCCACTTGACGTTGGGGATGCGCGGCGCGCCGATGGAGTCGCTAAACTGGTTGCGGGCTTCATTGATCGCCGCCGCAAAGTCCTGCGGTGTCATCACCACGGCGCCGCCGCTGCCAAACGCCACCAACGCTTGGTAGGAGATCCCGCTGGCCTGCAGGAGCTGCGCGATGCGCTTGGTGGCGGCGCGCCGCGCGTTGGCGCATATCAGGATGAGGTCGCGCGGGGTGAGCCCGGCGGACTGGAGCGCGAGCGCGCTGAGGGTGACGTCGGGGCGCAAGCGCCACGCGGCGGCCCCTGTCGACGCCCCTGCCCCCGCGGCGGGCCCCGCGGCGAGCCCCGCCTCGCCCAAAAGATGCCTCAAAATTTCCAACCTCTCCCCCTCCGACGGCACCCCAAACTCAATCTCAAACTTCACCATCAGCCGCACCCCCTCGTCCAACTTGTCCACGTCGTTGCAGCTCATCACGAGCACCAAGTTGGCGTGCTCGCTTAGGTACTGCTGGAGGAGCTGAGCCACCTTGAGCAGCAACAGCGACACCGCGCTGGCGCCCTGCTCGTTGTCGTTGGCCTTGACGCAAAGGTTCTCAATGTGCTTCAAGTAGAGCACGTGCCACGCGGCGTCGCCGCTGGGTGCGTCGCCAATCAACTTGTCGATCTTGCCCCGCATCACCCCCAACGTCTTGAGCTCGGCCCCGGGGTGGATCATGTCGAAGCAGTCGAGCTCGATCAAGTTGACCCCGAGTGCAAGCGCGCTGTCCCGCACCGCCGCGGTTTTACCCAACCCGCGCACCATCGACAGAAGCAACACCGACGTTCTGAGCGGCCGCGACGCGCTGACGGTGGTGTGGAGCACCTTGCGGAGCTCCGCCGCGTACCCAAAGAGCCCCGGCCGCCGCTGCAGCACCGCGGCAAACGCAAACGGCTGCGGGAGCTCCAAGTAGCGCGCCCACTGAGCGAAGGAGTTAGGGGGGAGAGGGGCGTACTCGACGCCTGACAGGATGATGCGGGTTTTGGCGGGGTCGACCACAAACTGCCCCGACAGCGGCGCCGCCGTTGGCGCCGCCGCCTCGACCTCCCCCACCCGAAACCACGCCACGGCATCCGGATCCCCCACGGGCACCACGGGGGCCGCAGCGCCCGCCTCGCTCACGTCAAACATAACCTTGGCCATCACCGTGTCGATCACCACCGGGATAACGTCGCCCTGTCGCACACAGCGGTGTGCGTCGTTGAAGTGCGCCTTCAACTGGGCAAAAAAGCTCTGCTGGTAGGTCTTGTCGAGAGTGATTTGCAGCGCCACGCGTGCAATGGTGACCGACGTCGCGGTGGGTAGCACGCCGCCAAGCGGCTGGTTGCAGTCGCGCACGGGCGCCAAGCTGACTTGGGCGCCGGCGGCGGCGATGCCAAGGTTGACGAGGAGAAGCGGCGAGAGGTAGATCGCGCCCGGCGCAAACGTGGTGTTGGGCTCCACCACCGTGAAGAGCCGCACCACCACCAGCGCCGACGCCACGGAGGCGCGCACGAGGTCGCCGCTGAACACGCCAAACCCAAGCGATGTGAGGTCGGCCAGGCTGATGTAGGCAAACGAGTCGGGATCCTCCTTGGCCCACTGGCGCGGGGGCTCAAAGCGCGCCGGGGTGGGGCGCGCCTCAAGCGCGCGGGCGGCGCCGCCAGGCGCCGCCGGGTCGAGGTACGACGCGAAGTCAATGTCTGCCTCCTCCTCGCCGGCCTCGCCGGCCTCGCCTGTCTCCGGGGACTCCTGCCGCTCAATCAACACAATGGCGGTGGTGGCGCGGTCGACTCGGCCCTGCGGGAGCGGCTCGCAGAGCTCCACCGTCGCGTTGACGGCGCGAACGCAGTCGCCGGTGTTGACGACGCCGCTGCTGGGCTCCAAGAAGCGCGCAAACGCCTCGCGCACGTCGGCGGCGCCGCGGCTCTGCAAAATGCGGTACGCCAGCGGCGGCACCGACACAAACACCTTGTCGAGCGCCAAGATGTCGCCCCACGCCACCGCCTGCACCGTGGCGCGCGACACGGTGATCTGGTCGTTAAACTTCAAGAGGTTGGTGTGGTTGACCAATGTCGCCACAAGGCCGTCCTGCCCGGCGGCCACGCCGGTGACGCGGTGGAGGGTGGCGGCGTCGAAAAAATCGGGCGCCCCCAAGAGCCGGAGCAGCACAAAGCACGCGCCCTCGTCGCCGCCAAAGAGCCGCCGGTGCAACGCCGGCGAGAGCCGAAGGCCGTCGGCCTCGAAGACCCCCGGGTCGCTAACAAAGTCGACATCGCAGCCCACGGGCGCGCACGGTGTCGCGGGCATCGGCAAGGCTGAAGGCATGTGGGTGCGCCGCTGGCGTCGGGGCCTAAAATGTGGGGCACCCGCGGCAGCCTGCGATTGTATGCAGGACGCGAAGCTCGACGCCGATGCCTCCCAGATAGAGGACCCGGCAGCGGACAGCCGCGGCGCCGATGCCTGGCAGGCCTCCTACACAGTGTCTCGCTAATCCTTATCGTACATATCCTATAACCATCAGCTATTATGCGGGGCTGCTTAGGCCTCGTCCTCGTCGACGACCACGGTGTGCAAGCCCTTGGTGGAGGCAACCACAACGGGCTCCACGTAGGCGAACAACTTCTCCTTGGCGTTCTCCTCGTCGTTTCTCTT
The DNA here is from genome assembly GCA_032598715.1 of Debaryomycetaceae sp. JAC-2022a. NCBI lineage: Eukaryota > Fungi > Ascomycota > Pichiomycetes > Serinales > Debaryomycetaceae > Debaryomycetaceae sp. JAC-2022a. The sequence continues at coordinate 1,923,811 of CP095434.1, read as the reverse complement.
TCTGGAGATTCTGACTCTCAATCTGTACTGCACACCCTGGACACCTCTCTTCCACAACTCAATGTTGAGCTTGGGGTCCAATCTGACGTCGGTGGTGCCCATGTGCAAAGTGGCAAACTTCTTGATCTCCTTCACGGCCTTGGGGGCTCTCTTCTTGAAGTGGACACCATGCAACTGGATTGTTAGTAAGGGCAGGAAGATACAAACAGAAAGAAATAGAGAGAGTTCAAACATGCAGCGGACGGCTCAGCAGTGCTGAGACGCCCGCGGCGGTGAGAAGCGCGGCCGGGGCCACGCCTATGGGGGGGCATGCTACGGCCCGCCCATATCTCTCCCATGTAACTCTCCATTCACAACAGGTACGCGGTACATACTCTCTTGTGCATGTTGATGGTGTATTCACGGGTCACAACGTCTTGTAAAGCCATTTTTGCGGATGTATAGGTGATGAGAAGGAGGAATGGTGAAGACTAATTTTTCACTTTTACCACCGGCGCGGCGACGCCGCGGCGACGGCGCGCGTGCAGGACGAAAAAGGAGCGGCATCGGCGGCGCGGCCGCGCGCGTCGCGCTCGTCGCGTGCGCACGTGCCGAGTAAGGGCACAGCCCTCACTCGAGACAGTACACGCGGTGGAGGTTGTCAAACCACTGCGGCACCAATGCCTTGTAGCAGGCGCTGATTTCGGTCTCTGGCGTCACTGGCGCCGCCCCTTCTCCAAACGTCTCGTTTAGTTCCCACGACGCCACCATGCAGCACACTATTCTGCTCGAGATCGCGGCGTCGCGCACCAATTGCACCAAGCGCGCTAGCGACAACGGCGCTGCAGGCGCCGCAGGCACCGCTGACGTCGCGGAGGCCACGGCCGCGTCGCCCGCGGCCGCGTCGCCGCCGTAGCGCGCCAACACCTGCGCTAACGTGGCGAGCGCCAGCGCCCCCACCGCGTCGTAGAGCGCCGCATACCGCGCCACCACCGCGTCGTCGGCCTCACCGCGCAAGCGCACCTGCCGCATGTGGAGCGTGAGCTTTGTGAGGAGCACCACCAACACCATGTTGCAGCGGTACTGCGCGTCATCGCCCTCGCGCAGCAACGCCTCGGCAAAGTTGATCAAGGTGGGGTACTGCTTCGTCACCGTGAGCACCGCCACGACGCTGCAGCTCAAGCTGCGGAGCTGCCGCGCGAGGCAGTGGCGGCGCGCGCCGCGCGCCCGAAGCCGCATCTGGTACGTCAACTTGTAGAGCTCGTTGACCAACGTGAGGTTGGGAATCAGCTTGAGCCGTAGAAGAAGCACCATGAGCGTCGGCGGGATGCTGAGGTCGTTGTTGCGGGGGAGCGGGTAGACGGCGTCGCCCGGCGCCGCCGGCGCGGCAGGCTCGCCGTTCTCGCTCACGTAGAGCTCGTTGTTGAGGTTGACTGCCTCGCGCTTGGCCCACCCCAAGCGCCCGCCAAGCACCAACGCCGCCAAGCGCACCTCCCACACCTGCAACGCCGCGGCCCGCGCCAACGGCGCCTGCAAGAGCCGGTAGGTGGCGTCGGCCGCCTGCTCGACCGCGAGCGGCTGCAACGCCGCCAAAAGCTCCGCCGCCAGTGTGTCCGCGCGTATTGGCCCGGCCGCCGCCTCGGGCGCCTTCACAAAGAGCGCTGCGTGGCCGAGAGACGCCATCGTGCCCGCTAGTGGGTGGCGCGATCGCGCTTATGGCGCGCTTTCTGCAGGACCTGCGATAGCCATGGCGTCGCACCACCAGATCCTTGCCGAGGCCAAGGAGCGCCAGCAGGAGTGCCTCCGGGCGTCGCTGGAGGCGTCGCAGCAGCTCGACCGCACGATGCGGGCGCTCGTGCTCACCAACTCCACCGCCGCGGCGGCGCCGCACTGCGCGCCCGTCTTGGACAAGATCGCCACCATCCACCAGCTCGACGCCCAAATCGATCGCCAGCTCGACCAGGTGGGCGACGCGTACGGCGCGCTCGCGGCGCAGACCCGCCGTTTGCGGCGCCTCGCGGCGCGCTGCCAGCACGCCCTCGACCCGGCGCCGCGCCAGCGCCCGTCGGTGCCTGACGCGCTCCAGCGGCGCGCCGAGATCGCCGACCAAAACCTACGCATCTTGGAGACCACCCTCGCACTAGTACAACGTAAATAAATGCATTAAGGGAGCCCCTTGGCCGCGCGCTCCCACTTCTCGTCGGCCACCCACCCGGCATTGATCACCACCACCAAGTCCAGAAGGTTGATCCGCTTGCCGTTGCGCAAGGGCTTGCCCTTGTCGACGAGGTTGTTGTAGATGCGCACGTGCAGCTCGGTGGAGAGCGCTGCAAGCAGCGTGGCGGCAACGCGCGCCGCAATCTGCTGCGGCAGCTTCGACGTGGCGAGCCACTTGGACCGTCGGTACTCCCAGAGCGCCTCGCCGATGTTGAGCTCAAGTGGCGGCGCCGCCAGCGCCGTGGTCGCCGCTGTCGGCGCCAGCAGCACCGCCAGCGCCTCCAGCGCGGCAGACCCGGGCGCCCCCAGGAGGTCCGACTCAAGCTCGTAGCGTAGCTGGCACACATCAAGGTCGTGGAACCCTACCGCGGTGTCAGCACCGCCAGCGCGGCCCATCGACCCCGCGAGCATCTCGCGGAGCGGCACGCTCTGGTCCGACGCGGCAGCACCAGACTGCGTGCGGCACATCTTGTCCAAGCTCTTGGTCTGGCGGTACTGCCGCAAAAAGTCCTCCTCAGGCGTGGTGGCGGCGGCGGCAGCGACGTGCGGCAGCATGAGGCCGTCGGCGCTGTCGTCGGTGTCCGAGTCGCCAAAAAATTCCCGCACAACCTCGTCAGACAGAAAGATCTCGTCTGAAATGTGGCGGAGGCGGTGCACAAAGAGATTGAACCCCTGGGTGAGTCTGCGCCACGCCAGCCCAATCCTAGAGCGGGCTGGAAGCGGCGGCGGCAGCGGCTCGTCGCTCGAGCGGCGCAAGTTGGGGGTGGACCGCGCGTTGCGAAGAATCAGGCGCGGCGCGAACGGACGCTCCGATGTCTGTGTAGTGGTGGCGGACGTCACCTCATTCATAGGACGCCTGTGTGCTGACGCCGGTGTCGAAGGTTACCAGAAATCAACGGCAAAAAAAAAGAAAAAGGAAAAGAATGATAGCACAATCTCCGCCTACAGCCTTCCGCTCGATGATGCTCGTGTATGGGTGACTCCGTGGCTCAGGCGAGAAAAAAAAAATAAAAGTGTAGAGAGGCCTATTCTACCCTGTCGGTGAGGCGTTCGCGCAACGCGGCCTTGTAGAGGTGCGGATCGGCCAAGAACGCGTTCAACGGCTGGCGTCGAATGTCGTACACCGCGAACGAAAGGCCGTTGTGCGCGCGGCGCGCATGTGTCCACGCGCGCGGATGCACTCCGTGGGCATAGTCGCCGCGGTACTCCTCAAGCGGCGGTAGCACCAAGAGGGTGACCGCCAAGTCGCCGTCAGTGGGCACGGCTTCGCGCCGCCACCCGTCGTTCCACGCCGACAAGTCCGCGGCGCCGTCGAGCGCGCCCAAGTGCTGCAACACCGCCAACAAGTCGGAGTCGTCGGTGTAGATGCCGCTGGCGCCGCCCCACAACTGGCGCTGTGTGGCGCCATAAGCGCCGCGGTCCCGCAAGAACCGATGCGGCACCTTAACCTCGATGAGCGAGTTGCAGTACTCCACGGGGAGCGGCGGCAACCACGGGATGTGCCTGGTGGGCGCTACAAACGCCGGGTCCTGCAATTTGTCGAGGTAGCGCTGCTGCAACTCCTTGAAGTACTGCAAGTGCAGCGCCTTCAATCCAACGAGACGCTCAAACTGCAGCGTCAACCAGGTGGTGGTGGGGTTGTACACGAGGGTGCCCAAGTGGCGGCGGTCGGGGAAGTAGGCTACGAGTTGAGCAGTGAGAGCGGCGCGATTGAAGGAGGCGGCCGCGACGCCAGCGGCGCCGCGGGGTTGCCGCGCTCCGCCCAGCGTGTCGCCATCGGCAGGCGCCGCCGCCGCGGCGACAGCCTCGCTCGGTGCGTCCACCGCGCCCTGCGGGTGGCCGGCGCTCTGTGCGCCCGCGTGGCCGGCGCTCTGTGCGCCCCGGTGGCCAGCGCTCTCTTGGTAAGCGCCTTGCGCCAAGCTACCTCCATAGCCCGAGTTCATTGTGGGATGTCAACAGCCGCGCTTCGCCTCCCCGCCTTTCGACCCACCATCGCGCTCGAATGCAGATAACTTTTTTTCAATATACAGGATCACTGAGTGCCTTGGTCGCACCCATAATGGCTGATGGCGCCCTTGGTGCTGACGCTGAACACACTGTAGCCCAACCTCTTGTTGCACACGCAGCACTCTTGCGCTCCGCTCTTGATCGCCACGTGCGCGCTCTGTGACTCCAACACTTGTGCCTTGAGCTTGATGGTGCCCACCTTGTAGAGCTGCAGCGTAATGCGACTGCCGTCGACATTCTCTCGGAACGCCCGCAACGTGGTTGACAAATACAGCGCGAGGCGCGCCACTGGAAACGCGGCGGGGAGCACTTGCAACACCCGTGTGTGCGACATCTTGACCCCCTCTTGGTTCAAGAGCCGTTCGATGGCGGCGCTGCCGCCGCCGGCGCCGATTAGATCCTCGAGGAGCTTGTGAAGCAACCGCTGGCCCAACACCTGCTGGTGTGGCTGGCTGTATATAGCCGCGCAGTACGCCATTGCCGCGTCCAAGTCGTCCAATTGGTTGAAGAGCACGTCGACCGACTTGTCGTGCTCCCCGAGCCGCTTGTACACCAACACCGCCAACCGGAGGAACCGCGTGTCGCTCGTGGGGATGCTTCTGAGCACGGTCCACGGTTCGTACTGCCGCGTGGTGTCGAGCATGCGCTCGAGCCCGCGGTAAGCCGGCGAGTCGAAGCGCTCCGTGCGCTTCAACTGACCCACATATGTGAGGCACAATCGCGTGTGCAACTTGGCCACCGCCAGCGGATCCAGCCTATACTTGGCGATGACCCCGCTGGCGATAAGCCACTCCAAGAACGCCGCCACCAACGCGTCGTCTTTACCCAAAAACTCGAGCACCTTGAAGCTGTCGTAGCTCTCACACTCATACGAGTCGTTCATAAATATCGAAGCACAGAGCGACTGCTTCGCCTCCGGGTTGTGCGCCGCCTCAAGCACCCAGCGGGCGTACTCAAACACCAAGTCCAACTGCAGATTGTCTAGTTTTTGGAGGTACTGCACCGTCAAGTCAGGACCGCGGAGATATTGGTCAAACTCATCGGTGTGGTCCAACGGCGCATCGTGGGCCATCTGTTGCAACATGGTGAGCGCCTCGCGGTGGAGCCGCCGGCCATAATAGAAGTCCAAAAGCTCCCGGAGGTACCCTGACGGCTGGCGCGGAGTAGAGTGCGCATGAAGGTCCTGTAAGAGACATCGGTTGACCACCAGCGCGTCACATTTGTTGTTGGGGAGCCGCAAGAGCGGCCCAAGCATCATGGGCTTGGTGTGGAAGTAGCAGAGGAAGAGACTGGTGTCCACCGTCACCGCCGCCAGCTGCGGCGACTCGCCGAACACGTCGCTGGCCTCGAGCTCAACCCCATGCCACGCCATCGTGCCACACTGCTCAAAATGCTGCACGATGCGCCGCTGGTCCGTCAAGTACACGATCAAGTTGCTTACCGCGCGCCTAAACCGCTTGAGCGCGGGGCTCGTCGTGGCGCCGTCGCCGCCGCTGCCGGCCTCGATGTGACTCTTTTCATCGGTGCCCGAGTCGTCGTGCTCTCGGAGAGCCGCGAGCGTGACGCTGCGAACTGCGTTGGCACCATCACGAGTGCCCACGGCCTCCCCTGCCTCACCCGCTTCACGCGGCTCGCCGCTCAAGAACGCCGGAAACAACTCCAACACCGTGCGCACATCCACCAACCAGTCCAATCCAATCTCCACCAACGCCTCGTGGTAGCGGTGGTACTTGGCGAAGAGAAGCACCGCCTTGGCCGAGTACAACTCGCGCAAACGGAGCGCCTTGCGCTTGGCGCCGCCGTCGCCAAATGCGGCATCATCGGTGTCCAACTTGTCCATGTAGGCAATCGCGCGCTCAAGCCCGGCCAACTGCATCTCCCCGGCGGTGGCCGCCTCGTAGTAGTAGAGGTACTGCGCCAACTGGGCCTCGCTCGACGCAACCTCAAAGCGCAACACGTCGGTGCCCCCGCCCGCAAACACTCGTCGCGACCCGACCGCAAGTTGCACGTGCGCGCCCAAGTGATGCTCAAACGTCTGCACCACCAGCCCCGTGCTGTAGTCAACCACCTCGAGCCGGCGCGCAAACGCCACGCAGAGGTAGATGGGCGCGATGTAGCACATCGCCAAGGGCACCGTCGCCGGCTTGTAGGCCACCGGAGAGAACGCGCGCGTGTCGCGGTTGAACCGCACCATCTGCGTGTCCTGCGAAATCACCACGTCGGGCGCATGCACCGCCTCGATGAGCGTGTGCGGCCCGCTGCTGTTGAGGCCGAAATAGCTGAAGGCCAGCGCCGCAAACGCCTCTGCCCCGCTGAGCGGCACCACGGCATACTCGCGGGCGTCCATGGTGAACAACTGCCCCGAGGTGCCGATCACGACCTCGTCGCCGAGGGCTCGAAGACGCTTGACTTTCTCTTTGAAGGTGGCCTCGTGCACTATGACGGCCTCGCCTGCCGCGTCTATTGCCGCCACCGCCACCCGCTTGCGGGTGCCAATCGCAACGGCACTGCCCAGGGCCCACACGAGGTCGACAAACCCCGCCGCGGCAAACTCGTGCACAAACTTCAACTTGTCGCCGTCGAACCGGTGCACCCGCACGGTGTCGGCATCAGCCACGCATATGAAGACTGCACCGCTCACCGCCGCGGGCGCCGGCTCTATCAGGCGCACCGCAGAGCCGCTCACGGTCACGTTGGGGGCAGTGAGCACCGGCGGCAACACGCCCACGCCAAACTGGCGCCTCACGTCGGCGAGAGACTTGCGCGGGCGCGGCACCCGCGGCCCATCCGCCCCCGCTGCCGCCGCCGCCGCCGCCGCACCCGCCGCCGCCAACCGGTACACCGCGATGTCGCCGTTGCTGAACCCGACCCAGAGGGTGTCGCCCCCGCCGCCGCCCTCGCCGCCAGCGGCCCGGGCGCCGCCAGCGGCACCCAGGCTGCCCGAGACAACCTTCAACGCCGACACCCGGCTCCCCGCGAGCTCGAGTCGGTCAAAGGGCTCAATCACCTCTATGTTCATTACTCGGGCCAATCCGTAAGTTCGCGGCCCTCTCAAACCAATGGCCGCCCTGCACACAAGCTGGGCCAAATTGGCTGCAAATCTACAGTGCCATGCAAATTTAGTGGTCAACTATACCGTGGTCAAGAAGCCGATGACTCCCGAGCAGTACTTGACTAGCTCGTCCATCCTGTCCGACGAAGGCGCGTTGGCCTGCGCCCACTGCTCGAGCGCTGCCGCCAACTTGGCGTTGTCACTGTGGGCCTTCACCACGTCGCCGTGATGCTTCAAAAAAAGCGAAAACACCACCTGGTAGATATCGTAGTTTTTGTTTTGCTCAAGTCCCCGGGTCACGGCGGTCACAAAATGAACCAACTCGGTGAGTGGCGGCATCGTGTTGAGGGACCGGATCTCGAGATCCATGCTTGACGGTGGGAGCAGGGCGAAATGCGTGAGGAACGCGCTATAGTCGCCCGACTGCGCGCACTCGCGGAGGAGACGCGTGAACTCAGACTCAAACAGCCGCGAGCCCACCGCAACAGTGGCGGGGGTCGCTGCCAGCTCCTCAGCCGCATCTGAATGCGCCACCTTGCCCTCGGCCACCGAGGCGCGGTCGCCAACCTTCTCGCCCGCCAATTGGAGGAAAAAGGGTGCACTTTCGGGCTTCTTGGGGGGCTCGGTGGGCTTGTTGCGCTGGCGGATGGTGTCGAGGTTGAGCAACGTGCTGTACTTGCTCTTGGCCTCGGACACCGTGAGCGTCACAAGCAGAGCATCGATCTGATCCACCGATGCGTACTGGCCGGAGAACTCCTCGGGCACAGGCTCGTCGAGCGCGCCGTCGAGCATGCCGCTGCCGCCGTCACCAGACACGTTGGGCAACAACGCCGTCAGAAACTCCTCCTCCTCAACGTGGCGCGTGCTGACGGAGCCGGGCCCACGGAACTGGGCGCGATTGGTCCAGAGCGACACCCCGGTGCCACCCACGTGCGCCGTGGCGATCATGTCGCCCAAGGGCAGGAACCGCACGAGCATGGCCACCGAAGGGAGACGGATGCCATCGATGCAGCCGCCCGTGGGCAAGTCCCACGTGCGCAACGTGCCGTCCAACGCCACCAGCACCACCCACCGGCCGTCGGGCAGGAAGTCCATCAGCGTGATGCGATTGGAGTGGCCATAGAGACACCGTACAACCCTTTGGGTCACCACGTCCACCACCACGAGACTCAAGTCGTCCAAGGCGCACACAATCAAGTCCAGGCCCTTGTGGTAGCGCATCGCGGTGATGGGCGCCTCGAGCTGCAACTTTCCCAAGTACTTCAGCTGGGTGAAGTCGTAAAATCCCACAACGCCGTCAAGCCCCGTGCTCACCATGAGGCGGTTCATGCCGTCAATGGCGAGCCCCAGCACCGCGCGCTTGTGCAAAATGTACTTTTTGCGAATGAGCCCCGACTGCAAGTTGTACAGCGCGATGGCGCCCTCCAGCGACCCGACAAGGCCAAAGTTGCCGCAGTGCGAGATGGCCACGGCGCGCACGCTGCCGCCGTCTGTGGTGGCAAGCTGGTGGCGCCCGACACGCTTGGTCTTGGAGCTCCAGGTGCGGGCAAACCGCTCGTCGCGGTGGCCCGTGAGCACGTCCTCCCAGTCGTCCAGCCGCGCTGGCAGCGTGGCGAGCGCGGTGATTTCGGGGAACTTCTCGCGGATCAGCGGACCGCCTGTGCGCTTGCCCAGGGCACCCTTTTGCGGCCTCTGCGAGAATTCTTGCGCCTGGGCGTCCTTGCGCAACGAAAAGCTCCAAAAGGTGCGGTCGCGCGATGCGCTCAACATAAAGTGCACCTTTTCCTCCTGGGGGAACTCGATGGCCACCGGCGGCGCCAGGTGGCCACCGCGAGACCGCAAGTGGCGCGGCGGCGCCACCACTGCGTTGCTCAGCGCGGCCAAACTGGGGTCAAACACCCACTCCTTCAAGTGGTTGTCGCCGCCATTGGTGACCACCACGGGCTGGCCATTGAGAAAGGCGGCCCGCGCCACACCGCCAAGCTCCTCGCGGTGGGCGCCGCCCACAAGATGGAGCCGCGCGCGGCGCTCCAAGTCGTAGAAAAAGAGCGCTCCAGAGCTCAAGCCGGCGGCAAGGTGTGCCGACCCGTCGGTGCGGAACGAAAGCGAGGACACCTTGGCGGCGCCCTCGCCGGCGGCGTGGATGCAGCTGAGCACGCGCGCCTTCTTGAGGTTGTACAACACAACGTGGCCGGTGGTGGTGCCCACGGCGACCACGTCGAGCACGGGGGCGGCCTCCACATACGAAATGCTGCCGCCCGTGGCGCTGGCGGTGGCGGCGGCAGCGGCAAACTGCTGGTCAGGCGTGCGAAATACGAGCTTGCCCGTGCGCACGTTGAAGATGAAAAGATGCCCCGCGGTGGCCACCACCACCTTGTTGAGGTAGGTGGGCGGGTGGATGGCGCGCACGATGTCGCCGTCGAGCTGGCGGTTGATGTGGAGCGTGGTGTAGTGCTCGGTGGGGAGCGCACCGCCCGCGGGGTTCTTGAAGATATGCACCTGGCTGGCGGTAGTGGCCACCAAGTAGCTGCCAAACACGAGCAAGCAGTTGACCGCTTCGGGGTCGGGGCACGTGACCGAGTCCACCAAGCGGCCGCGCTTGTAAATGCCCACCACGTTGCCGTGGGCCGCGTAGACATGGTGGAAGTGCGCCGCGAGGCAGGTGATGCGCGCCGGGGTCTGCGACTGCAGCACAAAGAGCAAGTGCAACGTGGCGGCATCGTAGATCTGGAAAGACCGCCCCACGGAGGTGACAATATAGAACGTCGACCCGAGGGTGCCCACCGCGAAGGGCGTTTCGTTGGACACGTTGCCCACGACGCGGAAGGGCGAGAAGATGCGCGACTGCCGCGCAGCTACCGTCGGGGCGACCTTGCGTTTCTTGAGGTCCGACATGAGCGTGGGGTGGGTGCTGCCGCGCTGGTGGGGCGGGAATTTTTCAGCCGCGATGGCGATGAGGTAGTGTGCAGGAGGGGCCAACGAAGGATTCGAGGACGGAGGCAATGCCATGTTCAGTTCATGCCCTGGGATTGTTGTGACGAGCCAAGGCAGGGCTTTGTAAGGGCCTGGAGCTGCTTGGAGTCGCCAGGGGGCGCTGATGGGAGTCGTCTCGAGGCGCCTCGCTCTTGTCGTCACCTGCATATGCGCCGATTTTTCACCTCATCGGGGCTCATCGCCTCCAGCAGCAGCCACCACGCCCACCATGACCTCGAAGCGCCTGCTTGAGGACGCTGCAGTCCTCCCCGAGGTCAAGAAGGTCGATCACTTCGCCAAGGGAATCGCCCCCATCAAGCCCGAGTACCTTGTGGTTGACGCTCCTGCACCGAGCGCCGACTACCACGACGACGAGGCCGAGGGCGGCGACCGCCAGCACGAGCCCGCCGCCGATGGCAAGAAGGGCAAGCGGCGCGGACAAAACAAAAAGCGCGATCTCCGGCAGCAGCACGAGCAAGTGCGGCTCTGCTCGAGCCTTGTCGACCCCCAGGGCGGCGAGTGCACCTACGGCGGAAAGTGCCGCAACTTCCACGACGTGCCGCAGTACTTGCAGCAAAAGCCTGAGGACATCCCCGGGGTGTGCCCAGTGTTCGAGGCCATTGGATACTGTCCGCTGGGGCTCAAGTGCCGGTGGTTGGGGAGCCACTACGACGCGGCGGCCAACCGCCTCGTGCGCGACGATGCCAGGGCGCAGGCGGCGGCGGAGGCGGGCAATTTTGAGGTTAACAAGCTCAACCCCGAGAGCAAGTTGGCGTTGCAAAGGAAGAAGTATGACTTTGGGGATGCCGACAGGGTGGTGGAGTATTTGGACAGCTTGGTGAAGAATGAGAAGAATGCGGCGAAGGCGGCGGCGGCAGCGGCAGAGGCAGCGGCGGAAGCAGCGGCAGAGGCAGCGGCGGTAGAAGCGGCGGCGGAAGCAGCGGCGGTAGAAGCGGCGGCGGAAGCAGCGGCGTCGGTGCCAGCCGACGCCTCGGAGGAGACCGCAGCCTTGGAAGCCCCAGCGAGAGAGTCAGCCTCGACGGAAGCGCCCGCCGCCGCTGCGGCGTCAGCGAGCGCCTCCCCAGCGAGCGCCTCCCCCGCTGAGCGCACCAAACTCATCTACCAGGCCTACCACGACGCACCCTACAAAGTCTCTGAGAAAAAACGCCTCAACCTCCACCGCGCCAAGATCGTCTCCCCCCTCACCACCGTTGGCAACCTCCCCTACCGCCGCCTCATGAAGACCCTTGGCGCCGACGTCACCTACAGTGAGATGGCGCTTGCGCTCCCCCTCATCCAAGGCCACAACGCCGAGTGGGCGCTCCCCAAGGCGCACCGGTCGGAGTACCCCGGTTTTGGGGTGCAGATCGCCACCGCCAAGCACTGGGCCGCCACCAAGGCCGCCGCAGTCGTCGCGCGCGAGACCTCGCACGTGTCCGAGCTCAACCTCAACTGCGGGTGCCCCATCGACCTCTTGTACCGCCAGGGCCAAGGGCTGGCGCTCATGGAGCAGCCGGCGCGGCTTGTGCGCATCCTCGAGGGCATGGCCGCGTGCCTGGGCGACATCCCGGTGACGGTCAAGCTCCGCACGGGCACCAAGGACGGCCACAACACCGCCAGCCAGTTGGTGCTGCGGCTCTTGGGCGCGCAGCTGGTGGCCGCCGTCACGTTGCACGGCCGCTCGCGGCAGCAGCGCTACACGCGCGAGGCCGACTGGGACTACGTGCGCCAGGTGGCGCAGGTGGTGCAGCGCCACAACGACGCGCAGGAGGACGCCGCGGGCGACGAGCACGCGCCGCCGCAGCGCGTCCAGTTTGTCGGCAACGGCGACGTCTACACCTTCGAGGACTGGCACAACGCAGTGCTGCTCCCCGGGGTCGACTCGGTGATGGTGGCGCGCGGCGCGCTCATCAAGCCGTGGATCTTCGAGGAGGTGGAGGCGCAGCAGTACCTCGACAAGCTGGCCACCGAGCGCCTCGCGCACTTGGAGCAGTTCGCCAAGTTCGCCATCGAGCACTGGGGGTCCGACGAGTACGGCGTCGGGTTGGCGCGCCGCTTCATGTGCGAGTTCCTCTCCTTCACCCACCGCTACATCCCCGTCGGCATCATGGAGCGCTTGCCGGCCAAGTTGAACCAGCGCCCGCCGCAGTGGCGCGGCCGCAACGAGTTGGAGACCTTGTTGGGGCTGCCCGACTACCGTGACTGGATCAAGATCACCGAGATGTTTTTGGGCAAGGCCTCCAAGGATTTTGCCTTTGTGCCCAAGCACAAGAGCAATGCCAACTAAAGAAGATAACGCGTGTATTTAGTGCCGTTTGTGGCTCAGATCAAGGTCGGTCGAGACGCTCTTGTAGTCCTTGGACAAGCTGGCGGCCTGCTCCTTCAAAATCTCCAAGTCCTCGTCCTTGCGGGCCAACGTCTGGCGCAACTCCGCCACTTCGGCGGTGTCGCCGCCGGCGCCGTCCTTCAATTCGGCGTTGCCCTTGACCAAGTCCAACTTGTCCTTGGTGATGATCAACTCCGCAACCAACGAGTAGGTGCGCAGCAAGATCAACGTCAAGAACAAAGTGAACCCGCAGAGGTACATGTTTCTCTGCGCGTAGAAGCGCCGGGCCTGCACGTCGGAGCGGTCGTTGATGATGCCCGCGGCGGCGGCGTTGGCGCCCGCAACGCCGGCGCCAGTCGATTGGTGCAACTCGGAGGTCACGCTGTACACGCGGTTGACCAGGTCAATGAACAACACCGCGATGAACCCCAACACACACTTGAGCGCCACCTGGAACTGCTGGTTCTGGAACGGCGTCGAGATTGTCGTCAACACAGTGCGTCTGATGCGCCGCGGGTAGGGCAACGACAACACGGTGAAGAACACCATCTCTATCACCAAGAGTCCGAAGACAAGGTTGTAGTACAAGGCCATGAGAAGAGTGTGGTGTCAAAGTGCTCGCGGCCAAGGTTGCTTTTTGGTAGCAACCTTTTTTCGGCGGTGGGGGCGCAGGGGGCACGCGCGCGTGCACGCGCGCGTGCGCCGCGGCTGCGTTGCTATGCGGCGCGGCGCGTGCGGCTGCGTTTGGCTCGCCATGGCTGCAATTATATTCCAAGCGACACCTTGAGGGTGAACGTCACCAAGAACGGTAACGAAATAAACACAATCAGGTACTGGAAGATGAGGCACACCGCCAAGCAGTCCATCTGCAAGTGATCCTCCGAGTGGGGGTTGGTGTAGAACGCGGTGAAGTAGACGAGCGCGGTGGCGCTGGGGAGCCCAAACTCCAACACACTGACAAAGCGCAAGAGGTCATCGTCGCCATACCACCCGCCCTTGTAGAAGCCAGTGGTAATGCCAACGCCGATGATGGGCAAGATCACCAAACGCCCGAGGGTGACGCCAAGTGCAGTCTTCCAGAACCCGGGCGGCATCCTCTTGACCTGCAAGCGGCTCATGGTGGCACCAAGAAGCAACAACCCAAGCGGCACCAGCGCGGCTCCAACGTAGGCGACAAAGTCCATCACAAACGAAAGCGGCGGCTGCCCGTCGGGGGCATCGGGGATGTGCGGCCCGTTGCCGGTGTGCACAAACAACTTTTTGAGCGGCGGCGACATGGCAATGGCGATTGACATGATGAGCGATACTGAGTTGGGCGCCAAGAAATTCTTGCCCACTTGAATGAGGGTGGCCCGCCAGTTGCGCCCGGGCTTGGTCGCGACAGTGGCCGCCTCCTGCGGCGGCAGAACGGCAGTCTCCCGCGGGGTGGAGGTGCGCATGAGGCGCAACCCGTCAAAGCTGGAGTACTCGTTGATCACGTCGCGGATATCCTGGCTGCGTTGCGGCCGCAACTCGTTGGACCCGGTGAGCTGGAGCGAAAGGTAGTTGGAGCTTACCGTAGAGTGGTGCGAGTCGGCCGTCGGGGTGCGCCGAATCGAGTGCAGCCGCAGCCGCAAAAATGCGAGGTGCTGCTGGCGCTCTTGATCCGCAGCCACGAGCGGCCGTGGTGATGCCGAAGCCGGTGGCACGCGCGCGTCCTTGGTCAGGTCCGAGTCGATCGAAGTGGTGTCGCTGCTGTCGTCAGCGATCAGTGGTGCCGCTGTCGGCGGAGCTGGGGGTCCGCGCGGCTCCGGTGACGCCGACGACAGCAATTCTCGCTTCTCTTTCCCTTCCTCCAAGTCAGCCTCGCTGAGCTCATCGCGAAAGTCCCACTCGACCAACCGATACAACCCTAAGCTGAATTGGTAAAAGACCTGGCTGGCAAGGAAAATGCACACGTACGCAACGCCTTTGTTGCCCTCCTCCTCGGTGAAGATGTTCCCAGAAGCACTCAAGGTTTGCATGTACGCGATAGGCAAGTCGGAAATATTGGGGAAAAGCCCCACCGATAGTAACCCGCCCAACCATCGCTTGGGCGAGCGCGTCACCACGCTTATGCCATACGCCAACATCACCCCGATAGCAAACAACAATGTGCCTGTGAAGAAGATGATGCCGAGGCTCTTGATGTCCGAGCTCTTCAAGTTGGTGACGATATTGTTGAATATCAAGCAGGGCATGATGGCGGTGACGATGGCATCGGAGATGTCCCTGCAGGTGGTCACCGTGAGGATGTTGCGCTTGGCCAAAAAGAACCCGAGGCCAAAGATGAAGTAGATCTTGAAGATGGGCCGCACAGCGGAGTACACTACCGTTCCTAGCGATACCATAGCCAGCGCAGAATGGGAGGAGAGATACGATGAACCGGAAGAGTGGGGGACGCTGCCAAAACCCCAAGCCAAACGATGCGCGCAAAATTCGTAAAGCCTAAATCGATGCGTGGGGGAATGGAACTCAAATTAAGATGGGCTACAGAAGCGGCTGAAACAGATGGACCCTGCTTGGTGCACCTCGAAGGAGGGCTGACGAAACTAACGCACGCGCTCATGGCATATATTACTGGACAGTTAAGTGGCGAGGACGGCCGGAGCCGCTATCTTGATGATTCACCGGCTCGCTCGACTACTGGGTGCTGAATCGGTGCGGGCACAACTGTAAAAATCAGTCGACTAAAAATCGTTATACAGATTTGGTGAGGAAGAAGTGAAGTTCCATGGGCACACTGCGCCATGAAGCCAAACGGCTGCAAAAGAGCGGATCGCGGGCCCGCCGAAGACTGGGTCTCTTTCGGTCATACTCTAATGTGTAGGAGTGGTCTTGATGCCCTGCAGTCATGCACACGAGCCACGCGTACCACCGCATCAATTTTGCACAACACCACATCGTCAAGCTCGTCAAAGTCTGACTCCAGGTCAGACTCAGAGTCGAAGAACTCGAGCTCGTCCATCACCATTTTCACTGCAGGCGACACCGCAGCTTTGAGCTTGAAGTTATTGCCGTCAAATTGTGGTGACGACGACGGCGAAGACTGGAGCGACTCAGATTGCAGTTGTTGGTCAAACACGTCGTCGGAGTCGTTGAAAGAACTGCCGTCGTCGGTTGAGTAGCCGGCGCTCCTAGCGTGCCTTCTGATGGCTTTCCTTGGCCCTGCAACCGCTGTCTGCTTTCTGGCCGAAGCCATGGCGGCCGCCAATCTCTCGCGGTAAATCATCACTTCGCGATTGACCAGTCTTGCAGCCAGTCTTTGGGGGATCTGGTCGTCGGTGTGTTCGCCTTCGCTCAACGAAAGTCTTGCGGCAGGGTTGCAGACCGTGGCCATAACAGGCAGCCCCTCTGTATTTATAAACATATCATGTATAGCGCTCTGCATACTTCGCAAAGAACCTTGACGAAGGGGTTGAGGGGGGTGTGGGATGGGTCCTAATGCGACAACAATTAAAGTTTAGTCACGTGTGCGACAATCACTTTACTCTATCGAGTAACTAAATTCGTTAGTATTCCGAATGTAGATAGAGGGGGCGGGGCATGCCAAACGTGCGCTTCACTTTCTCGAAAATAGTCACAAAGTTACTCCAGAAAGATTGCGAGGGATTCCGATTGTGAGGAGAAGTACCTAGTGAAAAGGACTCTAAACGGAAATGAGACTGGGTCGATAACTTTTATTACGTACGGCACGGAGAAGATCCAAATGCACCAGCGGGTCGAAATGATAGCGGCGCTTGGATGGAAGGGGGTTCGGGTACCTCTTCGTCGTCAAGCAAGACAAAGGGGTTAAATACAGAATGACGCTTGGGCAAAAGGTGGAAACGCAGCAGCTTATATCCAGCCATCATACCGATAGCGGCGAGACTGCCTATTTATCAGCCAGCCATCGCGAAATTAAAACACATGTCAAAACGCGTTGCTATGACATTACAAAGGATAAGTAAGAAAAAACCATAGCGCAATGGCGCGTCTACGCGTTCACCGCTCTTGATTCCAGACAGGCTTCTGTGGAGGATAGATAAGGTGTGACTAAGTTTTTGTTGCACCGCCCGGTGCAGACAATAGACGCTGTTGCAAGTGGTGCAGGTGTCAAACAAAATCTGGTGTCCCAAACAGGAAGTTTTCATGCAACCACTGCGAGCCATGCAGCACTCGTTCAACAGGAAAATTACTACATTAGAACATAAGTTTGGACCCTGGGTCGTTAAAGGGGTCTATCGATTAGTAAAAGTGAGAAAAGCTGGCGTGAAGGTGTTCCACCTCTGTCCCTGTTTTACCCGATGAAGCAAAGAGACTGTGTGACCGATCTCGACTTGCGCGCAACGCAAAAGGTGGAAGGCCGATTATCGTACGCACGACACTCCGTGACAAGCGCCAACGCCAACTTCATAGTCATTATTGATGCTGCGCTGAAACGACGGCTGTTGTTTGCGACTGCTTTAAAAATTCCAGATGGCTGCGCCGTTGGCGTTCTCGCAGCCGAAACTGCACGAATTCCCTCAAATATAAATTTAGTCTCGTTGTATACGCAACACAGCAAGGCTACCAGTATCTCTTTACTATCGCTAGCTTTTGTGCTTGATTCGTAGATTTTTGAGTCAGGCATGTCCCCGCCTTAGTTCCCAGACTTCAGCTTTTTTGTTGGCGGTCTGTCATCATCGCTCATATCGGCGTCGGATTGCGACGCGGCAGCGTCAGAGTCAAACTCCTCGGCCACATCTGATTCGGAGCCAGAGTTGAAGTCGTCGTCGGCACTCTCGTCGTCGTCTTCGCCGGCAGACCCCATATCCACGTCTTCGTCATCGTCGTCGTCGTCTGCATTGGCCTCCTTGATGGCCTTGGCCATCATCGCTTTGGCGATCTTCTCTTCGTTCTTGACTCTCAACCCCTTCTCAGTGCAAAACGCCTCGATTGACAGTTGTTCCTCCTTGTCGATAGACCCGAAAACATGCACGCCGTTGGGGCCAGACACTCCGCGTAATTGGATCTCCATGTCAAACGTCCTTGACGCTGTGACCCCACCCGATCCTGTGCGTGACATTGTGACGCTGCTGATCTCCAGGAATGGTATATAGAGCGTCGGCTTGGTGACAAAGAGAAAGCAGCGGTCCAAGGGATACAAGTACCCCTCGGAGGCCTTCAACAGGCACGAGAGCGCCGGCTGGCCGAATTTCGAGGTCTTGTAGGAGCCAGGTACCACGAGACGCCTCTCAGTGAGCCCCTTAAAGCAATGCGACATCACAATGTGGGTCTGCGCATCGTAGGTGCGCTTGAGCCTGTCTTTGTACTTTTCCTCGTACTCTTCCTGTGCCACATTCAACTCCAACTCGGTTTCTTCCTCCTGCGCGAATTGCATCACCAAAAACGGGTACCGCGTCTGGCCTTGCCTCAACGGCGGATCGATCTGGATCACAATGAGGTGATGGGTGTCGTCGGGCTTGGGAAGCAGGAATATGCGCTCAATCTGATTGTACTGGATTTTGTAGTCGTACGTCTTACCGCGAAGGCGCAACGAGGTGGGGTACATGTCGATGTCGTAGCGTCCACGCGGCGTAAGGAAGAGGACGTCCGAGAACGACACAATCGCCTCTCCGGCAATCTGCCCAATAGAGGCCTTATCCTTGAGTTGCTCATAGAACACCGAGGCTGCGTTGACCTCTTCGGTGTCAGCCGAGCCGTTCTGGGCCTCGTTCTCTCCATCGCTGCTGTCGCCCTCGGTCTTGACCTTGCCGTTGGTGTCTTCAGTCTTCACGTCGGGCTTGTCGGTCTTCGGCTTCTCCTCCTCAACCGTGCCAGGAATATAAAATCTCATCTCCACCACCTCATCCCCGGCCTTGGTGTTGGCGCCGGTTTTGCCCTCCAAGTTGAACTCGAGCGCAACCTCGTTTTTGCCGGTCAAGTTGCTGTTGCTGATTTCCAGATAGGGCACCTCAAAAGCCGGCTTGTTGCTCACGTGGAAAACCAACTCGTTGCGGGCCAAGTCGGCTTTGCCCCAATTCCACCCGCGTAGCGAGTGCTCCTTGTGCTCGAGAGTCAAGTCAAAGTTGCGCTGGAGCTCCTGCTTGAGCTTGGGGAAGTCCTCCACGTCAAACCCATCTAGCAGCACCACACCCTGGTTCTTCGTTTGCACGCGGAGCTCATACCCGCGCAGCCCACGCGACCACAGCGCCAGTAGGATCTCTTCCGAGGGAAGAAGAAAGGGGGCGTTCTGAGCCGCCGGCGCGCCACCCGCAGCGGCAGCTTTCCATCCGAGCCCCGAGTCGGCGATACGCATGCGCCCATTGGTGCGCGACTGGTTGAGGTAGATCTTCTCAAAGTCTGTATTGACCATGGTAACAGCACAGGCGTGGGGCGGGCGTCTAGGTGGCGGTCGCGCTGCAAAGTCGCATCTATTTCGCAAAATGCGTCCACGCGCGTCGGTGTGCATACAAAGGAACGCGCACCACGTCACAGCACACGCCGAGGTAGTTATCGGTGGGCGGTCAGCGGGGCGCACAATGGGCAGTGAGTGACAGACAGTCAGTGGCGGCCTCGCTGACCCCCTTACTACGTCTCGCACGCGATCTGGCTCATGACACGAGGAACGCAGCAACTTACAGTAGGTGTCCATACCTTGATTGACTGCGATTGTTTTGCATCGTCGACTGCTCCTACTTCTCCTCTTCCTGCTCTCCCTTCTGGTTCCATCTATCTTCTGCTCCACCTCCTTCTTCACATTTTCTCTAACGTTGTTCCTCTCCCATGCACCGCCGTGATCTCCTGCACATTATATCACGTGACTCTCTTTTCATGACTCAGTACTTGAAAGATTAAATTTGTCAAACTCGTGGCAACTACTTTCCTACAAAAACACAACGCTGCACCTCAACATGGGCCCAAAGAAAGCTGGTGTGTTAGGCGCTACCGGGTCAGTTGGCCAACGGTTCATCTTGCTTCTCGCTCAGCATCCAGACTTTGAAATACATGCCCTTGGCGCGTCGAAGAGGTCTGCCGGCAAACCCTACAACGAGGCGGTCACTTGGAAGCAAACGGAGTTGTTGCCCGAACTGGCCAAGGCCATCAAAGTGGTTGACTGTGACCCGAGCGAGCCCTGCTTCGCCGAGTGTGACATCGTATTCTCTGGACTCGACGCAGACTATGCAGGTCAGATTGAGCGCGATTTCGTCAATGCCGGTCTTGGCGTTATTTCCAACGCCAAGAACTACAGAAGAGAGCCTCATGTGCCCCTCGTGGTGCCCATCGTTAACCCGGAACACCTCTCAGTTGTTGAGGAAAAAGTCAAGCGCAATAAGGCCGAGGGCAAGAAGGAGGGCTTCCTCATCTGCATCTCCAACTGCTCCACTGCCGGGCTCGTGGCCCCGTTAAAGCCCCTTGTGGAGAAATTCGGTCCCATCGACTTGCTCACCACTACCACCTTGCAGGCGATTTCTGGCGGCGGTTTCTCACCCGGTGTCCCTGGCATCGATGTGTTGGACAACATTGTGCCCTACATCAGCGGCGAGGAGGAAAAGATTGAGTGGGAGACCAGGAAAATTCTCGGCAATCTCAACGCAGCCGGTACCGAGTTTGCCCCGCTCTCCCTGGACGAGCTCAAAGTGAGTGCCCAGTGCAACCGCGTCGCCGTCAGCGACGGCCACACCGAATGCATCAGCTTGAGGTTCGCCCAGCGGCCCGCGCCCAGCGTCGACGAGGTCAAGCAGTGCCTTCGCGACTACGTCTGCGACGCCTATAAGCTCGGGTGCCCCTCGGCACCCAAGCAAACCATTCACGTGTTGGAGGAGGAAAACAGACCGCAGCCGCGCTTGGACAGGGACAGAGATAATGGGTACGGCGTCTCGGTGGGCAGGATCAGAGAGGACCCCGTGTTGGACTTCAAGATGGTAGTGTTGTCTCACAACACAATCATAGGTGCCGCTGGCGCCGGTGTCTTGATCGCTGAGATCTTGAAGCAGAAAAATGTCATTTGAATGCGCCGTGAGTACATTCCCCTGGGACCTGTAGATTTGCAGCCGCGCTCGCTGCGCCAGTCGCGCGCGGCCTGCACAGCCGCTCCCGAAAATTAGCAACGCTGAATTATCCACGCCGTGCAGCAGCCGCTGACAGCCGATGCCGATTGACCTCGCCAAGTTCGATGACATCGCCGCAGACGACGTATACACTCACATACACGATCTAGCCACGCACGACGTGGCCTCGCGGCGATTGGGGTACGTTGACCGCGGCACCGATCACCTCGAGGTGTGCCTCCCTGGTGCCAACATCGATTTGCATATTGTGCAGTCCGTGTCGGGGTTGTCGCACTCGACCGGGTACGTGTGCTGGCACACTGCCACCTACATGGCAGACTGGCTCTTGTGTGGTGGCGGCGACGCCGTCACGCTTGCGCCGGACATGACCGTGGTTGAGCTTGGCAGCGGCGTGGGGGCTGTGTTGGTGCTGGTGTTGGGGCCACGCGTGGGCTCTTATGTGGCGTCGGACCAAAAGCAGATCTTGAAGCTCTTGTCACACAATCTTGCAAACAATGCCGCGGGGGCCTATGTCGAGTTTGGCGCCCAGCGTACCCGCAAGCAGCAGAAACATCTGCAAATCGGGGTTGTGGAGTTTGACTGGGAGTTTGTAGAATACGGTCGCAGCGGCGTGCAGGACTTGGTGGGCGACACGCCGATCGACTTGGTGCTTGCCTGCGATACCATCTACAACGAGTACTTGATCCCGCACTTCGTCAGCGCCTTCAAGCTGCTCATGACTCCTGGCCACACTGGAGTCTTGGTGGGACTTCAGCTCCGAGATGAGACCTTGTTAGAGGTCTTTGCCCACGCAGTGCTCTCGCACGGGTTGGAGTTACGTTGCGTCAAGCGTGATGCATTATCTCAGCTGTTGCTCATGGGGTTTGTAGTCTATTACATCCTGATGCCACCTAATACACATAGTTAGCGCTCTTCCTTTGCCCTGCTTCATTTGCAGCCACTACCTGCATGCAGCCGCCCATATCGGCCTCACCGCACCACAACGAAAAAAACGCTCCACGCCCGCCAACGATAGCTGGGAACACCGTCCTCCACAATAGCAAGGACGAGTCATCTTCACTGCTGCGCTGACACCCTCGTACTCGTTCGTGCGATGTCTGTGTTTAGCGTGAGCAATGGAAGCGCCGGCGGCGGGGTTCCGTTCTCACAGAAGGGCCACCTGGATTCAAAGAGAAACAATCGCCGCGGCACCGACTCCTCTTCACAGCTGAACGGACAGGGCCGGCGGCCCAAGAAGCTGGCACATACTCACAACAATCCGTCCAATGGCCACTATGTGGAAGCCGACAATGCATATGGAGCTCCCCAGAAAGTGCTACCCAAGCGTAACCAAACCCCGTTGCAGCAATACACGGCGCAAGAATTGCAAGCAACTGGGCCCGTGGTGTCCAATCCGCAGGCGTTGGGCTTCAAGCCCCCGTCGAACCCGAGGCCGGCACGGCCAGTGCCTAGATACCTATTGCATCAGCCTCGCCTCCTCCACTCTGCACTGGTCAAGCAGGTGCCCTTTGACCTTGAGAACCAGCGCATAATGGCCGCCATGGAACGCAGTGGTGGTGGACGAGATTACCAGACCTTGTATGAGGAATTCCAGCGCATGCGCGACGCCGAGCGCAAGGAGATGGAACGTTTGGGGCTCGTCGACGCCGAAAACGTCAGTAAGGACCTCAACGATGCCATCGTGTTTGAGGGCTCATGTTTTGAGATGTGCCCCATCTTCGAGCGTGTGCGGAGAGCGCTCGAGAACAACGTCAAGCAATGGGAACGCGACCCGGCAACCGGCGTTATCAGCCCTGATAGAGCCATCAAGGCGTTTTCACGCCCTGCCGCGGGTCAGCCGCCGCCATTGCCCCTGGAAGTAAGGCCACCCCAAGTATTGGTCAAAACCTTGGACTATCTCATCGACAATATCCTTCCTCACTTGCCCGAGGCACATTCGTTTGTTTGGGACCGCACCAGGTCAATCCGGCAGGACTTTACGTACCAGAACTTCTACGGCCCGGAGGCCATCGACTGCAACGAAAAGATTGTGCGCATCCACCTCCTCAGCTTGCACATCATGGCCGGCGCTGGGGTCGAGTATAGCCAGCAGCAGGAGTTGGAGCAATTCAACAAGGCATTGCAAACATTGTTGGAGATCTACAAAGATGTACGCAACCATGGCGGGTCGTCGCCTAACGAGGCAGAGTTCAGAGCCTACTACCTACTCAGTCACTTGCGGGACCCAGAACAAGAACGAGAGATCCAGCGGTTGCCCGCCGCAGTGTTGAACAACCGCTTTGTGCAATTAGCGTTGATGTTTCGCAACATCGTGCAGCAGAGCAACATCGTGGAGCGCGGGTACTCAAACCGCGTCGGATCCTTGAGCATGTTTGGAGAGTTCTTCCGGATCATTGCCGCCAGTGCTCATAGCTCCAACGTTCCTTTGCTCATGTTGTGTCTTTTGGAAACCCATTTTAATGAAATTCGATTCTATGCCCTCAAGAGTATGTCGAGAAGTTACCACACCAAGAGCAAGCCTTACCCAGCTGACCGGCTTCAGCGGTTCTTGGGCTTTGACACTCAAGATCAGTTGCTTCTGTTTGCTCGCTACTATGAGGTGGACATAATCACTGACGCCGCCACCGGTCGCGTCGTTGTGGATTTGTTCAACAAGGACAAAATCCAGAGCGTGTACAAGTTGAACTCAATCTTTGATAAGCCAAAGTTGAGCCCTGCATTCGACCAAAGCATCGAACAACGGTTCCAGGCCGACGGTGGCATGCAGCGCCTACGGACCATCATAGACTGCGGGTATTCCAACGCCGACTTGGGGATAAAACGTGATGCGCCTCCTGCAGCACCAATGCCAAACGGTAAAAACGGAGGCAATGGGGTGCTCATACTTGGCGGGAATGCGGCCACACTGAGTTCCAGCGCGCCATCGGTGGCGAAGCATAGCCCCATCGTAACCGCGAACACGCCTTTTGGCAGCGCTCTCGGTAGCGATGGTGCAAACATCGCTAGGACCTTCGGTATGCCTCAGCAGCTGTCCCAGCCACAGGAAACAGTGCCGCAACCGCCTCAACCACAGCTACCGGTTCCACCAGGAACCTCAAACGTATCTGCTCCCATAATCCAATCTGGCGCACCCTCAAAGCAACCATTCACGTTTGGAACGCCCAAGGAACAGCAACTCCCCACACCGCTACCCACCAAGCCCAATGTTGCCACTACGCCGCTCTATGCGCCTCCGGAACCAAAACAACATTCAATACCAGCCCAAGTCACTGAGGCACCCGCATCGGGACACCCTGCGCAGGATACCCAAACTACCTCAACGAGCCCCATTGTATCACACAGGAAGCGTCTCGTTGACTCACCCCAATTCGATACTGCTTGCTCACAGATATACCAAGAGCTTCTTTCCAAGGTGATATCGGAGGAGCTATACAAGGTTCTTCCCAAAATGGTTCAACAGCAGCGCGCCAGTATGCAGCGGTCGGAGCTCATAAACTCAGTCGCTCAGATGGCATACTCGCAGATGCTCTCGAAAGCTATGCGTGAGAAGCTAATGGAGGTGCAGGCAGTCCACAGGTACGACACCCACGTAAAGCGTAAAGGCATCAAGGCAATCATTAAGAAGGCAGTCGCTTGCAAAACGCGGCAACAGTTGAAGGCAGGCAAATTGAGGGAGTTGGAGCTGGTGCTGTTTCGTCATTTACACAAACACAAGAGACACGCCTCCTTTGATAGCAACCTGTCGATGGCGTCTGCAAAGCGCATCAAGTACGAGCCCACCCTCGACGAAAGCTACATCGACGAGTCTCAAAAATCAGTCCTGTCTTTGTGGGAACCATTCTCGCTCGAAGCATTCGCAAAGAAGCTTTCGTCCAAAATAAGGTTGAGATTGGAGAGCCAAAACCTACAGTTGAAGGTACTCCTCGTGGTTGAGGATTGGAGTTCTAGTTACTCCAAATGGTTGAATAGCAAGTTGCGACTCGTTGCCAACCTGGAGTCGGTATCCCTCGAGCGGCTGGTACAGACCGACAAGTTAAACCTCACAATCACGAGTCTACCACTGAAGTATTCGATATCACAGTACTTCGCCAAGACCCCGTTTGTCATTTTCGAATGTGGGCAGACACAAAAGAATGCCAAGCAAACTCTCATGCAAAAGCTCCACAAAGACGAGGTCAACTTGGCAAAGCTAGTCGCCTTGTTTGCCAAATACAGCTTGTACAAGGTGCAATTAATCTTGTTGTACTGGGATATCTCGGAGTCAGGCTTGAGCACCTCCGATATAAGGTCGACCCTAAATCTTGCCACGTTGGCGTCGCTGAATGCAGACTGCATTCAGTCGCTAACGCTATGCGACATGACTGCATCTGATGCCGACATCAACCAAAATTTAAAGGATGTGTTTGATTATTTCAGCAAAGGTTTCAAAGGCGAATTGACGACCAGGGGTGAGCGTAAAGTTTTGAAACTGAGGCAGAGTTCCAGGGTTCCAGCTTGCCAGGAAACCCCCAAAGAGCTGGACCTCACATCCCCTCAACTCAGACCCCTGGCCGAGGCAAGGGAGAAAGACCAAGTGGCTGAAGCCTTGGCGATGCGAAAATATGATTACCTTGCCAGGCACGTCACTAACACTAGCATCAACGATACGGCCAACCAGAGCTCCTTCGTCACCGCACGCAACACTTCTTTGCACCCAACTTCGTTGTGGGCGCCGTCGCACAAAGCCACCCATGATTACTTCCCCAATACCATTTTGAACCGGTCCACCTTCAACAACACCACTGTCAATATTGACAAGTCTTACAACGAGTCTATCCTTGCCGGCTTTGGAGGTGGCTTCGGAGGTGGCTTTGTTGGTGAGAGCACACCCTTCAGCACCCCGGGAAAACGTGCTGGCTCAATCAGAAAGCCTGGCTCGGAAAACGTGCCGAAGGGCCTTGATGAATTGAGAGCGCTCACGCAGGGGATCAAACGAAAGTTCTCCAGGGCTGGGAAATGACCCAATCGCATTTTCTTCTGCATATATGTACAATAGGATTCAATACAATATAGAGATACAACCGTAACCCGGTTGCGTTTACACTGATGAAACCAATTCTGAAAAAATTATCCATAACCCATATATACTAACCTAGCAAATATATTTGCAACCAAAGATGAAAAAAATGCCACCGTGCCCGCAGCAGTAGCATCCGACGTGAATGATAAAGTGTGCAATCAAATATATGACCGCCAATCAGCTGCCCATGACGAGCCATTTTCTATAATTGTGCTGAATGGAGAGATTGCTCTTGGTGACAGTGGAGTCGTCGTCCGCTGTGTAGGTCTTGAGGGCTTCGTATATAGTAGACGGCACAGTGGGGGAAGCTCTGGAGGAGTATGCGGAGTCAGGGTGCTTGGTGCCATGGTTCAAATCCAAGTGGTCGGGTTCGTAGCGGTAGTTGGCGCTACTGAGGCAAGGGACGTTGGCGTTGTGCTTCGCGTTGCATAAGCAGCATTCGTACAACAAGTACGTAGGCGAGCCGTCGTCAACCTCCATCAGGTTCAGGTTGAGTACAGGCGATTCGTAATATGTGGTGGGTTCAGTGAGCGAGTCTAATGCCTCGTCGCCATTGAAGAAAACGTTCTGGTTCTCCATAAGGTCCAATTCTCTGCAGTTGTCGCTGCAGTACTCCTTGCCCTGTTCGCAGGGGTTGCCATCGACAATGCAGTATCCATCATTGAACATCATTGGGGATTTGTTACTAATGAGCGTTGCAAAAGGAGTCTGAGAAAAGGTGAAATCAAACTATTTCTCACAAATTGTGGGGTGTGGCGACAGCGGGGTTATATATGCGTCGCTGTAGTAAAAGGTTCTTTTGCGGTGCTAACAACACACTTCTATTTTTGCTCACTCTTTGAAACAGGTGAGATCAAATTAAGATCGTGGTGGGCTAGACTCCTGATTGTGGCAAGCAAAGAATGTTTTATACAACTCGTGTCTAATGTTTCACCAATTAAGTGCTTTACCGTGGCTGTAACTTTTTACGAGCAGGTGCCTGATTTATGGCACGTTTTGTTTCTTTTTCGCTGGCGAGTCTGGAACCTCGAGTTTTTCAAAAGCGAGAACGGAGTTTAAGTCGTTCTTGGCCGGCACGAAAATTGACGGTGGGGCGAATTTGTCCAAGTGAGAACCTCTTGCTACCGGGTAGGTTCGGTATGGATTGCTGCTAGGAAGATGTGATGCAACGATGGTCAGAACGTGGGTGTCCTTTATACAAAACGTGTCGGATTTGGAAATTGAGTTGGTGCGCGCAGAATGACTTTATTAGGTCGGGGTGTGTATGCTAAAACGTTTCCGAACGAGGTGCAATACGTTGCAGATATACAAACACGAAAAGGCTGAAGGATGATGATTTTAAATTAAGCTCGATGTGACAGTGCCGACGCTTTTATATTATTTGCCTCATAGAACTGTGGTGGGCCTGTGGTTCAAGAAAAGATGGTTATGCAGGATAATATGTGTCACCGTGGTGGCTGCGAAAAAATGACTTGGAATCATAAATTTAGAAGTCATCAATTTCAACAGTGGTGGAGACGGTGTGAGCCACATCCGAGCGCCACATGACTTTTCACAATAGCAGATTTTTCTCTCAGAAAAAGAAAAGTATTAAAAAACTGTGGAATTGTAAACATTGGCATTTGTCAAGCCAGGATACACAACTACAACATTGTTAAAATATGTGTTGCGATGAAAACGTAAGCAAAAGATGGAGTAGTCGCTCAACAAACCGCTTGCTCATTACTGTGGCAGAGCGTGATTTGCTGATACGCTTATCTCTTTGATGCGCGATTTGTGAGCACCGTCATAAATTAGCAAGTCTCAACTGATATGTCTCACATTCAAGACAATGCGCGTGTTTCTGGATAGTGAAACTCACCGTAGATATGAATGTATAGCAGCATGTTTTGCCTCTTTGAGTGACTTGAGAATGACATCACCGGTTTCTTACTACCTGAGCGATTTTCTAGGATATTCGCTCAATGTGACTGGGCTTATTCTTCATCGTAGAGGTATCCTCTGACATAACCCCTAGACTGCAAGCTGTCCCTTGTGCATGATTCCAGAACACAATCCTTCCGCGATCTGTCTTTTTTCGAACATGCAATGCAGTCTTCGTTGCAGATTGGTGACCAGCTATGCTCCATTATTGAGGACTGCACAAAAGCTGAAGTTTTCGAATCACTTGCGTTTTTGCACGCGTTTTCACCAACTAACACTCCTGTCAGGCATGATCTATTCGTTTTACTTGTTCGACAGGCACTGTAACTGCATATATAGTAGGGAATGGAGTCACAAGGGCGAAGGCTCCGTGAACAAGAGCAATGATTCCGATGCCGCCAAGCTCTTGTTCGGGCTAGTTTACTCCTTGAAAAACATATCGACAAAGTTGGGGTCCTCTGCTGGTACAGTAAACTTGCTTAAATCGTTTGCTACACAAAACTACAGAATACACTTGTACGAGACTGCTAGTGGACTTAGGTTTTGTCTTATTAGCGATGTCGGCTTGGATAACTTGCAGCTCGTTTTGCATAAGCTTTACACTGATATCTATTTGAGAACAGTGGTTTACAATTCTCTATCGCCTATAGACTTTAAACCTGGCGAGAAGATTAGCAACAGTAACTTTATCATCGAGGTGGACTCTTTGATACAGGGACTAGGTGCGTTCGAGTAATTGCACCACGATCGCGACGTAATGACAATTAATGAAAGCATTTGACGGAATCTCCAATATTGTAAATTCTATTTAATATAGGGAACTGGAATGTACGTGAGGCGCGCACCGTACGCAATGCGATAAAATTCACATTATTCCTCAAATTCACGAACAATATTGATAAGCCGCTGAACCTGATATGAACCTCGCCAAAAGAGGGTATGAGGCAGTTGTAATTTGAGCATTGCGGATAGCCGTTTATACTTCAATCATGCACACTCATTGATGTGGCATGGTAACTTCGATGTGTGCTTAGCAATCCATATGGTTGCCATCAAAAGGTGTTCTCTGTTTAGTGTATACCTGTACCACTTTCAGCAACCCGTCTCTTGTACGACAAGTACTACGCAACAAAGCTACGCGTCATTGTATGCCCTACCTCTATTTTACCGAAAGATTACGACCGGTCATCCGCACACCAAACCGGTGGGCCGAAACCCGTACACCACAATCACATTCATCGCAAAATGCTACCGATGCCGTTATAGAAGATGATGAACGGCGCTGCAATCATAAAAGAGTCGAAAGTCCTCAAATCCTTCAATCGTTTCAGCGCAAGCTGCCATCCTTAGTGATATCACACATAGTTAATTCAATATCTGATCCACTTCACAAAACTCCACACATGCGGCCAGCTCAACTCACGTCGATCACACAGGAAGTCGCGGTGGTTGCATCGGTGTTCATGGCCCAATTCCTCACCCAGGGAGGCGTCACAATGCTGTTGTCACCAATGAATGTGGTGCTCGAATCGTTCGCAGACCGCAGCGGAGACGCAATTGAAAGCTCCATTAAGGTGTGGTTTATGGGGTCGTTCGCGCTCACCGTCGGAACATTTATCCTCATCTCCGGTCGCATCGGAGACCTCTTTGGCCTCAAGCAAACTTTCATTGCAGGGTGGATCTGGGTGACGCTATGGTCGTTGCTTTGTGGGCTCTCGGTTTTTTCGAACTCAATCATCTTTTTCATTGTGTGTCGTGCCTTTCAAGGTGTTGGCTTTGCCCTCATCTTACCGTGTGGGTTAGGGTTGTTAGGATTCATGTACCCACTGGGCCAGCGCAAAAACTTCGTGTTTGGCTTGGTTGGCGCCGCGGGCCCCACCGGTGCTGTCGTTGGCGCCCTCATGTCTGCCGTGTTGGCGCAGTTAGCATGGTGGCCCTGGGCATATTGGATCTTGTGCATTGTCAGCGCAATCATGTGTGGCGTTGCCTGGATATATGTGCCCAATTTGAACAAACAGCGCACCATTGAAGAAGCTGGAAGTCCCATGAAAAAGCGCAGATTTGACCGTGTGAGACAGTTTGACTTCTTGGGCGCCATTGTTGGCGTTACCGGGCTTGTTTTGCTCAACTTTTGCTGGAACCAAGGTTCCGCTGCGAATTGGAGCGCATACATCATTGTGCTACTTGTGATCTCAGTGATTGCCTTAGTGGCGTTCTTCTGGCTTGAACTCAAATACGTGACACACCCGCTTCTCCATAGATCTGTGTTCAACCGCAAAATCGGACTTGTGCTTATTTGCATCTCCTTGGGTTGGGGGTCATTCGGTATCTGGCAGTACTACTTCTTCACGATCATGTTAAACTTCAAGCATTATACACCAATCAAGACAGGGGTAGCGTTCATACCGTTCTTGGTCCTTGGATGTATTGCCGCCATGGTGTGCAGCACCTTGATTTCCAGAACCAGACCATCATATATTATTTGCTTTGCTTGCATTGCGTTCTTGTGCGGTGACATCATGCTTAGTGTGACCCCAGTGGATCAATCGTACTTCCGAGTATTATTTGGGCAGATGTTCATTTTGGCTTGGGGCATGGATCTAAGTTTCCCTGCGGCGTCGATAATCTTATCAGATTACCTTCCTCCGCATCAGCAGGGAATGGCGGGCTCGTTAGTGGCCACGGTCGTGAACTACTCGGTGTCCTTGGCGTTGGCCATGGGGTCAGTGGTGGAATTTGAGGTCAACAAGAGGACAGGTGACGAGTTGCATGCTATCAGACTGGCACTCCACTTTGGCATAGCCCTCGCCGGCGCTGGGGTGTGCTTTCTGCTCGTCTTTGTCTACATACAAAAGAAAAACGACGACAGGGGCACATTGATGGTGTCATCGAACGACCTCAAGAAGGCCGGCGGTAGTTCGGGGGACTTGAGCCATTTGTCATCCTCAAACACAGAAGTTTAGTAACAGTGGGCGCAACAAAGTCATGAGAAGTGGAGCGAGAACTTCACATTAATTTAGCATCAATATAGATTCATCATTTGCAGCAATTTTGGACGACGTCAGAGAAGACCAAAATGGACTGTAAAGTCAAACGCTGGCTGTACAGATGGCATAGACTCACCACCAGTAAACGAAATGCATTATGGCGAGACCAAGCCGTACGTGGGATCCAGCTTGTCGAAAGTCGTGCACTTTACGAAAGAACCGGCTCGAGACATTTTGGTCTAAGCCGGCACGATCAACGCTGCGACTAGGCCATCCCCTGACGTACCGTCTTTACGCACCGCTTATACGCGTAAAAGAGGATCACCTGGATCAGCGGCACTCGCTCGGCTTGGAGCCCTTTTTATAGATCAGTCAGACCTTGTCACTGCATTTTCAATTTGAGCTTGTCTTTCATCGTGAACTGACCGCGCATACAATCGACCTCAACACAGCGGTCAAAGCACAGTTTATAATAGCACCATGTCTATCTCAACCCCGCATAACAACAGCCACGCTGAGCTCGAAGACCATATACGAGCGTTCCAGAGCGAGCTTGGAAATGACTGGGACAAGTACCAGGAGACGTTAAGCCTCTTCTTGATTGGCAAGTTGTCGCGCACCGAGATGGTCAACATGATTACGCCTATTCTCGAGCGGCACTCGGGAGGTGTGGAACAAGGTTCTCCCCGCAACCTTATTGCCTACCACAACAAGCTATTACTCCTCAACTTTGCCAACTCTTTCAAAGAGGGACCCGTAGATCCGTCCAACGACATTGCGTCGTTTTGGAACAAGAAAAATGCTGCCACCAGCAAGCCGAAGAACGTCAAGTCCTCTCAGTACGAGAAGTTCAAGCAGAACATCATGGGCTTGCCGATCAGAGAACGGCGCCGTATCAAAAACATCACACGGGATTCAGGGCGCCGCGGCAAGCTCAATGCCTCGATCACCTTGACCAGACACTCACTACTCCCGCGGATTCCAATGATTCAAGACAAACAACAGCAACAATCGCACGTTAACAACTTGGTCTCTTGGCAACAGGATGTGGTGAACGGGATAAATACGCCCATCGCGACCGACAATTACGAAATCCCAGACCACGACAACTTGAGCAGACGCATGGTAATGACCATGCGAGAGTATGGGTTGACGGGAGCGTTGAACCCGCAAGTGATGGAGGTTTTATTGTTGGGATTGGACGTGCACCTCAAAAATATCATTGAAAGTGCCATCGATGTGGCGCGCTACAGGGAAACCAAGTATGCCAGCAACGTTTATTTGGGAGCCATGACCACGTCGTCGCTTGAGCCCATCGCGCCCAGCGCGCCTTCGGTGGCAGCAGGATCTGCCACGAGTGGGACCTCGCAAATCGGCGAAGATAGCACCAATGGCAGTGTCATCAAGGACTCAAACGACCCTGAAAGTTGGATGACCAGCAGCATCAGCAACACTGGAGTGATCACCAACAGAGAGGATGAGATATCCCCCGATCGCAAGCGTCAAAAAATCACCCTACATACGGAAGATCTTTTCGACACATTGGAGTTGTACCCACATTTGATTGAGCCGAGTGGTCCCAGGCTCAGATTAGCTAACGTTATGCTTCAAAACGACGACATGGTCACCCACGGAGAGCTAGATTACGAGCTTCCACCTAAACACACAATGCAAACCAGCACGGTTGATGCTCCTGCGGAAAAGTCAACTCCCGAGAATGAGACTGACGACATGTCGTCTGATGTCGCCCATGACAAGACGTCCAAGGGAGAAAAGTTGGAAACTGATTCCAAAATAGCCAAAGATAACCCTGATGAAGCGGAGAAGCCAAAAACAGATGACAAGAACATGGCCGTGGCAGATCCAGCGAGACATCCGGTCAGATTTGAGTCACATATTGGCACACACGACGAATTGAAGTGGTTGATTCACGATTTGATATCGACAATGTGACGAGTGGGAATAATGGATATCACTGCGTAGATGATATTGACGTCGAACTGTGACGTGAGGTTGCCAAGGTGCTTACTGCGCCCAATGCTTCAGCTTGTAGTTCGAGCTCGTGCTGCGAATCATTGTGCAAACCTCTTTCAACTGAGCACGACTCTCATCACCCGAACTAATGGAGGCCAAAATGAGAAACTTCGTTGAAAAATAGCACCAATTGATCTGTTGGACAATGTCGGCTTTTGCGTGTATGGAAGATTCCGTAAAGGATGGAAGAAGCGGTTCTCTTAGTATGTTGCACTGACGAAGTGTTGGAAGAAGAGTGAGGTCGATGTAGGTTATGGACCCACAAAGACGAGGAGCATGAGGCATCAACACGCGGGTGCCCTTCACACTGAAAATGAAGTGAGGGACACACTTGTTGTGTTTCTTGTCGAGGGCTTCGCTCTTGTTGGTTGACAAGAACTCTTCCATGTCGGCCATACTGCGAAGGGTCACCTCGGATGTCGGTTCCCGAGCACCTTCTCCAAGGCGGCCCTGTCTGATGGAAACCTCAAACGACCATTCTGGGAATTTTTTGGTATTTTCATTGAGGGAGTCATATGCCAATTTTATGGCTTTGTAGAACAGTTCCAGACTGTGACTACCAGCAAACACAACAGAGCAGTCCTCACCGTGCACGGCACTATCTGTCATGGGAGTGAAGGATGTCATGACATAATCATCAGTGTCGTCTCGTTGAAACAAGCGATCGAAATCTGCATCGCTCAAATCATCGCATTGAATTCCAAGAGGTTTCACAAATATTCTCAATCTGTTCTCGTAATCCATAATCGAGTTGTGCAACCTATTGCGTTGGTCTTCGCGAGCCTCATAGGCCTTCGCAGCCATATTACGTGATCTTCGTATTTGCTCAAGCTTCAGCTCCTGTCGGCATGTCTCTTGATCGAGTGCCTCTCGGGACGCCTTCAAGGCGCCGATTTCCTGAGTTAGCAGTTGCTCGACTGACGAGTAGTTGAGCGAGCTGGACTTGCACAGTTTCGCTCTTTCATCGAGCTCGTGAGTTTGCCTGTCCATTCCCACAATGGAAGTGGTGAGCTTGGCGTGGGTCTCGCGGACCTCATTCAAGCGTTTCTGTTTTTCCTCATATAGGCAACTCAACTCCTTCGATTCAGATGTCTTGCCCTCCAAAAATGACTCAAGCTTCTTCTGTAGCTCCAACAGCTCTTGCGTCAAAACTCGATTGGACCGTTCCTTTGACTCGTCCAATTGGGTCTTGAGAGATTGTTTCTCATGTTGGAGCTTTGCTAGCTTTACCGCGACTTCCTTATCGGTGTACCGTTCGGCAGTGTTGAGCTCCTCCTGGGTCTGAGACTTCAATTGAGCAAACTCAGCTTCCAAGTCATTGCGCAATTTGGTAAGCTGGATTTCGGAAAGCCTTTCCCGATGCAGCACATTCTTCATGACGTTTTCCTCCAATAGCTCAAACTTTCTGCGCGACAGACTTATGGAGATCTTTTGCTGCCCAATGTGGTTGAGTGCCTTTTTCAGTTCGCGTTTGAGCTCGGCGATTTGTACCTCAAGCGACAAGGACTCCTCTCGAAGCAGTTTGATTTGTGCATCGAGCTCAGTCTGGGTCGCCGAAAGCGATTGGATCGAACTGTGGTGAGTGGACTCAATCTGATCCATGCGGGTTCGAAGCGATGTGTGTGCAGGAGCAGCAACACTGGCGGCAGAACTCGGCTTCAGCAGAAGCAGTGGGAGCCGCTGGTTTAGCTTGATGAGCTTCTTCACTTGCAGCAAGTCCATATCCGTCGATGACTTGGGTATGCGAGTCGAAATTCTTGCGTTGCGTTCGGTCGCGTCGCGGATGTGCTGGCGCGACTGTGTCAGTGGGGCCGGAATACCAGAGGAGTCCTGGCGCGGCGGCGAGGCTACTATGCGCACCATGTCGAAACCAATAGACTTCCTTCGCTTACTGGGTGTGACCTGGAGCTCTTGGAGGGCCCTTTTCTGACGCGGCGAGTCATTTATCAACATCCCTCTAGTGTGGAGCACCGTTTCAAATGTGTTTCACGATGCGCGCCGCCCGAAATATAAACACACACCCAGGCTATGCGCAGGACCAGCCACAGCGCAATCAGTGCACAGATACACCGGTCATAGGTTAGGGTGAATGTACAGGTATAACATATATAAATAACATACCACAGCGGGTTTCATTCGGGCTGAGTGAGGGCTCTGCATGGTGCAGCTGCCACGCTCTGCGGCACTTTTGTATGTAATGGGCTTGAGTATAGGAGCAGCACCCTACTTGAAATCCTTCAGCTGGAGGTTGCGAGTCATAGCGGGGAGGGCGATGCGTATGCCGTCCAACTCCTTCGTCATCTTGACCTGGCAGCCCAAGCGCGAGGTCTCGGTCAAGCCAAAAGCCAAGTCAAGCATGTCGTTTTCGTCGTCGTCCGGCTCGGGAATCTCGTCATAGAACTCAGGGTCGACAATGATGTGGCACGTGGAGCACGCGCACGATCCGCCACACGCTCCCTCCATGTCTAAATTGTGGGCCTGCGCGATGTCAAGTATGTTGTCCCCCTCGGCGACCTCGAACGTCTGTTGCGATCCATCCTTGGTGATGAAGGTGATGTGAAGTTCCTCTCCTGCTTTCGGCTTATGAAGATGACCGTGCAATGCAACCGCAGACTGATGCAACCGTCTGCTGCCTCGTGTGGATGTGGCTGTCGCCTCGAGGCGCACGCGACAAAGGGCACCAGCGGGCCTCACGGTGCGTTGGGCGTGAGCGAAAAGCCCACGAACAAGTCCTCCTCTGGGCAACATGGCAATCGCAGATGTGTAGGCAGATGAGTGGTGCTCAACGGTGCGATACCAGACTCACGCCTATTTTTTTCTGTCATCGATATCGGGCTTATTTTTTTTTTTCTTTCCAGTCCTCGCTTACTTCTGAAACGGCGGCGGGAATATATCACAGAAGGTTCGCGCGGCGTCGGGTCGTGCACTTGCTTTTCGGAAGCGACTCGGCCCGGCACCATACAGAGCGAGGTTGTACGCTGCATACACTGACTCATTTCTTCGTGTACAATTGCGCTTGAAAGAGGATAAAGAAGCTCACCATTTCACCCAAACTTGCTGGCGAGCACTAAAAAAATTAGCACAATCAAGACAGCAATGATAGCGTAGCTAATGAACTTGTTGGCAGTCATTCTGCGCGTCATTGTCTTGAGGGTCTTGATAGAGCGGTCGACGTAGTTGTCGGCCTGGTCCAAAGTATTGCGCGAGTTGACAATTGTTTCCCTCTGCGCCCGTAAGTCGTTCAAGATGTTGCCGCCAATGCTTTCAGTTTCAAGCGCGATTCGCTGACTGTCTCGGAGTCGCTCCGAGGAACGTTCAAGCAGGCTGTTGTTGTTGAGAAGTTGCTTGCGCTGAATTTCATTGCCGTCGCTGTCGAACAGGTCTTTATACTGCGTGCCACCGCTAAACAACTCGCGTTTATCGGCCTCGTCCAAAAGCTTCCCCAACGACGCTTTGGCCTCAGCTACTTGAGCCTTGTATTGACGGATCTTGGTGTTGTAGGACGATCTCTGGTTGGAGGGGATGCTTTGCACCTCAATGGCCATCTGATCGAGTAGCTCGAGGCATTCATCAGTGGCCACCTCCACCGCTTTGAGGGACTGCTTGCGTTGACCTAAAATGGTTAGCGAATTACAAGCTGAAGCAAAGGTCTAAACTTCACATACCGTCGTTGAGCTGCGCCGCCTGGCCTAACTTGGTCCGCGCCTCTTGGTAAGCTAGTTCGAAGTCTGACTCGTATGACAGGAAAAGGTCCGACATGGCAAGCAGGATAGGTACGCTCTCAATGCACACGCTTCAATTAAAGCCCCTAAACGTCATTTTCGCGGTGAATTAGGCACGTGTTACATATCACGTGTTACAATAGAAGCAAGTGCACATGTGTACGGCTACACATTTCTATCCGACTACGGAACGAAGATATCTTGAACGAAACTCGAGGATTGAGTTGTCGCAGATCACGAGCTGCGAAATGCTTTGACTCGGTGCAATTCGGCGCACGTAGACTCAGCAAGCAGAACGATGCCAATTGCGCCGCGGAGCCGATGTCAGAGTCACATAGAGCTACGCATCACGACTTAAATATTAACACCTCACTGGCGCCGCTCAGCTGTCTGCCGGCAAATGTACACGAATATACATAATCGGGGTCTAGAACCTTCAAATTTAATTATGTATAATTATATTTTGGATGAATTGAAACGAATGCAAAAATAGTGAAACACTCAAGCGGCACTGACCCAGCGCTTATTGCACCAGCCCTTGACGGTAAACTGGCTGCGAGACAAACCTGAAGAGGGAAGGTCGCTGTTGCACAAGGTGGGCGACCCCTGTAAGACACCGGCGGGCTTGACCGCCCGTGTCAAGTCCATATGGGACCAGGGAACATAGTCTTCTCCGTCTAGTCTGATTATGGAGTGACTATGCTGGGGCGTACAAGACAGGTACAGCAGCAGATTTGAGCCGCATTTAATGTAGTCTTCATACCGAACATGAGTCAGCGGGAGGGCATCGTGTCTAGCCAGTAGAACGACATTGGCCCAGAGTTTGTCTCGCGACAAGAGCGACATCTTGTTGAGATCGTAGGCGCGGTGGAAGTTGTATAGCGCCTTCGATGATGCAACAAGCTCCGCGACCTCGCTCGAGCTCTGGGTATTGGGTAGGTAATGGTTGAGACGAGAGCTGTAGTCCAACGAGTACATAATTAAGAACTTGGAATTTATGCGTGGCTCGCGATTGCGCTGAGGACGACAAACCGCGAGTGGCTGGTGCCCGGTCGTTAGCAACTGCAGCAGAATGCTATCCAGTTCACGTGTCGGTGGGGGTGTTACATTTGAAGCCTTAGCGTGCCCCAGCGCTTGTGCGTTGTTTGAGTGTGCTCCGACTGCTGAGCGCTTAAATCGGAAAATTTCAGGAAGGCTATCCACTCCAAGATATTTTTGGAGCACGCTTCTGGGCTCGCTTGCCGCAGACTCCTCATTCTGTAACAAGCGAGTGAGGTTACACCGCGTGTCGGTCTTGTCTCCACTGGCGGCAGAGGTGATGACGTTGATCTTCAGAATTTGTGAAAAAGAGGCCCTCTTGGTAAGAGTTGCACTGAACGGCGGATATGTCGCATGACTTGTTGAAAACAGCAGGGAAGACGCCAGCTGCAGAAAGAGCAGTGAGTCGAGAGACGACGAGATTGTTGACTCGAGCGAGTTGGATAACGAGTAATCTTCGTCATCAGCGCTCTCCATGCTTACTTCGCCATCGTCAATCGGGTGGTGTGATTCCTCGCTTCCAGCGTGGCGTTTGCGGTGAATATGGGACTTGATACTGCCTGTTGGAATGGAGATGGGCACCGCAGACGGCATCTCAGAATGGAGCATTAACGCCATTGCGAGATAGTTGTCGTCTTTGTGGCGCGAGCGATCACCTTTTGTCAGCGTGCACGGTTGAAGGCAATGCTAATTGTGCCTGGGCCGTTCAGTGCGGAAACGCTATCGCTAAGTTGTAGCACACACTTGTATGGGTTTGATGAAAGTTGCTAATTTAGGTGGCAGTGTCTTGCTTTCTTAAGGCTTTTGCTGTTTCTTTATTTCAGGTTTTTTTTTTTTTGTGCTGTGAGGTCACATTAAACTTTTGCGC
The DNA here is from genome assembly GCA_032598715.1 of Debaryomycetaceae sp. JAC-2022a. Taxonomy (NCBI): domain Eukaryota; kingdom Fungi; phylum Ascomycota; class Pichiomycetes; order Serinales; family Debaryomycetaceae; species Debaryomycetaceae sp. JAC-2022a. The sequence goes on along the minus strand of CP095434.1, from coordinate 1,885,575 downwards.
TTTTGTTGCAGCAAATGCTTATCTTTGAGACAACTTTTTGGCCACCAGCTGTGCGGCTGCGTGATGCGTGACGAAAAAAACAATGTACGAACGGAAATGCCGTAATAGACGACTCCGAAATGTTTGGAGATGCAAGTAAATATCGCCCATAAGGAGGATATTACTAGGGCAATGGAGAAGCTTGCATAACAGGTGTGGGGGTTAGACAGCTTTGAAAGAAACCTTTAGCGACAAAGAGCATATTGACCATCCGGTGTGGCATGGGCTCTCCCTTTGCCTCCTTCGTCGTCTATGCAAATAGTAAGAATTCTACGGAAACACCAATACCCACCATAGGTGTAACGCACCCTTTGCTTTTCCGAAAATGCCGCTCGTTTGCGTTAACTGCCGCACGCGGTCGGGGGCCGCACCCACTTTTACACACGCAATTCTCGCACCGAGCATGGAATGTAGGCAATGTGTACTTTCCAACCATTCATAGCTCACTTGTAAGCCTGTCCTATTGTTTGCACAGTAGTACCACTTGTCGCGTGTAGATGTTGGTGCCTTCAATGGTGTGACGCCCTTGCCCAGGACCCACTTGCCTATTCGGGACGCGATTGCGAAAAAAGAAAATGGCGTTCTAAATTGTGCTGCAAATTCATCACCCTGTGAGTCCTATACATTATATACAGTCAACAGCCCGTCACCTTCGCTTGTTGCTGCCAGTGAGAGGCAATTCGTAGTCTAGGTCGTCCAAGTTGTCCAACTCAAAACTGTCCGCGCCGTGGGGCAGTGCCAGCCGAGGCGACGGCGCTGACTCCGCCGCGCTCACACCAGTAGCCAATTGTGCGTAGTTGGTGGGTTGCGCGGCACGTTTGTGGCCCTTGTAATACTCATCGAACAACTCATCAATGTCTTCCAACTCTACCCCCTTCGTCTCCGGGTAGAATAACCAAACCACCACAATGGAAATGAGACACGACGTTGCCGGTATCGTGTACATCTTCCAGCCAATTGATGCCTGCAAGATCGGGGTCAATTGACCAACAATATAGTTAGCAAGCCAATTTGATGCAGTCAGTAGCGAGACACCTTTTGATCTTACTGAAAGTGGGTACACTTCTGGTGGGATCAAGAACCCAATGGGGCCCCACAGATAGCCAAAAGCGGCGTTGTAAATAATTACCAACGCGGCCACCCAATTTGCGGTGTAGCTGCGATCGAGAAACATCACCACTGCAATTAGCGATAGGCAAACACACATAAGGGCGCCACCACTGATCAATATGGGCTTGCGGCCCCACTGGTCGACGAGGAACCACGGAGGAATCGTCAGAGCAAGGTAGACAAACCCATTGATTCCAGTCATAAGCAAGGCGTTGGCCTCATTGAAGCCTGCCTGACGGAAAACCAAGGGCGCATAGTACAGGATGATGTTAATGCCGTTGAACTGCGCAAATGCAAGCGCCAGGCATGCAATGAGCACCCGCAGAAGGTACCGCTTGAACATGAAGCGGTACGTCCGTTCGTGCTTAGGGGTCAAGACGCGTTCGCGTAAAATCGAATTCTTGATCAAAAAGAATTCCGTCACTGGCTTATTGCCCAGACGATCGTCGTCATACAAAAGCGCCAACACGTGGAATCCACGCTGGTCGTCATCATCGTCTAGCAACCACCGAGGTGACTCGACGATGAAAAACCCGCCAACAAAGAGGAAGACGCCAATCACGACTTGAAGAAAGAGCGGGAGTCTCCAGGAGAGGTTGTGCCAAAACAGCCTGGTGTGTGCCTTGGGTACGCCTTGCAAAAAGTAGCAGAAATAGTCCACCCATACGCTGAGACAGTATCCAGCTATGTTACCCGTGAATTCACCACAAACAAGCTTCCCACGGTCCTCCAGCGGGGAGATTTCGCACTGGTACAGCGGCACGATTGTCAGCAAAATACCAACGCCAAACCCCAGGAGCACACGCCCAATACCAAACCACCACAAGTTCAGTGAAAACAGTTGGAAGGTACCCCCGACAATGAATATGAAGGTGCCAAGGAGAATGGTGCGCTTGCGGCCGTAGAGGTCAGAGATTCGCAGCACTGCTAGCGACGATGCCATGGCCCCAATCTCCAAAATCAGAATGACAACACCGATTTCTGTTGCCGTTGGGTTGTGGAAGTAGGTATTGAACGTGTGGTAGGTGAGAATCCCCAGACACACCCCTTGCTCGTAGCCAAAAAGCGACAAGAAAAGCGACACGAATGCCAGCGTGAAGTACACGAGTCGCTTCCCCTTGAACCGAAGAGGCGCTGTGTACCGCTTGGCGTCAAAGTCAATGGTGTAGGTGTTGCCCAATTGATCTGTAAAGGGGCCCAGAGAGCTGCCAAAGCTGGCATCTACCGCGTGTTGGCCCCTGAAGCTCCCCATGTCGTCGACAATTGAGGTGTCGTCATCACTGTGGGGTTCCAACTTGGGAGGATTATCAACGTTTTCGTGGGAAGTTGCAACAAAACGACTGTCGCCTGCGTCCAGCGAGATGCGATCGAATTCCGCCAACTCCAGGTCGAGCAACCACAGCTCACCCGCGTCTTGGGAGCGTGTCATATTGAAAACTGAAGAATGCTAATCGTGGTGGTGAAGCGGTTAGAATAACTCGCGGAAGCGCGTTTGAAAAGCAAACGATACGCACATGTTGTGTACAGGATTTATGTGGGGTAGCTAACGTGACCGCTAAGCTATAACGAGCGCGTGTGCAGCAGCGAGAATCTGAGATGACAAGTAGCTACAGACAAAGCGCCATAAGCAGAACCCATAGAAATTCAAATCGATAGTCTCCGGAATTGAACCCCTTGGCCATGATTGTCGGTGTAGTTGCAATTTGGCGACGACGATTCGCAAATCTTATGAATGAAATATTATTGATGTCTATATATATGGCCTAGGCTTTGGTTTTGCGCACATTAGCGGCAGCTGCAGACGCAGCAGCGGTGGAGGACTGTTTCTTTAAGTAATTCTCAACGTAAAATGCTGCGAAAAGCGCCGTCAAGGGCGTCAAGTATGCCACATTGACATACAATGGAAGTGCTCTTGCGGACAGATCAATGCAATGTTTTTTAGTCCCAGTTGTGAAGTCAGTGTACTTCAAGAACGCATGCACCACGGCAATAGATCCACCCACCACAAATTGGGTGATTTGCATGCTTGTCAAAATCCTCTTGAAAACGTTGGGTACGCGGATTTTCAAGCAGCTGACTGAAAAATAAAAATACATCAATGTGTGAATAAACGAGTTGAACACCACAAAGATCCAAATGGGCGGGGAACGATAGCGAATGCCTGACCACATACACATCATGGCACCGGCATGGTGGTAGCTCTGCAATAAAGACGACGGTCTGCCCTTCAACAAGATGACGAAGGTGTCAATAACTTCGTAGAACTTGGACAAATAGAACAAGTACCCATAAAAATGCAAATTAGTCCAGGGAAGGTTGTCCGAGAAGATGCCTTGATCCAAATCACAAACCGTCTGCACTAACCGCGAAACTGAGCTCAACTCTTTCGAAGACCCCATCACATCCTCAACCAAATGCAGGAAAAATTGCGAAGTTTGAGACATTGTGAAAAGCATTCCGGCAAAAGTCCATGCGGAGTAAATGCACAAAAACACATTATGTAAGAGTACGAAGACCCTGAACCACCATGTGGTCGCAATCTTGAAGGGTGCCGCGGGAAGGCGTTTCGAGCGAACGCCGCTGGATTTGGCGGCGTCGGCAGCAGCCTTCCGCTCTTGTCTCTTTCTGATATAAGGGTTGATGAAATGCACGAAAGAGAAATAAACTATCGCGATAGTCATGGGGGTAGATGTCTTCATGGTGAAATAGTACATCTTAGTGAGGTACTCATTCTGGAAGGGCGACGGAGGCACTGGCGTACCTTCTGTTGGCAACAGGAGAAGATTCGCACTGGGTAAAGATAATTCCACAAGAAAGTTTCCTAAAGCCATGGCAGCACGAGTGGATTTTTACAATCTTCCGCCCTCGGGAAATGGGTTCCAGACGAGCTTATATGTTTTTTTTCCACGATGTACTTTTGTTTTTACATTATTTTTTAAGCACTATTTGACCTTGGCCAGCGACTAGAGATGTGCGTTTGGTTGCCCCAGATGCGAAAAAATGCAAATTATGCAGATGATATGCCCAACAAAGACTCGATAGAATAGGCGCGAACTTTTTTTCATGTTTTGAGATTGGTTAATGTGGCACAAGTGGAACTTCTCACCAGGATGCATTACCGAATCACCCGAAAAGTAGATCACTCTTGAACGGCTGCTCAAGTGCATGCGCAAGGCTGTAATTCGCAACCTTAATGGTAAATTGTGGTGGTAGTGGGTGCAAATAATGCACTATTGTAATTAACGATTCAGTTCAGCACCTGATTGCACCTGTGTTGCGAGTCTCAAAGTAGCGTGGCGCTCGTGGCCATCATCGATAGAGTTCGCTTTCGCATACTCCCTACATTTCTATTAGGTTTCGATTTTGATGAACCCCTTTAAATCCAACAATTTTCGCACCATCATCGTACCCTTGCATCAAGAAAATAGCAAACTACGACGCACGACTCCAGTCTGTTTCACTTTAACACACGACAATGAGTACGCAAAACAACGTAGCGCCTTATTTGGTAATAATGTGGTACTTGCGCGTGCGTTTTTGATGTAATTTAGTGTGCCTGGCAGTCACGCCTCGGAAATACCGCTTCGTGCTCCGATCACGAGACTCAAGTTTTTCCATAGTATCATAAATTAAGCCAATAAAATATCATGCAAGCACTGCCTTTTGCAGCCTTTGAGAGGACCGCGGGTGCTTTCGGGTCTTCTTCTTTTGATTGTGCGTTTTTGATTGCATTGCTTTGTCGTTGGTGGTGTTTGTGATTGGTTTGAGCTTCTTGGCGGGACTTTTTGGCTGTGCGTGCACAGATGAATCCACAATGCCATCATAATGGTAAATGGTCCTATCTATGATCAGAAAGCTTTTCAGCCGCAAGAACCCGCAGAGTTCCTGCACCACGTTGTCGAGCGCGCAGCCGTCCCAATAATGAAGCAAAATCAGATGGTATGAGGGCTGCTCCAAGGCATTGGAGCCTTCCAAAAACACACTGAGTTCAACCCCGAATAAAATCTTAAATGGGTAGACAATCTTGTCAAGAAACTCGTCGTTGGTGGCAGCATTTATCAAATAGTCCTCGAACCTCCCCGGCAGATGTGCAATTTTCAATCTAAAACAGCGTGGCAAAATGTCACCAATTTGCAACGCGGCCTGCCGCGACTTAGTATCAGATCCCTTTATTTTGAAAATCAACTCCTCCCCAGCAAAGTCCTCGAGCGTCTTGGGAAAGTCGATAAAGGTGTTGGTAGTCTGCTCGAGAGATAAAATGAATGGGAGTCCACTATGAGGTTGGGTCTCTTGAGCTTTCAACTGACGTCCTGCGTTTAAAAGCATGGTGTATTGTCCCTTTAGGATCTTGAAGTGCGTGGTCAAGTATGTGGTCGACGTGGTGTTGCGGAAGGCAAGGGTGCCGTTAACGCATTGGTAAACCAACTCATCGATCTCGAGCTTGACGAGGCTGATGTGGCTGGCATTTTTTCGCGGACACTTGATAAGCACATTGGGGGCCCGCGTCAAGCTGTAGTGCACTCCGGGTTGAGGCTTGTGCACCATATCGCGTGGTGAGCTGCTGAATTTGATGAACACATTGTGCTTTTTCATGATTGACTGGATGATGGCGCCGCCATTGCCAATTATCAGTTTGTGGAACACTTCCGGGATGTTAAAGGTGAGTTCGGCGGGAAGTTCCAATTGCAAGAGGTCGATACCCCTGAGCAAGAGCCCGATCACGTCAGGACCCTTCCGTACTGCCAATACCAAGTTGAAGCTATGTTGACCGTTGGCCTCGTATTCAACAATGCAACGGTTGGCATCGTCCATCTGATTGAGCACTTTCAATAGCTTGCCGTTTTTTTTGCCGCTGACAAAGTCCTGCTGCAGATTATCGATCTCCATGACAAGCTTGGCGGCAGAGATCGCCAACGGGTGCTGGGCAAGCGCCATCAACATTGCCACGATATCCTGCTCCAACCCCACCACTTCGAGACCGTGCTGGCTCTGCGTCACGATGCACAGACTCGCGTGAGGCAACTGCCACATGACATCGTCGCCAAGGGTGCCCAATTGAAGCGTGTAGTAGCGAGCACAGAGGTGGTTGATCTCGCGAATGGCGTCATGCACCACCTCGGTGTTGGTGCCCTGCACCCGAATGGCTGTGGCCTCGCTCTCTCCGAGACAGGGCAACTCGATAAACACGCCGTACTTGAACATGATGCGCAACACGCGCAGCTGGTCTAAGACGGTGATAAGGTCCAATTTGGCCCTGCACACGGTCAACTCTTGCACTACAAACACCGCGGCGCTCGTCTGCAGCAGCTCCGAGGCGACGTAGTCCTTGCTGATGTGCTCAAGGAGGCGTTTGGTCACCAACACGCTGGGGATGCTCTTGGTGGTTATGTAGATGGGCACTTGGCGGGTGGACCCAAGCAACTTAGAGTTGAACAACTCGGGCAACAAGTCCAGCACGTAGATGTTGCTATTCAGTTGTCTGGCGATCTGGTTGAAGTTGTACAAGTCGACGCCGCCGATCAACGGCACCACCGACAAGTCCATCGCAAAGGTGTCCACGTAAAGCTCCTCAAGCAAGGTGTTGATTAAGATTCTGATTTGCGACTCACCCACGGTGACGTTGTGTTGCTTGCCATACAAGCTGATGACGTCACTGTGAACCACGTACTCGAAATCGTACTTGTCGCAGAGCATATCTAAAACGTTGAAGAAGTGGGCGCTGGTGGCCGCCGAAGTCAATTTTTGGATCTCCATCGGCGCCAACTCAATGGCCTTGGATTCAACTTGGGTATAGCTCTGTAGCACCCGAAGGCGAGCGAAGTCAATAACATCCTGACGACTGCCGCGAATCACCACCGTCATGTGATGCGCGTGCTGCTTCAATGTGGTGGTTGTGCCGCCAAACAGTTGCTGGTTGAGCAACCCAATCACTTGTTGCATGGGCCCTAAGTTATCCATGTAGGCAATGCTGTTGTGCGAAGTCCAAAGTGAAGCCTGCTTCCTATTGGACTGGCGAAAAATGGCCCTGTCATCAGGCGGACACACCAAGTATGTGTACTGAAATGTTAATCTGACTGCAAGTGAGCCTGCCATGACCACGGAAAATAAATGGTTGAGGCGGGGAAAAGAACCAAGCAGGAGTGCGTGCTTGGGAAGAGACACCCAAGACAGCAAAACAGCTCAATTATCTACCTGGCGACTCCATCGGCGCCAACCCGATTCTGTTGCATTTTTTACTCTTTTGGGCGACAGTGTTTACGTTTATGCACATCATCAAACCAATGAGGAAATCCACCATGGGATACACTGTGCAGAACAGATGCGTTCGCACCCAGACATCAAGGGCCATGAGACCAAAAGCACCAAGGCACCATGGGTACCACGCCGACGGTCAGTTCATGGAGCAAGCCCGAGAGAGGCAACGGTGTAAATGTAGAATTTGACCAATCAAGCTAGTTACACCCTAGGCATGTGGCTACAGGTTCCATGAATACCCATTCCATTTACATCGGCAACCTCTTCGAATCCCACACGTAAACCATTTCGTCCCACCCGGTGCTGGCGGCCCAGCCAGGCTCGCCCCACAAACTGTAGTCGCACCCGACGGTGAACTCCTTGTGGGCGCGCATCACACCCTTGCACAGCCCATCGGCCATGTTCAAGAAGCGCGCCTTCTCGTTGCTCTTGTCGTGCCACACGCGACACAGCATATCGTACGATGTGCTCATCAACTCTTGGGCGTCATGCGGCGACCACACAACCTTGCGTACCGCGAACTCGTGCCCCAACATCTGGTTGAGCGGGGTGGGGCCGCGCGTGTGATATGCCGGCATGGGCGCGTGCCCCGCCGGCTGGTCCAACTTGGCAATCATCCGGAGGTCCCACACCCGCACCGATTTGTCGGTGCCGCCCAGGGCTATCACCGTGGGCTTGTATTTGTTCCAATCGCATGCCAATGCCTCGAGCCCGCCATGGGCCACAAAATCCACCTGAAGCGGGTGCGGTGCCCTAATATCCCACACTTGGAGATGCGACGACCCGTTGCACAGCACCAATGTCGAGGGCAGGTGCGGTGAAAACGTGGCGTTGTAGATGCAATTCGCGGTGTTAAAGGCTGCGCCCGACTTGGCGGCGGCGGGCGTCATAGGCGGCGGCGGTGGGCGTGCCGTCTGTGCGATTGGCGACGTCTTGGTGGTGAAGTCAACCTCTCCGGGATTCAAAGTCAACACCAGCTCGGCCCGGGTGGGCGTCCATAGTTTGATCTGCCCATCCCATGACGCCGTCACAAAGGTAGTCTTGTCCACCTGGTTCCAGTTGACTGAAAACACCTCGCGGCGGTGCTCGCGCCAGTTCATCACGGGAAACTGGCCCACCTTCATGTCGAAGAGCTTGACCGAGCCATCGCCACTGGCCACAGCACACTGGTTCTCGTGCACCTCGCTCCATGCAACGTCGAACAAGCCATCCTGCGTCTCCCACGCCACTTGGTTGGTGATGGCACCATTGGGCTCGATGTTGAGCACAAAGAGTTTGCCGTTGCCAACAAGCCCGTAGTTTGCGCTCGTGGCAACGGCAAGCTTGTTGTCGAAGAAGGGCGAGTACGTCACCCCGTACCCATTGTACCCCTGTGTCCTATACGAGAGCATGGCTGGGCCAAGAAGCGGATTGTTGCGTTGAAGCGCCACACGCAATACTGTCAAAGACGCATGCAGGAGAAAAAATAGTGTAGGAGGAATGAAGTTGTATTGTGCTAGATGTCAAAGAGCTCGCAGTCCAACAGCTTGTCAGGACATTGGGACGGGACGTCGGCCTTGTCGAAGAGCCCAAATTGAACCAAATCCGCAATCGCCAATGCGATTTTTTCTTGCGAGTACTTCAAGTAATCGAAATCGTCATCAGCAGATGTGATATCCTCAATGTCGTCGGCCTCGCCCGCGACGTTCAAGTTCTCTAACTCGGTGGTGATGCTATATGTGCTACCGACGCCGTGCTCAAGCCCTTCGCGGGCTTCAGTGGGCATCTCCTTGACGAAGGGCCCGTTTTGGATCAATCCCCACAATGCCCAGTATATCTGTACGGTGGGCCGCCAAAGGACGCATTCGTTGAAGAGTTTTTTCATCTCAGACTCAATGAGCTCGGTGGCGTTTGCTGCCGTCAAGTCCTGCTTCGTCTTTGTCCTCAAGTTTGACGAGGGGTACTGGAAGTCATACTCGATGTATGACTTTATGGTGTTGAACTGTTGGATCTTGGTGGGGTAGCGGTGATTGTCAATAAAGTACGATCGCTTGGGATCGTGGTAGTCAGCCATCCATTCGGAGAAATGGTTGACGAGGTCGTACGCCGGGAAGTTCGGTCCGGAGTATTCAAAGTCAATCACCACCAACGACGCATCCTTCTTGTTGGTGGTGTTCTTGATATCTGGCTCGCTATTACTGACAATATCCTTGGGGTTGAATGTCTCGTGGAGCAACAAGTTGCCGTATTGGGTGTCGTTGTGGCAAAATCTAAAGTTGTCATCTAAGCACGCGGTGTCGTATTTGGCAAATAGCCACTCCTTGTACTCGTCGATGGTGGTTCTGAATTTGCGGAACGACATGTAGAAAATCTTTTCGTGGTCAAACTCCTGGCTGAGTGCCTGAGCATCAGCTAGCTGCTCCTCCAACAAGTCAAGCCACTTGTAAATCAACACCCAGCTCATGGGCAATTGTTCAGAGTCACCGATAGCAAGGTCGCTTTGCTCTAGCGCGATTTTGGTGTGCAAGTCCTTCATTCGGCGGCCAATCATTTGACTAATCACCTCGTCACGGATCTGGTCCTTGGTCAAGGTGACGTATCCCTCCAAGAACTGCTCGAATCTGCCATTGGAGAAAATCCCGAGCAACCGCGGACCGATGCGCTTCTGCGAGAGTTTAATGAGCGTTTTGAGTTCAGACTCGCGGTCGATAATCGAGTCGAGGTTTTTGCCATATACGCGGAGCAAGAGTGCTGGCAACACAAGCCCGCTCGAATGGTTCTTGTACTCGATCTTGTAGATCGAATTTGTCAACGCCCCCAGAATCCTCGTGATCAGCAAGTACACCAACTCCATCGATGATGCGTGCTTGTGCCATTTGCTAATCTTCAACACTTTGACCAAGTCAATCAAGTCTTGCTTGAAGAACTCAATAGGGAGCGTGTTGTCAAGTACGGCTGACGTGGTGGGGACCGAGCGATCCGACTGTGAGTCTATCGGCGTCGCCGTGACCACAAGACGATTCAACGACGACGACAGAAGCGAACGCCGCGCAGACCCCAAAGAGGGTCTTCGGGTGGACGACGTTGACCTCGAGTTCGCGGTCGAGTTGCGCGTGCGCGACCGCGACCGCGACCGCGGTCTTGTCAAAACGTTCGCCGTGATGTCCATCTAATTGACACTCGAGAGAAGACGAGCGACACGACTTTGTTGAGAAAGTGTTGGTCTGCGAATGGCCGAAAACCAGAAAAACTGCAAAAAAATAAAAATACGGAGCGGTGAAAAATATGGCAATCTTAAATCTGCATGTGAAAGTGAAGGAGGTTAGCGGACGCGGCAGTGGGACACAAACAATTCGCGAAGCAAATAATTCTGAATGTTTTGGGAGCACTCAAGATAGGCTGATGAGCTGCCTCAAGATAGGCTGATGAGCTGCCTCTGGCTCAATCGTTGTGTTAGACAAGCTAAATTGCCCACTTGTACCCAAAGTATCATTGAAATGCGTCTTCCGATTGTAGATAGTAACTGCAAGTTTTGACAATATCAGCTACATCTCTCCAGTAAACAGAGCCAGTGGGTTACCACGTGATGGCGCCCGGGCCAAAAACGTCTTGCAATCAGCAACCACTTACTGTAGCCACGCTAAAGGGGGTGACATATTCCGTACGCCTACAACGGCCACCTTCCTCAGGACCGTTCGCCTTGATTAGTGGTAGCCTGCATGCAGCATCCATGATGTTCGAGTGGCTGCAACGAGCCCCGCGCTACAACACCACCCCGCCGACGTATCGCTGCACAATCATCAGCAAGAACTCCTTGGGGATCCGCATGTGCTGGTCATCAATCTCCAAAAAGTCCAACTTGCCGGCCACGTCCAACTCGCGCAACCCAATGAGGTCCTGCTGGTACAACGCGGTGCGGTCATACCCGATGACGCTGCCGGTTTGCGGGTCTACCTCCTCGAACCAGGCGCTCTCCTTGGGCGTCACCTGGGTGTCGCGGCTGAACTTGACCATCACCAACTTCTGGAGGCCGTTGAGGTTGCGGGCGTAGGTGGCGTTTACGCCGTTCTCGTTGTTCACGTCGGCCAAAAAGTACGAGTGCAACACATACTGGTCATACTGCGCCGGGTCGCGGAAGTACAGCGCCGGGATGACGGAGTGCTGCACGCGGTCGTACCACACCAGGCGCTTCAACACCGCATTGCGCCGCCGACACACCCAGTCGTCGTCTTCGCATGGCGGCATGTCGCTGACGCCCATGTGCGGCGACCCAAACGTGATCAAGTTGTGTACCTCCAAGGGGCACCGCTCAACGAGCGCGCGGAGAAGGAGCCCGCCCTGCGAATACCCGATGGCGTCGAACCCGCCGCGGAGCTCGGGGATCGCTTGCAACTGCTGGCAGACCTGCTGCACCTGCTGGTTGGCGTCGCCAAAGAGCGAGTGGCGCTCGTCCGCCTGCGGGTCGGTGTCGGCGTAGATGGAGTGCACGAAGATGCCGGGGCGCGTCTCCTTGATCAACTCCACGGTGCTGCGCATCGACGACGAGTTGTAGTTGTCGCCAAGCCCGTGCCACACCACTGCCGGGCGGAACTTGAGCGGGAAGGCGGCTTCTTCGCCAAACGGCGTCAAGCTGAGCGCAAGCAAGGGAAGACGCATGACCGACGAGCTTATCGCCAAACCCCAAAAATTCGGCACCTCGACCCCCCACAAGACCTGCATATAATCGCATATCCCAAATTGCGAGTTTGCGCGATGGGCATCGGCCACTCCAATGTCGGTACTCGGTGCTGAGGGCGACAAGGCCGCCGCCGAGTCGGTGGAAGCGCTTCTCACACATGTGCGTGGCGGAGATCCGCGCCCCGTCTACCTCATCGTCAACTACAAGATCCAGCTCGTCAGGGCCAAGGACTACACGCCGCGAATAGTGCCGATCCCCCACAAGCTCGACAAGGTGGGCTCCAAGCTGGTGCTCTTGGTCACAAAGGACCCGTCGACACCATACCGTGCCGCCTTGACCGAGAAGGGGTCCCCCACCGAGGACTGCTTCAACCAGATCTACACCCTCACCAAGGTGCGCTCGATGGCCAAGGACCCGCGCAAAACGTTGCGGCTCTTCAAAGAGTTCGACGTGGTGGTGGCTGACCACCGCGTCCACAAGTTCCTCCCGGGCACCCTCGGGGCGCAATTTTACGCCAAAAACAAAAAAATCCCCTACATGATCCAGATGGCCAAGCCCGACCCGCACGCGCACCTCACGCGCGGCAAAAAGTCGGCCAAGCTCAAGGACGAGCGGTGTGACGCGGCGTATGTGCGGCTGCAGCTCCGGTCCATCGTCGGCAACACCAGCTTCGTGCCGCCCGCAAACGGCAACTGCATGAGCATCAAGGTGGGGTACTCCGACTGGCTGCTGGCGCCCATCGTTGCCAACATCGCCGCGGTGATGCTGTACTTGGTGGAGGCGCGGTTTGCGCCCGTGGGCGGCGTGTTGCGCACGATGAAAAACGTGCAGAGCGTGCACGTCAAGACGAGCGAGAGCGCCAGCATGCCGGTGTGGCGCGAGCACGCGGCCGTCGACACTGCCGACGACGACAGCGACTTTGATTTCTGAACCCCCTCGCGACTTTGGTGCCGATCGCCATTTTTGATCTTATTTTTTTCGGCCCAATCGCATCAATTCCAGGTTTGACCACCGTAGATGTCACCTTCGTACTCGGCGTTGCGGGCGGAGATCCCGCGGCGGCTCCGCATACTCGCGGAGACCGAGCCCGAGGAGGAGCGCGTGGAGCACTTCCGCTACAAGCAGGACCTCGAGCGGCGCTTCACCGTGACGCTGGTGGTGGCGCTCGGGTTTCTGCTCATGGGGGTGCCGTTTGGGCTCCTGCTGACGCTCTGGATCGCGCTCGTCGACGGCGGCAACGCCACCATGTTGTACGGGTGGGTCGTGGTGGCGCTCATGCTGATCTGCGTGGTGGTGCTGTTGAGCGAGATCGCGCTGAGGTACCCCACGCTGGGGGGCGTCTACCACTTTAGCGCGCTCTTGAGCAGCGCGCGCTACCTGCTGGTGAGCTCGTGGTTCACCGGGTGGTTCCTCCTCGTGGGCAGCTGGACGTACTGCGTCAGCATCATGTTCTCCGGGCTGCAGTTCATGCTTCTGGTGGTGGGCATCCGCGACGCCTACTACAAGGAGGACATCTGGTACGTGTTGGCGGTGTACTTTGTGTTGCTCGCGGGGTGTGGCCTCGTCAACTTCAAGTGTCAGCGCCACTTGGAGACAATCAACCGCATGTGCATCGTGTGGCTGGTGGTGGCGGTGGCGGCCATCGACGTGCTTTTGCTCGTGTTCTCCCCACACACCAACCCCATCGGCCACATCCTCACCAGCTTCGACAACCTGCGGCTGGGGTGGCCCGACGCGGTGGCGTTCGTGGTGGGGTGGCAGAGCGCGCTGTTCACCCTCACCGGCTACGGCATGCTCTTCCTGGTGACCGACGAGGTGAAGCGGCCCGAGCGCAACATGCCCAAGGGCGCCACCTTGCTGGTGTGCATCCTGGCGCTCTTTGGGCTTGTCTTCATCTTGCCGCTCTTGACCATCTTGCCGACCCTCCTGGTGTTGCTCGACGACACCCCCGAGATCATGCCCATCAGCTTGGTGTTCAAGACGCTGACCCAGCTGTACGTGGTGCTGTTCTTGTTGGTGGTGTTGCTTGTGGGCACCGTCGTGTTCCAGCTGATCGGCCTGATGATGACGGCGCTGCGCACCACCTACGCGTTTGCGCGCGACGGCGGGCTCCCGGGCCGCCGCTGGTGGACCGAGATCGACGCCGTCGACCACGCGCGCGTGCCCAAGAACGCCCTATTCCTCGTGATGGGCGTGTGCGCCGTGTTGCTGTTGTTGGCGCTCGTGTCGACGCTGGCATTCAACGCCTTCATGGGCGCGCTGGTGGTGTCGTTGCTGCTAGCCAACGGCATGCCCATCTTGTGTCTCCTCCTCAACCGCCGCCAAAAGATCAAGGGCGCCCACTTCCGCCTTCGCTGGGGGTTGGGGTGGATCATCAACGCGGTGTCGCTCGCGTGGGTGGTGCTTCTGTCGATGATCTTGTGCTTGCCGCCGGTGGTCAAGAACCTCACGCCCAGCTCCATGAACTACGCCTCGGCGGTCTTCACCGGGTTCGCCGGCTTGGCCACCTTGGGCTACATCTGGTGGGGCGTCTCCAGCTTCGAGGGACCCCAAATCGACTCGGACTATTTCGAGTTGAACCGCGCCGAAGCGGCGCAAGAGTTCGAGTTGGACGAGGTCCCGGAGTTAGTGGAAGACGCAGATCGGTCGACAAGGCACGTACATTGGCCTCGCGAGGTGGACAGCCACTAAAGACCTTTTGCAGCCATTCCGAGATTTACCCACACCGGCGTTGCAACCCGCCGCTGTGCCGCTGCGGCGCAGCCGCAGCTGGACCCCCGCGTCGAGCGCCAGCTGACCCCGTCGCCGACTCTTTCCCCCCCACCCCTCTTCGCCTTGTACAATACTTATAGACATAGACCGCGCTAGGTAAATCTGGGACTGCAGAATTTTTCGCACTGCCAAATTCAAATCTCGCCAAACTGCAGCGCTCACTCTTCTACAAATATGTCTGCAGACCACACCAGAGACCCCTGTCCGATAGTGATCTTAAACGACTTCGGGGGCGCCTTCCTGATGGGTGTCATCGGTGGGTGCGTGTGGCACGGGATCAAAGGGTTCCGCAACTCACCCTACGGCGAGCGTGGCTACGGCGCCATCTCCGCCATCAAGGCCAGAGCGCCCGTGGTCGGTGGCAACTTCGGGGTGTGGGGTGGGCTCTTCTCGACGTTCGACTGTCTGGTGAAAGCGGTGCGCAAGCGCGAGGACGCCTGGAACGCCGTCATCGCCGGCTTCTTCACCGGCGGTGCCTTGGCCATCCGCGGCGGTTGGAGACACACTCGCAACTCGGCCATCACGTGCGCGTGCTTGTTGGGGGTATTTGAGGGGGTCGGCATGATGATGCAGAGATTGATGGCGCAGCCCACGATGGCGCCGCAGTACCCGGAGCAGCCCATGGCGTAGGCTTGTATATAGTAAGCGAACGGATAGGCTCTGGTGTAGCGACGCCGTGGCGGCTACGGCGGGGCGCGCGGTGCGCGCGCGCCCGCGCGCGCGCTCAACTTGGCTGCCCCTGCCACCGTCAACCCCCGTATGAGCTACTACAATCCCAACCGCCACAACTCCATTGGCGGGAACTGGCACGTGGGTGACCCCGCTGAGCCCGCCTCGCAGCACTCCGACAGCAGCGCCAGCGGCGGCTACGCCAGCAACACCTCGGCGTCGTCGGCGTCGGCGCCGATAGACCTCCGCGCCGAGCAGGCCCCCGGCTTCCGCAACCCGTGGTACGCCGCACCGGCGCCGCCGCAGCTCTCCCCGACCAAGACCCCCAATCTCCCGCAGCAGCAACGCCGTCTCTCCTACGCTACGCAGTTGCCCACCACCTACGAGGACCGCCGCCAGCTGATCGCGCCGCCGTACGTGCACCCGCCCACGCGCGTCGATAACCCGTTCAACCAGTACTACGCCGCGCCCGACGTCAGCTTGGGCGCAGACCGCCGCATGCTGGCTGCCGGCATGTACGCCGGCGGCGGCTTCATGCAGATGCCGCCGTTGGGGCCGTACCCGGCGCCCGGGGCGCCGCCGCCGCCCCCAGGCCCCTTGGCGGCGTACGGCGCAGGCGCCGCGTCCGGGGCCGCCATCGCCGCCAGCCGCCGCGGCTCCGCGTACCCGCCCTTTGACGCGCGCGTCTACAACCCCCTCCTCCAGGTTCTGCCGCTGGCGTCGCCGCTGCGGCTGCACTCCATTGTGCAGTACAACCAGTACCAGGCCGACCTCCAGCGCCAGCGAGCCATTCCGGCGCGGCGCGCGGCGCCGCGCATGCGCCCCGTTCACAACCGTTTCGACTTGCGGCCCAAGCAGAACCGCCAGCCCAAGTACCGCCGCTGCCTGATCAATCTGATCCACATCCTGCCCCTCAACGCATTGACGGTCTACTTGACAGAGCTGTACGGCATCTGCCAGCCGCGCAAGTTCCAGTACTCCAAGCTGACCAACCCCAAGCGCGTGTTGACGAAGCCGCTGGAGCCGCGCTTCAACAATGGCTGCGACAACGAGGACAGCGACTACATCTTGTACGTCAACGACATCTTGGGCACCGAGGAGGGCCGCAAGTACATTGTGCTCGACTTGTTGGGGTGCGGCACCTTTGGGCAGGTGGTCAAGTGCCAGAACTTGCAGAACCAGCTGCTCTGCGCCGTCAAAGTGATCAAGGCCAAGCCGGCGTACATCAACCAGCTGTTCACCGAGGTCAAGTTGTTGGAGTTCTTGAATGCCAATGCCGACGGCCACTTTATCCGCTTGCTCGACACCTTCATGCACAAGGAGCACCTCTGCCTTGTGTTTGAGCTTTTGGCGTCCAACCTCTACGAGTTGATCAAGCAGAACCATTTCCAGGGGTTGAACATGCGCCTCGTCAAGCTCCTTGCGCGCCAGCTCTTGGAGCTGCTCACACAGCTCAAGAGCTTCCAGATGGTGCACTGCGACCTCAAGCCCGAGAACATCTTGCTCTGCAAGCCCGACAAGCCCGACATCAAGGTGATCGACTTTGGCAGCGCGTGCTTCACCCGCCAAACCACCTACACCTACATCCAGCTGCGGTTCTACCGTGCGCCCGAGGTGATCTTGGGGCTCCCCTACACCGAGCTGATCGACATGTGGCTGTTGGGGTGCATCGTGGGCGAGTTGTACTTGGGGTTGCCGATGTTTCCGGGCAACTCCGAGTACAACCAGATCTGGAAGATTGTCGACATGTTGGGCAACCCGCCGCGCCACATGATCGAGGTGGGCCGCAACCTGCTCAACTACTTCCACCGCACCCCGCCGTCCTCCCCGGCCGACAAGCCGGTGTATCGCATCAAGACGATGGAGGAGTACACCGAGTGGCTCCGCCGCAAACACGCCGCCGACGCCGACCCGGTGCGCGAAGAGAAACCCAACAAGCAGTACTTTAAGGACAAATACCTCAAGGACATCATCCTCAACTACAAGCTCCCGCTGCGCATGACGGCGTCGATGATTGAGCGCGAGTGGGAGGAGCGCTTCCTCCTCCTCGACTTCTTGGGCAAGGTGCTCAACATGAACCCGTTGGAGCGCTTGACGCCGCAGGAGGCGCTCAAGCACCCGTTTGTCAACGAGCTGGCGGACGTCGCCGCCAAGCAGGCTGCCATCGCCGCGGCGCATCGCGCCGCGGGGCGCGACCGCCAATAAGGGCGCAATAAACACCTCACGCCCCCACTAGCCACCGTTGTGTGCGTCCCGTAGCCAGTCGTGTACCGACCAAAATCTTGGGGCGTTCGCGGCGAAGGCGGCGGCCTGCGCGGCCTTCGCGGCCGCCCTTGCGGCCGCCTTCACCTTGTCTTCACATGAACGTCAGCACCAGTGCCCTCGGCGTGCGCCGGCGCAAGCCCGCGACACAGAACATCGACGACGAGGAGAACGCCGCGCTCTTGAAGCTCGGGCCCGAGTTCCAGCTCGACCAGATCACCAACCTGGGGGCGCACGAGCGCTTGATTGCGCTCAACTTGAGCGAGGGGCGCCTCTTGATCCGGGCGGCGTTGCGCGAGCGCCAGCGCAACCGCGGCACGGGCGCCGCCCGCGAAGCCGACGACGACGACGACAAGGAGGACGAGCTCGCCAACATGGCGTTGGCGGGGCCCAACTCCAACGAGATCATGCACAAGACCCTCAACTACTTGCTGAACTTTGCGCGCTTCAAGAACGCGTCGCTGACCGAAACGGTGGAGAAGTTGCTCAACGACTTCAGCGCGCTGGCCAGCGAGCCGTTGCACCCGTTTGAAATCGCGCAGTTGGGCACCTTGGAGTGCGAGGACGCCGAGGAGGCCAAGAGCTTGATACCGAGCTTGGCCAACAAGGTGAGCGACGTGCTGTTGCAGACGTTGTTGACGGAGTTGCGCAAGTACCAGACGTTGGCCTGAATGTACACTAGCTTATGTATTTTTGTACTCGCGTAGGATCACCGGCACCAGCAGCGGCGGCAACGCCCCGAGCTCGGTCACCACCTTGTTGATGTACTCGGGGGGCGTGAGGTCGTACATGACGTTGAGGATGTTGAGGTTGGGGGTGGTGCGCCAGTGCGCAAGCGGCTCCGTCTCGGCCGCCGCGGGCGCCTTGGCCACGGGCTTTGCCGCCGCGGGCTTTGCCGCCGCCGGCGTCGCCGCCGCCGCCGCCTCCAAAAACTGCTCCAACGCAAACGACCGCTTGTGCGGCGCGCGCTTCATGTCCGCCGCCTGCGCCAAGTCATCGCTATCGGCCAACTCATTGGTGGTCACCAGGTCCAACTGCACCTTGTCGCTGAACTTAATCAGCTCACAGCACGTCAACACGGGGATGTTGCGGCGGTGCGCCATCATGGCGATGACCCCGGTGCCGACACGCAGATAGAGCCGCCCGTTGGAGAGCATCGCGTGCGCCCCGAGAAACACGCAGTCGACATCCTCCAAGATCGTCGACAGCAACAGCAGGATGAGGGTGTACTGCACCTTGATGTGGGTCTGGAGCAACGCCGCGTGGTGCCGCACCAACCGCTGCAAGAGGGTCTTGCCCTCAAACAACGGCCGCAGGTCGACAATGATCAACTGGAAGTGCTTGCCCTCGCGCGCGCAGTACGCAAACAACGCCTCCAACACTTGCAGGTGGCCAAAGGTGAGGATCGTCAGCCCGTCGCCAATGTGCTGCAGCGCGTACTCGACAATGAGCTGGTGGCTCAACTCGATCTTGTCGCGGATGAAGTCGCCGATCTTGCTCACCAACTGCTGCCGCGCGTCCTCGTCGGATGTGTCGATCGAGATCACCGAGATCTCCTGCTTCAACCACCGGATGGCGTTGCCCATCAGGATCAGAAGCGGGCGCGCGGTGCGGAGGTAGTCGATCTGGTGCAGAAGGTGGCCAGTCAAGTGCCGCGTGAGCGTGGTGTTGGGGGGCGTCTCGTACAGCGCCACCACCTCCTGGAACGCCTCCATCATCGTCCGTAGCCGCGGTATCAGCCCCACCACGCGGTACGACGAGTGCTTGAGCGCGAGCAGGAGGATCGCGGGGTGCACAATGTGTGAGATCAGCGGCAGCAGCGCGTTGCGCTGCTCGCGCGTCTCCAAGTGGCTGAACAACGCGGGCACCTTGCGCTGCGCCGCCGTGTCCTTGATGAGCGTCTGGTTGAGCTGTTTCTTGAGGTTGGTCGTCGTGGTGGCTGCCGCCGCGGCCTGGCTCTTCTCTTTCTTCTGCTGCGCCATCTGTCGCTGCTGCTCGGGCGTGATCCCGATGGCTTCCTTCTGTGCTGCGCGTTTGGCGGCTTTCTCGAGCTTTTTGAGCTCCTTGAGCGCCTTGCCTGAGAGCGCGGCAGCGCCGCCTGGCGCGGCGGCGCCGCCTGGCGCAGTGCCGCCTGGCGCCGTCGCGCTCGCGCCTGGGGCGGTCGCCGGGGTCGAGGTTGTCACGATCGTGGAGTCAGCCGGCTTCGCCGCCACGTTGGGCTTCTCACTACCGCTCACCTCCATACTGCTACACCTTTATTTTGGCGATGCCATTTTTTTATTCGCGGGCGTGCCGCAGCCAACGCCTAAACACCCTCCGACAACTCGCCAAACGCGCCGCGCTTCTTGGTGGTGTCGTATAGCCGCACAATCTTCTCCTGGTCCTGGTTCTCCACCTGCGAGAACGCGAACCCGCGCTGCTTCTTGATGCGCTGCACCTGTCTCACCTTGCGGATGGCCTTTTGGAACTGCTCCATGCGCGGCCTGTAGTCCTGAATGTTGTACTTTTGAATCTCCTGCACCATGTGGTACAGCTCGGGGCTGTAGCTGCGCTTGAAGAACTTCCAGGCAATGTCCCGCAAGAGACACAACGTGGCCACCCCAAACACCATGCCCCAGAACGTGAGCGAGGTGTAGGTCGCGCGCAACACGCCGATAAACTCGTCGCTGACATTGGTCTTGGGCGCAATGGTGGCGTACAAGGGGAACCACACAAGCCACAACACAAACGACCCCGGGATCGCGAAAAGAGTGAACTTGGTCCACATCGTGATCACCAACCCGGCCTTGCCTAACGTGGTCAAGGTGCACGTGGTGAACACGGCGGTACCCCACGTCCAGTTGTTGGCCACAAGCCCCAGCCCAAGCAGGTCGCCATAACGGTAGACAAAGAAGGAGCACAAAAAGATCACCCCTGAGTGGTAGAAGCCGTTGCACACCCACCCCCAAAAGATCGCCTCGTTGAAGAAGCGCTTTTGCTGCCCCAACTGGTACAACTGCGGGTAGCGGTCGAGAAGTCGCGCGCTGACAAACTGGTCAAACACCCCCATCACAAACGGCGGGAACACCGTGAATAACACGTTGTACAACGTCAACGTCCACAGCTCCATGATCAGCTGCCCGGAAAAGCAGTTGCAAAACACAAACCAAAACTGCGTCATGTAGAGCGCAATGTTCTTGTAAAACAGGTACAAGATGGCGTTCAGAATGCGCTGGTACAGCCACGCGCCGTGCACCAAAAGCAACTTCTTCAAAAACTTGAACTGCCCAATCAGCACGTCGGCGCTGCGCGCCGCCTGCATCCCCTCCATGCCGCTGATGCCAACGCCCACGTGCGCCGCCTGGATCATCAGCACGTCGTTGGCGCCGTCGCCGATCGCCAAAAGCAACAGCAGCCGCTTCTTGCGCTTCACCATCTTCACCACCAACGCCTTCTGCAACGGCGACACGCGGCAGCAGATCACCGCCTTGCAGCTCGAGCCCAACTCGATGAACAAGTCCTCCAAGTCGCGCTCCAAGGCAAACAGTAACGACACCCCGTCGATCACCAACGCGAGCAGCCCCTCCAACAGCTGCCCGCCGTCGTCAAATTGGTGCTCGTGGATGGCGTCCAACTTCTCCTGCAAGTTGAGCCGCGTGTCCTGCTTGGTGGTCTCGTTGATGATCAACAAGTTCATGTCCTCCGAAAGCAACTTGCACAGCATGCCGATGTTGATGGCGGTTTCCTGGCGGTCCCCCGTGAGCACCCAGATCTTGATCCCGGCGCTCTGCAACGTGTGGATCGTCTCGGGCACGCCGTCCTGCAACTTGTCCTCGATGGCGGTGGCCCCCAAGAGGAACAAGTCGCCCTCGATCAAGTTGGCCACCTCGTCCATCTTGTCGCCGCGGCGCTCCAACGACGTCAGCGCCTCGTAGTACTGCTGCAGCCACGCCGCGTACTCGGCCTCGGGAATGATCTTGGACGCAATGCACAATGTGCGCAACCCGTCTGCGGCAAAGTCCTCCAAGTGGCGCAACGTGGCGGTCACAAACGGCTGCTCCTCGCGGCTCAACCGCTCCAAGATCACCGTGTCGGCACCCTTGCAAAACAACCGGATCACCCCGTCGGGGCAACGGAAAATCGCCGACATACGCTTGCGGGTCGAGTTGAACTCGCAGATGTTGAGCAACTCGTACTCCAGCCGCGCCAGCGTCACCGCATTCTCAATGGTGACGCTCTTGGGCCGCCGGATGACAAACTTGTACCCGCGGTCGGCGGCACCTTGCACCAACGCGCCCTCGTCGGGCAGTGCTGCCTGGTACTTGATGCCGCCGTCAGTTACCTCGGGGATCACCGTGTGGCACGTGCTCAACAATGTGAAAAACTCGTTGATGATGGCCAGCTGCGGCAGCGCCGTGTCGCGAAGATGCAGCTCCAAGTCGTCAAAGCTGTGGAACCCAATCTCGACGCCGTCATCCATCATCTGCACCTGGCCGTCCTCGGGGATCTCCTCGATATAGCACCGCCCGCCAATGGTGCAGCACTTAAACTCCATAACGTTGCGAGTGAGGGTGCCCGTCTTGTCGCTGAAGATGTAGTCGATCTGGCCCAACTCCTCCACCAACGACAGCGTGCGCACCCCGGTCGGGGTGTCGGTCTCCTCGTGGTACATGTCCAAGTCGCTGCCAATCATATACGCCTGGTAGTACTTGATGATCTCAACGGTGACAAAGAGCAGGATCGGCACCAAGTTGGAGTACAAGATCCAGTACGTCAAGAGATCCAAAAAGAACAACGACACCTTGCTGGTGCCCTTGAGGTCCAAGTAGACCAACTCGCCGCTGTCGACGCTGATCTTGATCACATTGCCGATGCTCGACACCAACGACAACACAATCAAAACGCCAAACAACGCCACAATCTGCAAGTTGATGATGCGCTCGACATCGGTGCGCTTGATCGGGGTGGCGGTGGCGTTGCGCATCAACTTGGTCTCGTGGCCGGTGAACACCACCACGCCGTGGATCCACTGGGTGTTGCGCAACGTGGCGCCGCGCAAGAGCAACTGATCGGGGGTGAGCGGGATGTCACCGGCCGCCCCCAACCCCTTGAGGTTGCCCTCGTACGTGTACAACGACAGGTTGGGCTGCTCCAGCATCACCTGCAGCCGCGCCAAGTCAGCCACCACGTCGCGCGGGTTGACGAGGTACGCTGTCTCGGGCTTGGCCTGCTTGATCTTCAAGTTGGTCTCGCCGTCCAAGTTGGCGGTCTCGATGTAGCAGAGTCCCTCAGGCTCCAGCAGCGCGAGGAGCAAGAGGTCGGCCGGGAAGGGCTCCTCGTTGGCGATGCGCACGACGTCGCCGACGCACACCTCGATCCACTTCTTGAGCTCAAACTGGCCCAGCTGCGGGTCCATCACGAGCACGCGCGTGTTGTTGAGCTCGCGGTCGGCGCCGGCACGCTTTAAGTCCTCCATCACCTCCTTGATCGCCGACACGAGCAACACAACCAGCAAGGTGCCGATGGTGGTGTACCGGTTGGTAGGCGACACGTGCGGCACCTGCTGGATCGCCAGCGTGAACAAGAAGAACAAGTTGGCGTACTTGCTGAACTGCTCAAACAAAAACTTGGGGATGAACGTGGCAAAGTTGTACTTGGTGGTGGAGATGTAGTTGCCGTAGTAGCCAAAGCTGCTGTTGGCGGCGCGGTCCATGACATACACCTGCCGCGGCCCGCGTGCCGCCAACGCGGCGTCGAGCTCGGCCTGGCTCTGCTTGCGGCGCGTCACCGCCTGCTTGGCGCGGTCCCAGAGCGTGCGCACGTCAAAGTCGGTCTCGGGCACCTCCTTGATCTCGTCGTCGAGCATGCCCTGGTAGTTGGCGGGGGCGCGGAAGCGGCCAAAGAGCCCGTCGCGGCCGCCGCGGGCAGCGCTGCGGGCGCCGCGGCCGCCGCGGGCAGCGCTGCGGGCGCCGCGGGCTCCGCGGGCGGCGCCGCGCGCGTCGCTCTCGCCGAGCAAAGGCGCCTGGCGGTGGGCAGCCGCCTCCAGCCCGCCAGACCGACCCCCCTCTCGCTCATACTCGAAGTCGTCGTCCGAGAGCGTAAAGTCATCTATAAACGGGTTGGCGGGGGTTATATGCAGGGAAGGATTAGGAGTGTAAGGGGTGTAGGTGGCGTAGGCGTTGGCGGCATTGGAGGCGGCGGCGGCGGTGTTGTGGGCGTTGCTGTCTGACAGATATGGGTAGGGATTGTCGTGCGAGTCCAAGTCGATAAGCTGAGAGTCGTCGACAAACGGGTTG
This sequence comes from Debaryomycetaceae sp. JAC-2022a, assembly GCA_032598715.1. Taxonomy (NCBI): domain Eukaryota; kingdom Fungi; phylum Ascomycota; class Pichiomycetes; order Serinales; family Debaryomycetaceae; species Debaryomycetaceae sp. JAC-2022a. The sequence continues at coordinate 1,861,536 of CP095434.1, read as the reverse complement.
GAGTCGTCATTTGGGTGCTCGTGGCCGTGCCCAGTGGGGCTGAACGGCTGGTACGACATGATGCCTCGATAAAACTAGCGCGGGACCAACAAGACTGAGCCTGGCAATGGATTGTGGGCAGGATGCTGAGTGCGTGTGGGCGCCGCGTGGGCGCGCTGGCGCGTATTTGGCGCGTGCTTGGTGGCATGCACGTGATGCGTGATGCCGCCAGGGAGGTCCCACTAGCGGATCGGCCACTTGGTGCAATCGGGCACTCTGCCTCTCCATCCGCTCAGCCACTCGGGCACGCAGCCGCTCCTTTGGCCACTCTGCGCCTCGGCCCCACCAGCGCTACAGCAACCAGCACTCCGTCGCTCCCACCCAGGCGATCCTGCACACAAACTTCGGTGTTAGTCATTTGGCAGCCCCAAAATTTACCGCCACCCCATCGATGTCCGAGACCATAGCACGCAGTGCTGCGGAGGCGTTTCGCCAGCTCAAGACGCTCTCCGACGAGGAGCGGTCGCTGGCGCTCGTGCAGATCCACCACGCCCTTCAGCGCGACCGCGCCCACATCCTCGCCGCCAACGAGCGCGACATGGCGGCCGCGCGCGAGGCGCTGCTCGCGCCCTCGCTCATCAAGCGCCTCGACCTTGGCCTGGCGGGCAAGTACGACACCATGCTCCAGGGGATACTCGATGTGGCACAGTTGGCAGACCCTGTGGGCCAGTGCACGTTGGCGCGCCAGTTGGACGAGGGGCTCAACTTGTACCGCGTCACGGCGCCCTTGGGGGTGCTATTGGTGATCTTCGAGGCGCGCCCCGAGGTGATCGCCAACATCACCGCCTTGGCGATCAAGCTGGGCAACGCGGTGGTCCTAAAGGGCGGCAAGGAGCTGTACGAGACCTTCAAGGCCATGAGTGAGTGTGTGGCGCGCACGTTGGCACAAACGAGCGTCCCCGCGGCGGCGGTGCAGTTGGTGCAGCTGCGCGCCGACGTCAGCGGGCTCTTGCTGCAGGACCGCTACATCGACTTGGTGATCCCGCGCGGCTCCAACGCGTTGGTGCGCTCCATCAAGGAGAACACCAAGATCCCCGTGTTGGGCCACGCCGACGGCATCTGCAGCGTCTACGTCGACGCGCTGGCAGACTTGGCCAAGGCCCAGCGCATCGTCGTCGACTCCAAGACCAACTACCCGGCCGGGTGCAACGCCGCCGAGCAGCTCTTGCTCGACGCCAGCCTTGCGCCGCTGCTGCAGGTGGCGTTGGTGCAACTGGTGGTTGACGCCGGGGTGGTGCCGCACGTGACGCCGCAGGTAAAGCACCTCCTCCCGCCGGCGTTGCAGCGCCAGTGCGTCGATGCCGACGCCGCCGCGTTCGACACCGAGTACCTCCTGCTCGACATCAGCGTGGCGCTCGTCGACGGCGTTGCCGGCGCAGTGCGCCACATCAACGAGCACTCGTCCAAGCACACCGACTGCATCGTAGCTGAGCACGAGCCGACCGCCGCCGCATTCCTCAAGGGGGTCGACCTGGCCGGCGTCTACTGGAACTGCCTGACCCGCTTTGCCGACGGGTTCCGCTACGGCTTCGGCACCGAGGTCGGTATCAGCACCAACAAGATCCACGCGCGCGGGCCTGTGGGGCTCGAGGGGTTGATGAGCTACCAGTACCAGTTGCGGGGCAACGGCCACGTGGTTGGGGAGTACGTGGGCGGCGGCGGCCAGCGGGCATTTGTGCATAAGGATATAGACAAGTTATGACGAGATTTGCAACCGCGCCAACGCGTCGGCACCATCGGTCTGCCACCACTCGTACTGGCGCGGCGGGAACTGCGGGTACATCCGCACCACGTCGTCGACCCACTCCTGCCGCAACGCCAACTCGCTCCACTGCCGCACCAGAAAGTAGTCCGTAACGTGCTTGATCCACTGCATGCGCTCGTCGATGCTGTGCAAGTCGTCGTCACGCACCACCAACGCGCGGAGGCGCGCGCGGAGGAGCCCCAAGTTCTCCACCGCGCGGTTGAGGTCGGTGCCCTCGAACTGGCGCGCAATCGTGTCCTTGACGAGCTTCAGCAACCGAGGCGACATGCCGTTGGTGCTCACCATGATCTGGAGGTTGTCCTGGTTGTACATGCTGCCAAAGTAGAAGTCGCACATCGGCGGCTTGTCGGCAATGTTGACCGGGAGCCGGAGCAACTTACACTGGTAGTAGATCTGCGTCAGGAGCTCGTAGTCGTCGATGCAGCAGCACACATTGGCAAACACCTGGTTGGCGACCATGTCGCCGATCTCGGCGTAGTGCGCCGCGCTGAGCACCTGCGTCGCGCGCGCGTGCGCAAGCGGCTCCAGCATGGCGGTTTCGTACATCGCGAGGTCGCCAAACTCAAAGTTGCGCTCAACCAACCGGTAAATGTGGCCCTCCTCCGCCAACCGACGGAGCTCGGGGTGTACATGCCCTTCGCCGGTCACCACCGTGATGCGCGCCTCGGCGCGGATCATGTGCACCACGCGGCTGAGCGCCACGTCGCCGGCTCCGATCACGAGGCAGTGCTTGTCCTTGACCTGCCAGGCAAGCATTAGCGATCCCTTGGCCATTATGTGGGTGAGTAAGTGGGCGGCAATCAGCGCTGTGCCGCATTTGTGAGCGTCAAATGAGCCGCTGTCTTCGCGCTGGGTCACCTGACCTTGGTTGCAAGGCTGCTTATTTACGACGCACGTTTAATGGCAATAGTTTATCCGTGAGGCCAACGCCACGCATGGTCGGTGTGAGACCAACCTCGCAGAAGTTGCCAGTGGAGCCGTTTGAGAGCACTTTGTTGAATCGTCGAAAGCAGCAACAGTGGCCACTCTTCGCCACAAATTGAAGCCCTTCTCTACCCAAGCACCAGCGCCAAAAAGACATGTCGCTTCGCAGGCGAGCTGTCGTTTTGTTCTACCGTGATGGGCCGAGTCAGGAGCTCCTCGTAGGTGCGCTCTGGTGACCCATATGCGTCTGGACGGACGCCGGCATGGTGTTATTAGGCCGAAATTGACCTACTTCATGCACCTGTCGAAAAAAAAATTAACAGCCCAACCGAACTCAGTTTAGCCGATGTAGTGCCACCCCACCCCGTGGCCAGTCAGGCCGCAGAGGCCTGCACCCCCCTCCAGTGACTTCTTAAAGGACCTACATCCATCAAAGTCGCTCTCTCTAGAACTGGCTTTAACAGCGCCATATTCTCCGTTTCGGCCTTTGGGTCTGGGTCGAGATTAACGCCAAAAACTGGAGACAAAAAAAAAAAACTTTTTAGAAAAAAAAAATAAAATGACAGAGAAAAATCTTCCTTTGATCCACTGGTGGACAAAGAGAGACACTACACAACCACGGCTACACCGCCAGCAGACCCTAGCCCACACAGTATACACCCACCAGGCTAATGCTCAAGACCGAACGGCGCCAGTCGATGGCCGAGAGACGGCCCAGCGCGCTGTACACCCCATCCGTAATCCCACACTTGGCCGGGCTCGAAAAGCCACAGGACCACAGTCTCAAGTTAGACCAGTGCGACGTGCTCATCTTGGGGACGGGGCTCACCGAGAGCATACTCGCGGCCGCGCTCTCGTGGCAGGGCGTCGAGGTGTTGCACATTGACAGCGCCAGCGTGTATGGCGACCACCTGCTGACGTTGACTATCGACCAGATGAAAAAGTGGCTGGCCGAGGTCAACCAGGGCAAAGTGAGACACTTTCACGACGCCCAGGTGTACATACCAGGCGGCAAGCACACCAACAAGTTCAACAGCAAGGACTACGGCATCGACCTCTCCCCCAAGGTGATGTTCGCCAAGCTGGACCTCTTACTGTTGCTCGTTAAGCTGCGGGTGTACAAGTACTTGGAGTTCCAGAGCTTGCTGAGCTTCCACGTGTTTGAAAACGACGATTTTAGCAAAAACATCCTGGCCGCCACCACTGCGTCGACTAAGGGCGACATCTTCACCGACCAGCTGCTCAGCTTGCACACCAAGCGATACCTCATGCGCTTTTTGAAGTTTGCTCTTCAGGACTCCAACGACGAGGGCAAGTTGAAGCTCATGAAGGAGTACGCCGACTCGCTGATCGAGGACTTCTTGCGCGACAAGTTCAAGTTGGACACCCCGCAGGTGAATGAGCTCATCTTTCTGATTGGGTTGTGCAACAAGGCGCAGGTGCCCACCCTGGAGGCACTCTTGAAGATCAGACGCTTCTTGATGTCCTTCGACGTGTACGGCAAGTTTCCCGTGATGGTGCTGAAGTACGGCGGTCCCGGGGAGATCTCACAGGGATTTTGCAGAAGCGCTGCGGTTGCCGGTACAACCTACAAGCTCAACACCCTGCTTGTTGATTTCGATCCCCAGCTGAAGGTGGCCAAGTTCAACGACGGACTGCAGGTCAAGATCAACGAGAAAATTGTCATTTCGCCGACACAGGTGCCCAAGTTTTTGAGTGCCGACTATCAGGACCTTATCACGCGCGACGTGGACCCGCTTCGGGTGTACAGTGTCACGCGCTTGATTCTGGTAGTGAAGAAAGATTGCGAGGAGTGGATGACCGAGAACGAGTCGCTGGCCATCGTGGTGTTCCCGCCCGGGTCTCTCCCCACCAGCAACGCCGAGGCGGTGCAAGTGATTGTCCAAAACGGCCGCTCCGGGGTGTGTCCCGAGGGGCAGTCGATCTGGTATCTGCACACGACCGAGCAGAACATCGCCAAGGCCAAGGATGACTTGCAGGCCGCGTTCGACAAGATGGAGATGTCGATAGTGCGCGAGCTGTCGCTGACAGACTTGGAGGATGTGTTGGACGACAAGGACTTTATGGTGAATGAACAGGGTACCCCTGTCTTGGTCAACTCATTCAAGTTGGGCAAGCTGCTTCAGAATTTCGTGCCTCGCGAGAAGTTGGAGATTGTCTGCAAGATTGGGTTTGTCCAGGAGACGTTGCTCAACCCAAACTTGTCGAATGTGGTGAATGCCACCGCGGCCAACAATGTGGCGTTGGCCACGTGCCGCAACTCGGAGGACATCATATTTACCAACATGCCGTCGTCGGAGCTAAGCTACGATGGCGTCGTGAGCGACTGCAAACTCTTGTTTCAGCGCATCACGGGCACAGACGAGGACTTTTTCGACGTTGACTTTGAGGATGACGACGAGGACGAGGGGGGCTATGGCGGCGCAGGCGCAAACGGCCTCAACGACGGCTCAACAACCAAGACCGCCACCAGCAACGAAAACGCCATCGCTGACAGCGACGAGGATGTTGACCATCACGAACCGTTTGGCGCCAACGAGATGGAGTTATAGCACGGCTAGCGTTTTTTTTTTGGCATGCCTACTCTATACTTTTTTCTCTTTTTTTTGGTGGAGGGCAGTTATCGCTAATATGTACGATATGTGATGGAAGAGTGGGGAAGACGAAGTGTAGCGAAGGTGCTGTTGATGAGATTTGCAGCTGTAGCAATAAAGTTCACAGCTGCAGCGAACAAGAATCGAGGGGTGCGCGCCGTTCGCGATTGCTGCGATTGTTCTGCAGCTGTGCGTAATCAGGCTTAGCGAGTGCATACCGAGGGATGTCTCCGCAGGGGGAGGACTACTATGATCGGCACTCGATCAAATCACACCCCAAACTCTGGTTTGTCCGCTTGGCTGTAGGTGTCTTCAATTAAAACTTTACTGTACATCTATTAGTTGTCTCTACGACAATTTATGGAATTCGAGTACACGTGACCCTTAGGGCTCAGGACCTAAACTTACAGTAACGGATTATTTTTTTTTTCGCGGTGAGCGTGCTGCACTGAAAAACTTCGGCCAACGCTCACATTATCGATTCTTCTTTCATCATTTCTTAGCACTGAGCAGTTATACCTTTCTGTCGAAGAAGTCTAAATAAGCAAACATGTCTGACGTCGAAGAACAACAAATTGTCGAGGAGGTTGCCGTTGAGCAAGAATCTGGTTCCATCTCCATTGAGGATGCTTTGAAGGTTGTCTTGAGAACCTCTTTGGTCCACGACGGCTTGGCCAGAGGCTTGAGAGAGGCCTCCAAGGCCTTGTCCAGAGGCGAGGCACAGTTGTGTGTCTTGTGTGACTCTGTTACCGAGGAGTCCATCATCAAGTTGGTGGAGGCCTTGTGCAACGAGCCCGAGGAGCCCATCCCCTTGATCAAGGTGTCCGACGCCAAGCAGTTGGGTGAGTGGGCCGGTCTTTGCCAGTTGGACAGAGAGGGTAACGCCAGAAAGGTTGTTGGTGCCTCGTGTGTCGTTGTCAAGAACTGGGGTGCCAACTCTGAGGAGAGAAACATCTTGGTCGAGCACTTCTCCCAGCAGTAGGTTTACTTTGTTTGACACGTTGATGTATAATACAAGTTGACACACATTATGCTGTAGTGGCGATCGCGATGTTGGCCTGCGGTTTTTTTTTTCGTTTTTGCGCTGCTTTGTTTGAACGCGCGTGTTTAGGCTGCGGCGCTGCAAGTTGTTTTGATTCTCTTTGATGACATCTCCCGCCACAGCCCGCCTAGCCAAGCTAGAGGCTAGGAAACGGGGATCTGCGTATGTGTGGCGATCCAGTTTTGACTACCCTCTGATAGCTAACCTCCAGCAAACGAACCGTCAAAGTCGAGCCGCTCGATATCAACCCGTACGCTGAGCCGCACACACGTCTTCTGCTAGAAGCCAAACCAAAACAGTTACAGTCAGCCCTTGTCAATGATCGCGACCTCGATTCGTTGCCAAGGCTAAGGCGATCGAGCTCCATCGTCCCAGATCCGCATATTTCTTCTCCCGCTGTCACAAAGACTTTACCTCGCCAACGACGCGATGGCCCCAGCCCTCGACAAACACAGACACGCAACAACCTCACTCCTCCTAAGCATCGCCGCCGCTCATCTAGACTTCTGAGCAAACCTGAAATAGACTTCAGTCCTAAATTGCAACCATTCGATGACGATAGCGACTTGGACGCCAACTACGACGACACTGCAGCTGATACCCCAGCGCCCCAAATCACCCCTAGAAAATCGAGAAAGATTCTCGAGAGAGTGAACAAGAGGGGCAATCAATTGAGCAAGCTTATTGGACACAGAGCCAATACTAAGCGCGCCAGCAAAGTGGCGAAGGATGCGTCGCCCCATCGCCAGCGAGGTGCCCGCCCAATCCCACTCACCAAGGACAAACTAACGGAAAGACAAAAGCCGCTTGCCCTCGAACTAGAGCGAGTGCAAGACCCCACCAAAGCCTCACAGCACAAGCCAAACACCATCGATGTTTTGAAGCATCTAGTGGCTGAGTTTGAGCCCCCGACTCAGCCATCGGCATTTCTGGATATCGTGCACGAATCCTTCAGAACACACATGCTCTTCCACCTCAACTCCCTCCTTGACACACAAACGAGCATCGCCAATCTCTCGCGTGAGATTTTGCGGGTGCAGAAGCGCAAACAAGAGACGCGAACCAAAATATATGAGCTTCGCGAGCAGCACGCATTCGTGGGCAACGAGATGAATCGACTACGCGCTCAGTACCGCGACACTACGGCGCAATGGGAAGACATAGAGGCGGTAGCGCAACTGACGCGCCAATTGGCTTCCTTGCCACTGGCGTCACCATCGCCTCTGGCGACCGTCGAGTTGAACTTGGCACTGCTCCATCACATTGTCAACCCCGTGCATGGGTTGGCACAAAAGCTTGCCCAAATCAACGACAAGTTAGCTTCTATCAAGCCGAAAGAAGCAAAGAAACAGCAAACAGTGCAGTGATGTGCATTATGAGACAGTACGTAGTAACTATTCTATACACTGCCGGTGGCTACGCGGCCGGAGGAGAAGGCAGGGGGGGCATGCTTAGTGGTCATCTGCAACCAAAGCCATGATCATCCTGTACAAGTAGAAGAAGAACATCAACAAGTGGAGGCCTAGCTTGATGAAGGACTCTTTCTTGTGCTTAGACAAAGTGCGGAAGATCTCGGTGGCATCCAACATGTGGTTCTTCTTGACAAACTTGTTAACGTTGAAGGCAAACAAGGGAAGGTTCAACAAGAACGAGAACCAGTACCCATTGACCAAGAACAAGAGCGTAATGAAGCCATGCAATGCCGCCTCAGGCACGAACCACGGGTTCAATTTGTTGCACAACTCGATGGGATTGATGTAGTCACACTCCAAGTCGGAGTACATGATGGTGAAGAACACCTGCGAAAACAAGTTCACCGCATTGACGAGCACGGCAAGAATAAATAACCTGCAACGTTAGTGAGATGGCTAGAGGGACGAGTCCCGCGCGTAACGACGCCAAGCGGAAGGCACGGGCCCGTGTGGAGGAGTTCAAAGCGCAGCCGATGCTGTAACTACATACCAACTTTCACCTGACATTGGTGTTCCTTGGCTGAAGCGGGGGGGTCGAGAGGGTGTGAAGAGGGGGCGGGAGCGACCAAAATGGCGATTGATGCGGCGATCGTAGCGCGCTTCGCTGTGGTGAGCGCCGTCGAAAGCGTTTTTTTTTCCATTGGTAGACTGCCCTATCGGGCAGCAAAAGCACGCTTGGCCAGCCTTGCGTGTCCTTATCGGCAAGGCGCCCCAGCGGCTAATTGTACCCGACTGTCATTCTATACACCTCCATGTGCACCCCTCCGCCTTACATACACTGCCCACACTTAAACTGAAGTCTAGTGCAAAGAGATCTGGGCTGCCGTATTGGATAAGACGCCGCCACGACGACCCATCGTGCCACGCTCTCACCACATGCATTTCGTGGTTGCTCCTGTCATGAACCACACCTTGGACCCAGCTGCCCAATCTCACGCATTTGCCTTCATATCTGTCCAGATCGGCCTCCAACACGCACAGAACGGACGGCACGCTAATGGGGTCCTCACGAACCTCCGTTGTTGGCGTATGCTTGTCACTGTCTAGTGAACGCCAAATCTCAATGTAGTCCTGTTTTTGGCCTGTAGCCGGGTTGAGCATGCATCCTTTCTCCCTCCTGTCTTCCGAGCCGGGAATGGCCTCGAAAAATCCCAGCTCGGGTGCATGGCGACATTCCTCGAGAGGTTTTCCCGTGTCTATTGACTCTGCGATCTCGAGCGAGTCTATCTCGAGGTTGAATTGAATTTGGTTGGTATCCCTGACTGGTTCCTCTTTACCAGCCAGAACCCAGTCAAACACAATGTGGAAGGGCTCTTGGCGTGCGCCTTCGCTTAACGGATAGAAAGCGCTGTTGATGCGGATATCCACAAAATGGAGCCCGCTGGAGGAGCTCACATACGTGCTTGTGGGCTCACCTTCAGGCTCACCTAGCCACTGGATGAGTACTCTTCTCGAGAGGGTCATTACTCGTTGCCTATTTGAAGCATTCAAGAGCGCGGAATTTGTCCGACATGTACTCGACTACTACTGATATTGACATAGCCCGAAAAAAAAAAAGCTTATCGCGTTTAATTTTAGTTCCTGGCAGCCTTCAAGGCAGTTCGAGCTTCCTTGGTGATCAAGCTGCCGTCTAGCCTTCTGATGTGAGGAAATAGGCTTACCATGATCACCTCGTAGTCGTACCTGCGCTTGACCTTGGCATGATCCACCGGATTTGATTTCAACATTTCCAAGAACCTTGCATCTCTCTCAATCCATTGTTCGTAGTTCATGTTCAATGACTGATACAATATTCCAAAACTTTCAACATCGTCCAACGTCTCCAACTGAATCGGCAGTATATCAACGTCAGAAGTGGCCTTGACGTGCTGACTATACTCCAACTCGTGCTCGTTGAACACAAACGGATAGAAGTCAATGTTAACCTCATTTAATCGCATGTCAAGCACTTGCAACGTTTTTCTTAAGGATCTGCTCGATGCTTCCACCACTGACAGAATTTTGTCAATGTGATTGCTAATCATATACAACCTTTTCAAGTTTGTGAGTCCGAACAACGCCTTGATTGAATGCAATCGGTTAAAATTCAAGTTCAAATTGCGCACGGTGGGGAACACCTCACTAAAGTTGTCCGGCAACGTAGTCAAATTCATTGCTGATAATTTGAGTGTCGTCACATTATGAAAAACCTTGTGACACAGCCCAAAATCAACGTTGAGGTTTCCTGACATGTCCAACGACTGTACCTCGGTGGCAGTTTCAAGCACGTCCCGCAAAACAACACCTCCGGGCGCCAGCTGAGACTTACAACTGAGCTCCTCCAAAAACCTCAACCTTTTCAAATGATCCTTCAATGTAACAAGGCGATTACCATCGATACGTAGTACTCTCAAGAAGGGAAAGCATTCAAGTTCAAGCTCAGCAAAATTGCAAAACTTTACACATAACTTCTTCAAGTACAAATGCTTGCCTGAACAGCTAATTTTGCTTAACTGAGGGTTTTCGTTCAAATTCAACACTCTCAATTTTGTCAACTTTTCAACTCCATCCATCAGATGGATATCATTTTCCGACAAATCCAATACCTGCAAGTTTCGAAACGTACTCAAAAACAGTACCAGCCCAGTGATATCATTGTTGGACAAATTCAATGAGACCAAATTTGTCAATTGGTTGATACCTTGAATCGATTGAAGCTTATTGTCGCTCAAGTTCAACTCAGTTAAATGGATATTCTGACTAAAGGTGCTCATCGCAGTGAGCGCATTGTGAGAAGCCTTCAATACCTGCAAATCCCGGAACTGTTTGAAGGAAGTAAGGTTGTCAAGAAAATTGTTTGAGAGATCCAAATTCAAAACTCGTTTTGGGATCCCATCAAGAAACCTCACACGGTTGTCAGACAAATCTAAGCTTTTCACGTTGGGCACAAAGTGATCCAAATCTTTCAACCCATCAATCTCTGATGAGGCTAGTGAAAGTTGCAGAACCTCGTCCCAATTGAGTGTTTCGGAGCTCAAAGCATCGGTTATAATGCTGATTAATCGCTTGCGTGTCAAGCTGAAGGTTGAGTCGTGCAACTGCGATACATTGGTGACACCGCTGATATTTTTCGCCTTGAAGTCGTCTTCAGACTCTGCCGTCAGATTAGGTAAATGGAATGAAACTTCGAGCTTGTTCCCGTTCACCGACCTGCGCCGATTTTTCAACAGACTCCCTGATGATGACTTGTTTTGATGTGTCAGTTCCTTGTCAGAGACCAAATCCTCAATTGAATCAAGACTACCTTTATTTTCTTCCTGAACCTCGGTGCTTATCCATTTGCGATTCGTGGAGTCGTAGACCATATTGTTGTACTCAATTGGTAAATCATCACTTGGATTGACTCGCCCCCGAAAGTACTCATTCGCTGAGGGCGATCTTTTAGCGGGTTTAGGAGTTTCACTCAACTCCAATTGCGAACGTCTTTTCCACTTAATGAGATCCTCAGCATGGCTCGTCTCCTCATGGGTGAAATCCACACTATCCATCGACATTTCGTGAATACTCCCTTGATCGAATGTGTCATTGTTTTCGATCTTATGTTGTAGCTTATGTTGAAGGTTTTCGTTTTCTTGCCGGAGTCGAGCAATCTCTTCGTCATATTTATGCTTGAGAACGTCTTCGAGTTCAGAAAGCCTTTGATTTATCTGATTGAGCCCCTGCTCGGGTGGAGGGGGGCTGTTGGGTAATTCTTGTTGTTGGATTTGACTAGACTCTGACTCTGATTCAGTACCATCATACGTGTACGAGCTCGCCATCTCATTGGAGAATTGTCTCTGTAAATGCTTTAGGTTTTTGGGGGATAACTCACCATATCGAGGCTCTGGTCCCGCAGATGTAGCCTCGAACGATGTGAAGTCATTGTTGGTGATGGATTGATTCGCTGTGGGCGGCATAGCCTCGTTCTCGAGCCCATCGTCACTCTCGTCACTCGTAAAAGTAGAGTTGTCGCCAATATCACTGATATTGGTCACCTTGTCATTCTTAGGCGTAGAGGTCGATGTCGTGGAAGAGGCAACGCGGGCCTTAATCGGCTTCAGATGTTGACTATTATTTGTGACATCTCGCATGCTTTTCTTAAATCCTCGAAGTTGCAAGTCTTTGAAAATGTTATCAGCATTTTGAAGAAACTCCTTTTCAGTGTAAGATCTTGAACGCGTAAAGTTCTTGATCTTCATTCTAGGTTCGAGTAACAGTGGGATTACAAGCTGCAGCGACAGTTGTGGACTTTTCAAGCGAGGAGATGCTTGATCAACTTCTGATCTTGCCTGTGGTTTTTCGTCAATGGTGGTCAAGCCATGAGGTGTCTGCTCTGCATTCGGTGTCTGCTCCGGGTGTATGGTTGGGGACTTGTTGTGAACCTTTTGCAATATACTGGTCAATTGGTTTTTGGTGTACGTGTTGTACTTGTCCCCAAATAGCTTCAAGGGAGACTCGGGGTTTTTACGGTTGGAATCCACGTGCGCTAACATCTCCTGGATCTGCTCTTGGGTGAGTTGTTGCAATTCCTCGACATCGCGATTGGTAAGTGATGGTATTGGGGTAGATGCGGTCGACGATACCGTTTGTCCGCCGCCCATGTTGGCAACACTGTCGACATTGCCACTGCCGTTGCCACTGTTGTCTTCGCTCACAGACAAAAATATGTTTTGTAGCTGGTTTCGTTGCTTCTTCGCCTCGTATTCTCGGGTTGCCTTGACCCACTCGGGCGTTGAGTTTTTCAAACTTGTTTTGGAGTTGTGTATCATCGTGCTGCCCATGGAGTTGAGGTCAAGTTGCAAGTCACTATTGTTATTGGTGGTCTTATCACCGCTGGGTTTGTGTATCCTCACTGAGGAGCCAAAGTCGTTGCAATCCAAGCCCTGTTGGTCGAAATGAACTGAGGCCGGTGGTGCCCATTTTTCGCTCAACACGTCTGGCATCCAGTGCGGGGTCGTATCGTTCTTGGACTGTGTCTCCTTCATAGTTGAGGTCACCGGTGGCTGTGATTCGTTTGCGAAATCTTTCCTGGACTTACCGTCATCATGTTCCTGAGGGCGTAGATCTTCTTCGCGTGTCGATTCAATATCGGTCCCCTGCCGGTCCGACGACGTTGGGTTTGAGTTGTTGTACTCGTTGTACCCCAACTTCAGCTTCGTCTTGGCATTGGGGTGCGACTTGTATTTGAAAGTGTTGGGTATTGAAAGCGGTGAGTACGAAAGTGACGGGTACGCGGCAGAACTGTCACCGTGAGGCTGGAAGTCGGCATTGGTGCGGTACTTGAGCTTATTCTGATACTCAAACTGCGGTGCACTAGCAGTGGCGGACACTGGAGACTCCTGGTCTGAGTGTTCTGACTTGTCCTCGTTCGCTTCCTCCATCAAGCTCTCCTTTTGAAGCCGCCATCCACTTCCTCCGCGTATCGAATGCGAACTCGAGGGTTGCGTATCGCTCTGAGAAGGAGCAATGTCGCTCAAACCGGTATTTTTTATGAAATGACGAACGTTTCCCGAGGTCGACGACGAGGCATCCAGCACCAATCTGTTCATCTGGACGGGAATCTATGGCAGCGAATTGTGTGCGAGTGAGTGGGTAGTGTGCAAAGATCGCAGCCAAAAAAATTCCCAGAAGAAAAGCAAAATCAAAACAAACGCATCATTTTTGTTTGTGGATCGTGCATTCGCTCTGCGGCCAAGCTGCAAATAGATCAGTGAAGGGTGCAGGACGTGGGGATGCGTATCAGCAGGGTCAGACCATGTTGGTGCATTGAAGCGCTTCGGACCGATCGTCGGCTGGGCTATTTCTCTTCTGCCTCACATCGACATGCCTGTATATTATGCCCTTTGCACCAACTGAATGTTGATTAGTTCGCAGATTGGTATTTGCAGTTGCATTCGCGTCTTTCTCAGGTATTTTTTTATCTGCACCCTGTTTACCTTGATCCTGACTAGCCGCAAGAGCCCTCGAAAACTGACCTGCCTCTTTTCCTCGCCCTGCATCCAGCCGTGCCAACTCCAAGCTTTATCGGTCTCCACTACAACATCCACCACGAGTGACAACGCAATCGCAGCATCTTGTGACACCACCAACCCTGCAACCCCTTGCATGTCCATTGTTTCCGCACCAGAGCGCGGTGACAACGCCACTCCTCTGCCGCCGCAAACCACAGCGGTCGCCAGCCTGCAACACCAGCACGAACAGAATATGCTTGCAGGCTACACCGTGCCAAACCCGCCGGTGGCCACTCGACAGCTGAGCGCAGCAGCCACCGCTATCGATTCGTCGCATAAACCACATCAAGCTCCGTCGCAGCCGCCACTGCATCAGAAGCTGCAACTGCTTCTGCTGCTACCACTGCCCCCCCGTAACCAGCCACAACAAACGTCATCCTCAAGTTCCCACTTACCGCGAACTCTATGGATGGGCGACCTAGACCCCTGGTTGGACGAATCCTCTATTGAAAGTTTATGGTGGCAGATCTTAGGTGCAAAAATCACCTCTAAGATTATCAAGCCCAAGCCCCAACCTCAAGATGGGACGCAGGCGCATGTGGGTCTTTCTCACTCGGGTTACTGCTTTATCGAGTTTGAATCGTTCGAGGACGCTCAAAAGGCCCTAGGTTTAAACGGGCAGCTCCTTCCTGACATCGCCATGCCCTCACAGCAACAATTTCCTAACAATCCCAACAACCAGAAAAAGTATTTCCGGCTCAACTGGGCGAGTGGCGCTACATTGAGTGCCCCCATTGTGCATACTCCGGAATTCTCCCTCTTTGTGGGAGACTTGTCGGCTTCCACAACTGAGGCACATTTATTGGCGTTTTTTCAAAAAAGCTTCCCCCACGCGGTCAAAACCGTTCGGGTAATGACAGACCCAGTTTCAGGCAAATCGAGGTGCTTTGGGTTCGTTAGGTTCACCGATGATGCCCTGAGGCAACGCGCGCTAGTAGAGTTGCAAGGGTCGTGGTTCGGAGGTCGGCCCTTGCGATTGGCGTTGGCGACGCCGCGAACCAACAACCGCCAGTTCATTCAACAGCAGCATCAGCACCCACCCATACAACCTCAACCGCACCCACAACACTCGTATCCATATTATGCTCCCCCATATCAACAACAATTTCACTATCAAGCACTGTCGCCGCAAACGCGTCTGTTTTACTACGACTATACGCTTCCTAAGTCAGAAGCAGAGATTCAACCAAGTCCATACTATGATTATCGATGGTCAGGTGTCGACGCCTTGGCAAAAACAAGTGACAGAAAAAGCCTGGCCAGTTACTTCAACGACCCGCATAACACCACCGTATTTGTCGGTGGGCTTTCGTCAGAAGTGAGTGAGCACACCCTATTTATGCTCTTTAAGCCCTTTGGCTCAATTCAACAAATCAAAATTCCACCAGGAAAAAACTGCGGCTTCATCAAATACTCCACAAGGGAAGAAGCCGAAGAGGCAATTGCTGCCATGGAAGGGTTTATCATTGGAGGCAACGCCGTGAGATTAAGTTGGGGTCGACTCAGTGTCAATAACAAAAGGTACCAGCTACAGCAGCAACAGATCGCACATGCCGCACAAATTGAAGCGGCAGCTGCAATTTCGATGGGGCTAGGCCCCAACAGTTCCATTGCGGTTGCGGCATCTGCTGTGGCTGCTGCAGGAGGGTTTTCCCCAGCACACTTGCATGGGCACGCCATGATGCCCGTTCCGCATTCAGGTAGCCCGTTTCCTATAATGGCTGGGCTTCCACACATGATGCCAACCCCTCCACCGCCACAGTCCGTGCCCGGGTACGCTCCTGAAATCTTACCAGAGCTGCCAGCGAATTCACAGAAACAAGCCGATCGGGCCAGTGTCGAGGACCAGCTGAACTTGGGTCCAGCTCCAGCTCCGACGGGATCGGAGAAGGACGAGGCAACATTAAGTTCTGCTATGAGCAACATGACGTTACATGGTCCTCCGCAATTTGTCTCGCCAGGGGTGCCACTTGCCATTCCAGCGTATCCCATGGCGCAGCAGTGTGCGGATCCTCGGTACATCGCATATCTGCCTCGCCATGGCGCTGACTCAAATGAGCAGTCCACAAAGAAGCCGCCCTCAGCGGAGGTGGGCATACCTTCCAGGCCTGAGCCAACCTCATCGAGTTCCGGAAATTCTCCAGCCAACGAAACCTGAGGGCCCCAACACTACATTCGATATTAATCACTTTAATTCCTATAAAACGCTGGGGATAAAAAAACACAAACCGTCAGAAAGCCAACATGGAAAAGCCTCTGCGACACAAGTAGAACGAAACACACGCAAAAGACATTCCTTAGGATCTCTCACCTCTCAATCTTCTCGCCAACTGGATGTCCTTCTTTTGAATGGTCACTCTCTTGGCATGGATTGCACACAAGTTAGTGTCCTCGAAAAGAGACACCAAGTACGCCTCAACCGCCTCCTGAAGAGCACCGATGGCAGAGGACTGGAATCTCAAGTCGGACTTGAAGTCCTGCGCGATCTCTCTGACCAATCTTTGGAAAGGCAACTTTCTGATCAAAAGTTCAGTGGACTTTTGAAACCTTCTAATTTCTCTCAAGGCCACAGTACCGGGCTTATATCTGTGAGGCTTCTTGACACCGCCAGAAACAGGCGCGGACTTTCTGGCAGCCTTGGAAGCTAACTGCTTTCTAGGTGCCTTACCACCAGTGGACTTTCTTGCTGTTTGCTTGGTTCTCGCCATGACTTACAGTACTGATGAAAGAAGAGAAAAGTGGTGAGAGGATTTTTTTTGTCAAATGGGGGATAATGGCAAATTTTTAATTACATGATTAGACGGGTGGCGCAAGCATGACGGGGTGGCAGCCAAGAGGGGATAGCCTCGCGGAGGGCAAAGTGCGCTCATTTGTGCCAGAGCGGCAAAAACGGCAATTACACATCCTTGGCTATTGCGCTCGCATTCGCACCGATCGTCACAGATTGAAACGTCAGAAAAAAAGTATCTGACATAGCCAATCATATCCGCACGCGCATGCCTAGGGAAAAAAACGCAGGGCGGCCTGCAGGCTTTGTGCAGGCCCGATCGTTAAAGTTTTCCGGCTTCAGAACGCGATTGAAGGCTACGCTTGATTACTTTTTAGATAGTTGTAGATGTAAACTATAAATACAATGCAGTGGCGGGGATTGGGATTGGTGACATAGGGCAGAAAGGCTCAAGCCATTGGCTAGATTTCCTGGCTTCTCATCCCTTAGTTGTGAAGATTTCGTTGGTAGTCATAGCGTACAGAAGGTGCTGCACAACGGAGGGAGCTTACTTTCTGTACCACAATCTGGTGATTCTAGTCTTCATCATCTTCTTTTGCAACTGGAACACACCATACATCAAGGCCTCGGCAGTTGGTGGGCACCCTGGCACGTAGATGTCAACTGGAATTAACCTGTCACATCCTCTAACAACCGAGTATGAATAATGGTAGTAGCCACCACCGTTGGCACACGATCCCATAGAGATTACCCATCTTGGGTCTGGCATCTGATCATACACTTGCCTCAACGCAGGAGCCATTTTGTTGGTGACGGTGCCAGCAACAATCATGATATCAGACTGACGAGGAGAGGCTCTAAAAATGATACCCAATCTATCTTGATCGTATCTTGGAGTGGAGACGTGCATCATCTCGACGGCACAGCAGGCCAAACCGAAGGTGACAGGCCAGAATGAAGACTTACGAGCCCAGTTCGCTATGGTGTCGAGCGACGTCAAGGCGTAATCGAGGGGCGAGGAGGCCAGCTGCTTTGAGATCAAAGTGTAGTCGGTCTCAAGGGGCTTCGGGGTCAAGTCCTTTGTCGACACAAAGCGGTGGGGAGACACAGCCAAGGAACCAGCCGGTACAGGCCTCGCGGCCAACAATGATGCTCTAGATAAACGCAACATGATGGGAATGATGGTTGTTGAGTTGTACTGTAGTTATTCTGTACTAGTTTTTTATTTTTCTCTCGCATTCGCGATCAGCAAGAAACATCCAAGATTGATTGGTCGAAATTTTGTGACACCAGTGTGTGCAGAACATAAACGGTTGCAGATTGTATGGTCAATGGGAGATTGCAACTGGGAGGAGATAGCCACGGTGGGGACATATGGCCTTGAAGGCATAATCTTTATTATGAATCACTACCTGGTGGCGATTACGGCATCAAAATTAGGCGTAAGTTCAAAATTCAGTGCGTAAAAAAGCACTGGAGCATGGGAAACATGACTTTGAGGAGATTTGCTGCTGGTTCCTTGTCTTGACGTAGGATGGTGTTTCGCGAGTTTGAGTGTTCTTAAGGTATAGTCACCCCGAATTGTGACTTCGACTTGACCAGCAGCAATTATATCGCCACTCGCGAAAATCACGCCTTACATATGATAGTGTTTTATGACCGCGATCGGCACACATCCTTGAGACTATACTAGCAGCTGACATCGGTTGTACCAGACAGTCGCGTAAGATACATTGCTACATTGTATTCAGACCTTGCCGGCTTCACTTTTCTTTCTTTTTGCCTACTGCACAACATCCTCAAGCTGATCCTGGAGCTTTTCCAAGATATTGGCCCTGATATGCTCTGGCACAAACTTCTCTGCCTTTGGTCGTATGAATGCGAATAGCTCCTCAAAGGTCATCTCTCGCTGACTTTCTTGGAGCTCCTTGGTGGCGAGCTGTGCAACCTGGTCGAACCAGCCGGACTCGTACAACTGGAGCTTGAGCTGCTTGTTGACTATGTCGTAGTTGCCCGACGATATGAGATAATCCTCCACCTGCGACTTGATCTGGTCAAGCTCCGTTTGCTGTTGCTGTGTCATTTTTGTGGTTTTTTGCGCTAGGTGCGACCGATGTGATCGGGTGTAAATGGTGGCACTTTTTTTGTCGCTGATCACTCAGTCTTTACTATCGTATTCGTTGCAACTCTTGTACTGGTATAGCCTCCAGCGAGAAGGTTGTAATAACAAAAGCACTTGTGTATTTGGATTATGATGAATGTCTGCGGTGTCGGTGCGCGAGGCTCAAGCGTATTCTCGCTAGGTGGCTCCGTGCACACAAAAGCATGCGTGCGCAACTTCTACAATAGTGGGGCTCGGCCCAAAATTGGGTCGGTAACTTACGCCGGTTTATCACGCAAGCAGTCCACAATGTCTAAAGGATCGCCATTCGATGCCAAAATCAACTCCGTTGAACACCTTACAGACGGGAAATGGATCCAAACTCGCAAGATCAAATACCAAGACCCCACGGGCAAGTCCCGCGAATGGGAAATGGCTGTGCGTACCACGCGCTCAGAGCAAACCAACATCGATGCGGTGCTGATCCTTGCCCTTCTCAAGTACCCTTCTGCTGAAAATAAACCAGCAGAGGTGGTCTTGACCAAGCAATTCAGACCCCCCACCGAGCTGGTGGTGGTGGAACTTCCTGCAGGGCTCATTGACCCAAACGAGTCGGTGCAACTGACGGCAACCAGAGAGCTTTTGGAGGAAACTGGGTATCACGGCAAGTTTGTCAATCTGTCATCCACCCAACACATTGGCATCTTCAGTGACCCGGGTTTGACCAATGCTAACATGGATTTGGCAGTGGTAGACGTGGATATGACAGTCGAGGCCAATCGCAACCCCAAGCCGCAATTGGAAGATGGCGAGTTCATCGATGTGGTGACCGTGCCCGTCGCCGACTTAATCCGAGAGTTACACCGCTTGTCCAGAGAAGAAGGATGCGTTATCGATGCCAGGTTGTACCACTTAGCGGTGGGGCTCGACATTGGCATCAACCTGACCAACTTGTGAATACATGACTACAGTACAATACACGTTTAGACGTTGCACGGGGCGTAGGATTTTTTTGGGTCGCATGTGCCAGGTACGGTTTTCCGCGCTTGCTCCACATTTCGCATATTTATGCCCCCAATCCCCGCCCTTTACTTGAACACCATACGACTTTCGCGGATGTCCGAATACAATCCTTGCTGCTTCTGTCTCGGCACAGAGACTGATGTCCCGCCATTTGGCAAGTTGAAAGACGCCGAGGACTTCGTCAACCCATGCTCGACCTGCACGCTCAACACCCACCGCAAGTGTCTCTTGGACTGGTTCAGCTCTCTCCCCACTGACAAACTCAAGGTGGTTGACACACTGAGTGTCACTGCTGCCGATGCGGCGGAAGCGTTTACTCCGCACGACCGCGAGGAGTTGGGTCTCCATGGCGGCGCCAACGGTTCTCAAAGTGGTGGCGACGGTGGCGCTGAAGTGATGGAGGAAAACTTTGAAATGTTGATCTCGCCACAGCAAGTCAACAGGTGGATCAACAACATGACGCTGAACCTCAGTGGTCGCTTCGATGCCGCAGCCATGAGTGGCCAACTCGTGTTGCTTGTGGCATCATGCCCTCAATGTAAGGGCGACATCACATTTAGCATGAAGCGTTCGCAGTTGCTCAGTCTCAGCACTAGTGCCCGCACCTTATTGACCCGCACAGCCCAGATTGGGTGCGTCTTCACTGTAATGGTACTGGCGATCACGGGGGTCATTTCTATTCTGTACATCGGCCTCACGACATGCGGGCTCAAGATTGTCGACGCTCTCGTGCCGGGCCCTTTACTTGTTAAGATGCTCCTGAAGGCTGGATCGGCCACGCTGGCTTCGAGGCTCCGACAGTTCATGGACCTCAATACATACTCGATGGACACTATGGAGCTGGCGCTTCTGCATGGAATGATAGATCCACTCAAGTTTGCGCGCATTCCCATATTGCCAATAGTGTTGTACCGAATGCGGTCGCTGTCCTTGATCTCGTGCCTCGTGGGCATCAAAACCACTCAAGTTAGTATACGCAGATCCAACATGCAGTCATCTGACATTGCTGACTCCGCCACCGCTGCCGCGGCGGCAGAGGATGCTACTCAAGCCACAGTAACCTACAACCTCCGACTCAATGCATGGATCACCGAGTTCATGATCAACGGCTACCTCTCATCCCTCGGCAACCACAAGTTGGTGAAGGCACTTTACACCAACTTTGTCAACAACGTCAACGTGTTGCAGGGAATAGATTTCTGGAACGTCAACAATATGGTGTCATTGTTGGTCCCCTTAAGATGGCTGTACGACTTGTTTTACCGTCTCACTCTCAACCGCATATATTTTAACTTGGCCATGAAGATCCGGCCTCGCGATATCGCCAATAGCCTCCCCCCACATGAGTTCGAACGTCTTGAGCAACTTGACTCCAGTATTCTGAGCTACGATGGAGACCTTCAATACCTTCGGGCCAAGGCTGACCATCATGTGGAGCAGCAGTATGCATCGTCCGCATCACCGCCATCAATTCTAAGAAAGGTGATCAAATCAGTTAAGAAAAAAGTGCATTACTTGCGCTTGTGTCAGGCAGCAGACCTTCCGCGGCAGTATGCGCTCACAAAAACATCCGCGTGGTTGCTTGAAACCAAGGCTTGCATCGAGAATGACTACCTGACCACGTTGTTATACCAGTCGTTTACATTGCGCTGCTTGACGACGGTGTTGTGGCCCTACTTCAGCTCGAAGGTGGGTGCCGTAATCTTCAAAACGCTATTGCGTCGCCTTGTTGGCAAGGTGCCACCAAACACCCTATTACTTCTCGCAAACATCATTGGACTCGTGGGGGTGGTATTTGCTAAGGATTGCATCAATCTTTACTTGTGCTCTAAAAAGGCACAGCAGCTCTCGAACATGGTGGTTATTGGAGACTTGGCTAGCAAGCGACGTCGAGAGGCGTCCATGACACCACCAGTGGCATCGCCAGAAGCCGATAACGTCGATCAGCAGCAACAGCCCTACATGTTAAATTTCCCGGGCGGATACTCAATGAGCATACGATTGGGCTGAACCCTTTTCCACTTGATCTTCACTTAAAATACATATCATAATAACACAGCTCTTTCGTCATTCATCGTCGTAATTTTCGTCCTCGTCAACCTTGCGCAAGGGAGGCTCAACAACCTCAGGCGCAGCCTTGGGCTCCTCCGTCACCGCCAGCTCAACAGGATCCTCCAAATTACCGTTGACATTGGAGGAGAATTGGGGCACCGGATCAGTCTGGTTTGTTGCAGAATTATTTGTTGCGGGGACCGCAGTGAGAGCCGGGGCTGATTCGACTGGGGTTACCGCGACGCCTGTAGCATTAGCCGTGACAGATGGGGCGGCAACTTCGCTCGACGTCGACCTCACAACTGACTCGACAACAGCGCCAGTTGTAGGTTCAGTGACTTTGATAGGCGGCGAAGCTGTCACCACGTCTGGCGCGGGAACAGGCACTGTAATCGGAGCTGAGACGAGATGCGCCGGAGGCGCTACCGACGAGTGCAGGCCAGCAGGAGGCGCGCCGTTGTGCGTGTTGGACGTTGCCGCGCTCACAAGAGAGTTGATAGACCTGTCTTGCTCAACAGCTTTTGGGGTTCTCTTCGAGGTAGAAGCCTTCTTCACCAACTTGTGGTCTTTTTTGTCCTCCAAGGCATGCTTCCCATTAGATGTGGTTATGGGAGGCTGCAGTTGGTGATGCATTGGAGGTTGTCCCTGTTTACCAAGAGCGGACTGGTGGATCGGCACGGGCTGGTGATGAGCCACCACCGGCTGAGGCGCAGATGCTTGCATCTGTGCGACCGGCTGCATCTGGTGCATCATGTGCTGATGAGAAGGTTGCGGAAGGGAAGGTGCACCAACTTGGCCCACGGTAGCACTTTGATGCTGTGGTGGGTGTTGGATGGGCTGAGCGGACTGCGAGACCACGTGAGGCTGATGAGGGGGTTGCTGTGGAGGTGGTGGTTGTTGGGAGGATTGTTCTTGAGGCGCAAGCAACTGCGGTTGTTGCGGCGCTCCACTTTGAGGCTGCTGGTTGCTCTCCAACACCATTCCCTGGGGCAACCTTGGCTGCTGTGATACCGGTGGCGGTTGTGGCGGGTGCGTGTTACCCTCTTGCTGGTACTTGATCAACTGATCCAACCGCGCCTTGATGTGCAGGTTGCCCGGATCTAACCTTTCAGCCTGCCTATACGCATCCAAGGCATCGCTGATCTGGTTGTTGCATGTCTCATACAAGGTACCCAAGTCGTACCAAACCTCGCTGATATAAGGGTTCAAGCGAATCGCTCTGGTGTACGCATCGAGGGCGTCGCGGTACTGCGAAATCTGGTAGTACAAGACCCCAATGGAGCACCAGAAGGTTGGGTTGCGCGAATCGCGGTTAACCGCCTGCTGGAACGCCTCGTACGCAGCATTGAAGTCGCCTCTGATCATATGCACACGCCCGAGGTAGTACCACGAGTGCGCATCGGATTGATCAATCTCAAGCGATTGTGTGAGGTACTTCAAGGCAACGTTGAGATCTTGCTGAAAAGGAGCCGGTGTCGCTGCGGTGGCACCATTGCCATTCGAGGCGCTTGCAGCATCAGGTGCCGGCTCAGCCTGCGAATACAAACAGCCCAATTGCTGCAAAACCTTGGCGTGTTGTGGGTTGACTTGTAGCACTTTCTCGTACGCCTCCTTGGCGCCCAACCAATCTTTTTGCTGCTCCAAAACCAGTCCAATCTGGAACCACACGTCGGGTTGCGTAAGCGGATGCGGCGGGTTGCCCAATATGTACTGGAAGCAGTCCAATGCATTCTGAAGCTTGCCCTGGTGCTTGTAAATGATCCCGAGGCGGAAGTAGATCTCATTCGACTTGTCAAAGTGAGGGTCCAACTCCAAGACGCGAACAAATGCCTCCTCGGCGTACTCCAACAGCCCATATCTGTCGTACAAGATACCAATGCCGTGCCACAATTTGGGCACGTTGGGGTTACCCAAGTAGTATAACGCGCGCTGGTACGCCTGGTAGGCGCGCTGCAAGTCGTCAAGCATCAAGTAGCAGTGACCCAAGAGGCCCCACGTCTCGCCGTTTTCGGGGTTGAAATTAAGCGCCTGCTCGTAGAGCTCTGCAGCCTTGAAGAATACATCCTTTGACCGGTACACATTGGCCAATTTGATCAACGTCTCGGGGTTGTTGGGAGAGTGTCTGAGCACGGCGTCGTAGGCCGCCAACGCCTTCTCCATATCGCCGAGCAGCTCGGCAAGCAGGCCAATCGCCAACCACGTGGCCGAGGTGGTCTCAGCCAAGATAGATGGGGCCGTATTTGCAACCACTTGACCCTGCGCTTGGACCACCAGCTGCTGCTGCTGTGGTTGTTGTTGTTGGTGCTGCTGCTGCACAATGTGTTGCGGGGTGTTTATCACGCCGTTGACTCGGTGGTTCATCGCCGATTGGGCAGGGAGACTGGAAGTCATAATGACGCGAACGGTGTGCAAGGACAGAGAGCGTGGCGTGTACGCGTGTGTGTTTGTGTGTGCGTGCGAGAAGAAGCAGGGTGAGCGTTGGTGGCGGACTACGAAAGCGACAACGAGCGACTGAGAAAAAAAAAAAAAGAAAGCAGTGATTGAAGAAAAGATTTAGAACAACGAAAAAATAAATCAAAAAAACAAAAAAAAAAATAAGACCGGCCACAAAGGAAAAGCGTTGTGTTCATGTTGTGCCGTGGACTTATTTTTGGTCGATTACAGAAGACGGGCTTGAAGCGAGCGCCAGCGCGCATCGCCTGATGGGGAAATACGCTATTGCGTGCGCGGCCGGATAAAGACCCCCTCCACCGCGTGCTGATGTCATGTCGATTCTTCCCCACCCCCTCAATGCTTATTGGTCGTTGAGGGGACAACTCGGCAAATCTGGCAGAGCCATATATACGGCGACGTGATACTAATCGCGCCCGTTTACGAGAGGGGATACTCCGGACTTAGCATGGCGACCGATTGTGAACCCGGAGAGGCATAGCTGGCTCCGGGTCTTTGCTGCATGCCGTACCCCCCCGCTGCCGTGCCACACTCCTCTAAATTGATCAAGGGTTGGTGAGAAAAGGACGAGGAAAATTAAAAAAAGAAAGACATTAATACGTTAGAAGCCTATCATGGCGAGTTCACGAGAGCCATTACCCCTATTGTCGCTAATACTACGCTACTCCATGTCACTTGTGGAAGAAGCTAATCCGTGTCCCCTGGTCACTGGAAACACTATGTGTCTGTCATCTTCTAAGCAGCGCACCTAACACCCGATAACCTTTTATTGACTTTTTTTTTGTCTTTGTCGCCTTAATCTTTCATAATTCGACAACAAGCCGCGAATTCGGTTCAATAATCACGGGCACCTCAATTGAGTGGTTTGCATGTGAGGCGTACATGAACGGGGCTCATATGCATAAGGTTGCAGCCGCAGACACCAAAAGATCGCGTCCACGCGAGGGGCCGGGAAAATAAAAGTCTCCGTTTGGGTAAAGGTGCGGCGCGAGTTGGGTGATCAGTGCGACAAAAAAGAAATATACGAACCCCGTAATCTGAAAGTGGCTGCAACTATCCCATTAAACCGCCGGCGGCCAGCTCATCTTCACTCGTGAGGCCTATAACTTCTGCTTGACCTTGAAACGCGTGTTGAATCCCAACAATTCGTTGATGTCCAGCGTCCAGTCGTTCTCGCCGCGTGCCACACACCAGATACCTCGATGGCGCTGGCCTTGCTTAGTCGTATCGGGCAGCGATGCAACTGCAGCTTCGCGAGGCGGCGGACGTGGCACGCCGGAGACGTTTGTTGTACCATTTTCACTTAAAATGTGTATCTGGTCACCCGCTCGCAAGTCTACTTGAGGGATGCCATCAATATTCAACTTGATGGCGTGGTTGCGGTTGCCCTCCGACATACGGATCATCACATGCAGGGTCAGTGGGAGTATTAATGGGCGAAACAGAAGCAGTCGCGGACAGATCGGGGTGAGTAAGATGCACTCAACAAGTGGGTGGGTGATAGAGCCTCCAGCCAGTAAGTTGTAGGCGGTGGACCCAGTGGGCGTGGCCAACACCAATCCATCTGCGGTCGAAGTGGTCAACAATTGACCGTCAATGTAGATATCGAGCGCAGTCAAATTGGGTTGCAGTCCACGATGCAACGAGATATCGTTCATGGCATGTTGCATAGTGCGCAGGTTTGACTCTATCGTGGTGCCACCTCTGACCACGTGGCACTCGAGCCGACTCCGATGAAGTGCCTTGGCGCGCGACTGGTACACTTTTTGGAAAGTGGCATCAAAATTGTCGAAGTCAAACGGAAGCAAAAACCCAAGGGTGCCGAGAGCAAAGCTTAGCACCGGCGGTACGTTGGCGTTCAGGAAGGTACTAACAGCGCGCAAGATCGTGCCGTCGCCGCCCAAAGTCACAATGAGGTCGGTCTTGGCCACAATCTCCTCCACGCTGCCCGTGTAGAGGGGTATAGTGTCATCGCCATCGCCGTCACTACTTTCCTCGAGCTCTCGGCTTGTTTCCTGGCTCACAATAACGTTGACCGAAGGATAAGTGTCGTGTATGTGGCGCAAAATTGCAGTTGTGGCCTTGCTGACGCGATCGTTCGACGGCTTCTTGCACACATATATGTTTTGAAGGGGCGCTCGCCAAATGATGTTGTGCAATTGCAGTTGCGGAGAGCTGACATACTCGGGGAAGGTGCTGTTGCGGAGCTGCAGGCACGGCCTTACTACATACGACATGCTGCGAATAGAACCAGCCAATCGGCGCAAGCGCAGACAGTGCATGAGTGATAGTGGCACTGCGGGGGCTATTGTGGGGCGACTGTCGATTTGCTTGAAAGATAGTCACGTGCCAACATCAAGAGGGACACGGCTACCAATGATGGGAAAACTACACCAAGTTGGAACAGAGAATAATTTTATATGCTTCAGGCCGCGGCATTCAACTTATCGATTTCTTTCATCTCCTCATCGGTAATGGCAGCGGCCGCTGTATCGGCGTCAGCGGTGGACGCACCTTCGCTGTTAGTGGTTGCTAATGGGGTGGTGCTTGCCGGCACAATGTTGGCTGCAGAAGAGTCCACCGGCGCTGTAGACGCCAAAGTCAGCTCTGACGTTGCCGGGGCTTGCGTGGGGAATGTGGACACGGGTTGGGGCTGCGCTTCTGACTGTGGTTCGGGCTGCAGTCCAGGTTCTGGCGCTGAGCTAACTGTGGTGGCTGGTGTGGCACCAACAGTTGCCTCCAAGGCACTAGCCACAGCCTCTTGCACCGCAGGCAGGTCAATCTCCATTGCGTTCAGGTCAGGTATGGCCCCAATCTGCGGCACTGACTCGGGTTTTTCGTAACTCTGCAAGTCTCGTTCACCCTTGTCACCAGTTTCGTCATCATAAAACTCATTGTCTGGCTGCACATGCTCATCGCGCGCCTGCTGGGACCCACCCTTGGTGTCCATCGCCTCGCTCGTGTCCTCGTCCTCATCGCCCAAGTCCTCTGCGTCATGCGGCACATCGTGCATCTGCACGCTAGGCGCATGCTTTGTGTGTTCCAAGTTTTGGTAGATGTTGGTCAAAATCTTATTCAAGAATTCGGCGCTGTTTGCGTTATGCATGTTTGACGGGCGCACATCCAATTTGTAATCAGGGCCGTAGTACTCGTAGTAGTCGTTGTAGGGCAATTCTGAGGGCAACTTGACATTGTTGAGTAACCCGGCCTCAAAGGCCCACGTGCGAGCCACGTTACGCATCGTGTACCCACCCCCACCAACGACCATCATCGGGATATTAAAGGACTTGACAAAGTTGACACAGTTGGCGTGCCCACTCATCGACAAGTTGAAGCAACCCAACCGGTCTCCACTGAGCAGGTCCCCTCCACACTGTAACACCACCGCCAGCGGTTGATACCATTCCATAATCTTTGAGATCACCGGCTCAAAGATAGACTTGTAGGTCAGGTCATCGATGCCGTCACGAAGGGGGACATTAACGGCATGGTGTTTCCCCTTACCCACTCCAATATCGCGCAATTCACCGGTTCCGGGGAAAAACTCGCCGTACTTATGGAACAGGCATGTCATGACGCGGTCGGTGGTGTAGAAGGCCTCTTCAACACCGTCACCATGATGCACGTCGATATCGATATAGAGCACCCTCGGGTGGTACCGCAACAACTCAATGATCCCCAACACGATATCGTTTAAATAACAGAAGCCCAGCGCCTCCAGCTTCTTGGCGTGATGCAAGCCACCGGCATAGTTGATGGCAATATCACACTTGCCTCGGTTCAACCGTGCTGCTCCTTCCATGGAGCCGCCTCCCGAGATGCCGCAATACTCAAAGAGCCCATCGAAAACGGGGCAGTCGTCGCCAACGTTGAATTTGATTTGCTCCTTGGCAAACATATCCAAGTTGTCAGGGGTCACGCGGCTCAAAAAGTCAATGTATTCGTCGGTGTGGAACTGGCACATCTCCTGCTTGGTGGCGGGCTTGGCCCGGTAGATCTCCATCTTCTTGTACAACCCGTAGTTCATCACCAACAGGTGGGCCATTCTTATGCGGTGCGGCTTCATGGGGTGGCCCGCGCCGTAGGCATAATTGCCCACATCGGCGTCGTAGAAGTACGCCACGCGTTTTTTGTCGTTCGACACCTCGAGCTCGTCGAAGGGAACCTGAACGTATACCATGAGAGCAGCTGGTGGATGGGGGGTACGGGTGCTATTATGGGTGGGGATTTTGTTCGGGGCAAATTTCCAACAGCATGGGCTTTACCTAGATGTGACACAAAGCGGAGAACACCTATGCAGGTTATCGACGCCTCGGGTCCATGGGTTCCACGGTGCTTCGTCGCTGGTTAGGGCGTGGTCATAGGGGGGCACCCCGGTTTTGTCATTACTATTTATGTACTCTTCCCTCCTGTTGGTCGCGAATCCTGACATACTCCTCCATCCGGTCATTCAAGCGAGCCTGTAGTTCCAAATCTCGGCACCACTGGTCGTATGCCTCGTGGTCGACGTCAAAACTGAGCCCATTGCGGCCTTCGTCTTGCACGCGCTTGGAGGCTACCGCCACGGGCAACACCCATTGCACCCACAGCCGCCCCATAACTGCCTGCCAATTGCGCCTCGAGCCCAAGTCAAAGATATTGGGCTGCAGGGCCGCCTGCAGCCCCGAGGTGGCAAACTCGTACTGGCCCTTTTTACGACTGCCCTGCCACTTAGACTCCTCTATCTCTATGGTGGTCTTGTTGGCAACAACCAAGTAAAATGAATATGCGGTAAATGCAGTGATGGCCACTCCAAAAGTGACACTGATCACAAACAAAAACAAGATCTGAAGCAGAAGGAACTCGCCATCGGCATACCTTTCATCAGTGAAGAACCCCCAAAGCAACCACAAGGTGCGGCCAAACACAACGCCACTGTAAAGCGCCAAATAAGCCAAAAACTGCACGAAAAACTTTTGGTTTCGGAACCCAATGCAAGTCGCAAACCAGGGACAATGGTGATCCATCCTTAGCACACACCGCTGGCATGACAGGCAGTGATGACAGCGATCAGGCTTCCAGCAACTGCATTTGAGACAATACTTGAAGGCTAGAGGTGCTCTGGGTCGCTGTCGCACCGTGTACATCGATACAAAGTCAGGCGGCACCACCACTGAGGGCTCTGCGCTAGATGACGTTGGTGGTGGTCTGGTCAATGCATCCAAGTCTTCAATGTGGAGCTCGGGGAAATCGAGTGGCGACCCCGGCCCCACCCAGATCACCTGGTAGTAGGTCAAAACGCTCAAAAAGCATAAGGTGGACCCCAATATCCCTAGCACCCACCCACTGGTACTATCGTCTAGCGCTCGCACCAAGAAAACGTAGTGACACCAAGCGATCAACGCACTGAAAAACACTTTGGGGAAAAGCAGCGCCGCTGCACAGCAGAGCCTTTCTCCCAGGGTCATCCAGGGTCTCACCATTATGCTTGGTTGCGAAACAAGCATGAAGCGTTGGTGATAAACCTTGTCTCGCGTGGTTGCTTGAGACGAGACGGACTGCAGGTAACGCAAAGCGCCGCAAACGGTTGACGCCTCGATTGGCGCCTCATTACACCAAGCTCTACTTTCACTCATTTCTATGTAGGTCACTCCCGATGAGTCTTTATAGCCGTCGACTTTGACGGGGTGTTTTTGGCAGCAGCCTCGTATGCTATGCCTGCGAAAACCAACACCACTCCCGCCCACTGCACCGCCGATAAGTGGTGCCCAAACAAGATAACGCTCAATATCATGCTGATCATCTTGCGGGTTACCGTGGCAGTCACCAAGATCAACGAGTCGAACCGCTCTAGGATGATAAACACAAACACTTGCCCCACCGACCCCAATGCGGCAAACGCCAAGATGTTGCCCAACGCCTGCGGGTAGTGCCGCACAAAGTTGAGGGTGTATGTGATCTCCGCGTCGTACTCAAACCAGTAGGCGTACCCAAACAGAAGTAGAAAGATAAACACATTGAGCAAGCACATCAACTTGGCTGCCGTGAGCTTGACGGGCGACTTCATCTTGAACAACTGGTCCTGTGTTGAGTTGGTGAGCCCGTCGAGAACCATAGACCCCACCAACTGTGCCATTCCCACAACTTTCCTGCCATCGTTGAGGCTGGCCTTGGTTGAACCCAGCAGATGGCCAAATGTGAACACCACCACTCCAGCCAGCACGGCACCAGCAACGAGATACTTGTAGAGTGGAAATCGCGTGCGGTACAACGTAGTGTGGATCAAAAGCACAGGTATCAATTTACACGACTTGGCCAAGAGGAAAGCAAGGTAGTCAACATGTTTGAGTGACTGGTAACTCAATGGCGACAGTAGCGACGAGGTGACTGATATAAGCACAAACAGCTTGAGAAAGCGGAGACTCGTGGCGCGGTCCAGTCTGGTAAACACGTCAAATGGGTTAGATCCGCTCGAAAGCAACGAATATATGAGACCCACAATAGCCGCAAAGAATGCCTGGATGATGTTGACTACCAAGGGAGCCTTGAAGAAGTCAGGCTTACCGGTGTCTGGATTGTAGCCATAGGGCTTTGTGTTGATTCTTTCCTGAAGTAAGGACCACGTAAGGAAGGAGGCATAGAGTCCACCCACGCAGAAGCAAAGAGTTGCTATCAGCGAAGATCGCGCCATCTGGTTGAACTCTGCAAAGAAAAAAGGTATTGAGAAAATGGCTGCATGTCGTGTCCATATGTTTGAGGTACGTGAGCACGTGACGCGGTTTCATTTGAGTAACTTCAGTTGACCAAGTCGTGCTTGCAACACACGACATGGCAGAATTAAAACAGCATCGAAGGCGAGCTCGGACACCCCATTTGCTTTTTACGGTTGTTTGCAAAAACCTGCGTAATGATACCTTCATTGAAATGTAGACAGACAAAGCTCGAAGATCAATTATGACCTTCATTGTGAGTATTGTGATGGTTCTCAGGCGCTGGTTACCCTAGTTCCCCAGATGCATAATGGAATTGAGTATTCAGTACGGCGAATACGACCCACCCAGGAGTACAATATGCTCAAAATCTGAAAGCGATGGGCAGCTCACAATGCTCTAATGCGGTGCTCGAAGCCTTGCAAGGGTGGTGCCTTCCCACAGGAAGCTTCTCCAAAGACTTGCGTGATTTAGTAAGAGGTATACGATGGCTGCAAATCAATGCAATACAATACTTCGATTGACTGTCGCAAAATGATTCTGCAAAAGTCCAGCTGGACCACATGATGCACAATTATGTGCTAAGATTTGGGACAGTTGGATTCCATAACCACTTGGTTATACTGACCTCCAGTATTGCAAAAGTTTAGCAACATGGCTATGTGACAATATAGTTGTTATTGGACATCCACCTACTTGTATTGAGTTCCATCCAAATCAACATCATCATGCCAACTTCTTACCGATTCTTTTCACATCCACCTCCACATTTGAGCAGGTTCGCCCTTCTTGGTACTGAAAGCTTAATTAAGTAGTACGTCAAGGGTGAAGCAGAATAGGGACGTATGTGTGTGGATATTTTCCATCTCCTTGAGTAAACTTAAATGTTCTGCAAGGCAGGCTGAAACTAACACAAAGAGTCTAGATCATTCTTCACAAAAAGGCGATATTAAGTGAAAAGTGCCTATCACCACGGAAATTTAATGTTTGCTGGGTGGTGTCATCATATGAAATGGTCGGATTGAGAATGAAGCATTATCGCGAATAGCATTAAGATTGCCTTTAATAGACACTACTGGTATTTCGATCACATATCGGAAGCATCTAAAAGTGCTTGGCCTTGAGTTCATCAAGTGCCACAAGATTAAACAACTGAATCGGCGATACGAGGTCTACATAATTTTCCAGGACTTTTTATAGAAAGTGTCAGGCTTGATCAAGATATGAAGATCAAGATGCCACTACTTCGGCACCGCCCTCAATTTAATCGAGGGGGAACTACGTCGTCCTGACAGTTGATGACGGGCCATTGGAACACAAAGTACCCTATGCACCACAATTTGGGGCTAAAGTTCAAGTGAGCGCGCTCATACCAACTGGCTATGCCTGATAATTGATAGTCTCAGCGAGAAGGTGATTATATATGCCGCTTTTGCGCGTGAGGCGGCTGAGATAAACATATTGCTGCACCTGTTTACATCTGATTTCCCTTATATCGACTGCATCCTTAACTCGCTTTGCAGTTCTTCTGAAGCTTGCATGTGCACATGTATTAGGCTGCGTAATGATGCAAAAACTAAGTATCATATACAATAGCGTGTCAACTTGCATGAATAAGAACTCAAAAATACCGTAGGCCGCTTTCGGTAGTTCTGGTTTGCAGCTGAATCACGCCAGTTCTTTTTGACAAGGACATGGATGTTCAGCACAATCTCAACTCTCTATTGCACTCCCCTTCGTCTTCTGTTCTATTTAAAGAGGTAGTCTTTGCCTACCACTGTTGGCTATACCACATTCTTCTTTCAATTTCAAGGACAATGCAATTATTGTCACGCTTGAACAAGCAACCTGCTATCATTCACACGGACGGCTCCATTTTGTCTGCAAAGACTGACAAGAGTGGGGCTGGGTTTGGGGTTTTCTTTGGAAAGGGAGACGCCAGAAACATAGCTGCACCCTTGAGTGCTCACGATAAGGCTTATAATGCCAAAACCAAAGATAATCAGCGGGCGGAGCTTGCAGGCATTCAAAAAGGTCTCAAGTACATTGCAGAAAGCCCAATGAAGCAAAGATACGTCCTTAAGACTGATTCAAAAGACTCTGTTGAGCGCATTAATGGTCGTGTGTCTCACCCTAGCCGCAATGAAGACTTGGTCAGATCTTGTTCCAGATTGAACAACCACATTAAGCACAATTATGCGGCAAAGCAGTGGGACTTTAACATTCAACATGTGGAGTCTCGTAAAAACGCAGGTGCAGATCATTTGGCTCGGAAAGGCGCACGGTGTGACTCAAAACAATCGGGTCAGAGGAAACACTGAAACATTAGCTACACTTAGGGAGTAATAGTAAGTGATAACATATCTCAATGTCGAGTAATTTTGTTCACTGGTCAGGCTAGTGGTGTATCTTAACGACTTCGCAGCCAATTAATACTTTCGGGCAAGCCACGACGTGACATGGCCGTCCACCAGAGCCCTCTTGTCCAGCACCAGTCCACGGGTAACTTATAGACAAATTCGAGCGTGGTTGACGGTCAGTATCAACCAACTCAACATGCCGTACTATGAAGTGCAGAACGGGCGCACAAAGGGAGTCTACACCGACTGAAGCAATTTACAAGCGCAGACAGCTCGCGCTTTGGACCAGTAATTAGAGTACACTTTGATAAAAACACGGCAATGCCACTATTCGATCACGACAGGTACTATCATGCCGAAAGAGACCAGGCGTAGCGAGTAGTGTCTTTGAGGAACTGCCATTTTCTATTCAATGATCAAGCACATTTAACCGAGGGGGAACTACGTCGTCTTGACAGTTGATGACGGGTCATCAAACTGGCCACAATGACGTATCTCAAGAATGCCTGATAACTAATAGTCTTAGCGAGAAGGAGAATATATGCCGCTTTTGCGCATGAGGCGGCTGAGATAGACATATTGCTGCACCTGTTTACATCGACTGCATTCTTACCTCGCTTTGTAGTTCTTCTGGAGCTTGCATGTGCACATGTATTGGGCTGCGTAATGATGCAACAACTAAGTATCATATACAACAGCGTGTCAACATGCATGGATAAGAACTGAGAAAGACCGTGGGCCGCTTCCGGTAGCTCTGGTTTGCAGCTGAATCACGCCAGTTCTTTTTGACAAGGACATGAATCTTCAGCACAATCTCAACTCTCTATTGCACTCCCCTTCATCATCTGTTCTATTTAAAGAGTTAGTTTTTGCCTACCACTGTTGGATATATCACATTCGTCTTTCAATACCAAGGACAATGCAATCTTCGTCAAGCTTCAACAATCAACCTGCTATCATTCACACGGACGGTTCCCCTTTGAATGCGCAGACTGCCTCAAGTGGGGCAGGGTTTGGTGTCTTTTTCGGGGAAGGAGATGCCAGGAATATCGCCGCAACCTTGTGTAAATACGATAAGGGATACAGTGCCCTTTCAAATGATTATCAGCGGCCGGAGCTTGCAGGTATACGACAAGGCCTTAGGTCCATTGCAGAATGCCCAATGACGCAAATGTACATCCTCAAAACAAATTCACAAGATTCAATCGCGCGCATCATGGGACGCCTGTCTAACCGTAATCGCAATACAGACTTGGTAAGAGATTGCATGAGATTGTACGATCGGGATAAGCGCAAGTATGAGGCAAAACTGTGGGACTTTACTATTCAATATGTGGAGTGGAATAAAAATGACGCGAATTCCTTGGCTCGGGAAGGTGCATGGCAAGACATGGAGATACTAGGTAGGAAATTTGTTCCGAATCCAATTAACAATATGTATGAAGCTTAGTATCGTAATGACGGTACATGGGCAGCCTAGTGGCATGGAGCTTTTTGCAACCAATTTGCAACTTTTGAGCAAGCCACGACGCATAGCCATCTACCAGAGCCCACTCGACCAGCACCATTCCACGGGTAACATATAGACAGATCCGAGCGTGGTTGAAGGTCAACCAACTGAGCATGCCGTACTATGCAGTGCAGAACGGGCGCACAAAGGGCGTCTACACCGACTGGAGCTCTTGTCAGAAGCAAGTGCAAGGGTTCACTGGAGCAATCTACAAGAAGTTCAATACCGAGCAACAGGCCAAGGAGTTCGCCTCGAGGACAGACGGATACCGCTCAGCCAAGCTCAGCACACCTAAGCCTGTAGTCGCACGAGGCTCGATAGGGTCGTCACGAGAGGCGCGCATCCAGCCGCGCGATGCCCCAAAATTGCGAGATCGAAGCCCCAGTCGCCACCAGGTGCGTGAGGTTTACGTCGACGGCGCGTGTCGAGGAAATGGCAGGCACAAGCTCCCCGCTGCCGGCTACGGAGTCTTCTACGGCGTGGGAGACCCTCGCAATGCCGCTGTGCCTATGAGCGAAATCGACAAGGTGTACACACCGACGCCTGCCACCAACCAGCGGGCCGAATTGGCCGCCATTCGCCACGTACTTCGTGACATCATCGCCTCCGACATGTCGGAGCCGTATCGCATCATGTCTGACTCCAAATACTCCATCGAGGCCATCACCAATTGGCTGCGAAACTGGGAGAGAAACGGCTGGAAGACATCCAAGAACGAGCCCGTACTCAACCGCGACCTCATTGAGGACTGCGTTGCTTTATATAAACAGGTTGGCAGCGAGTATGCCAAGAGAGGGTGGAGGCTAGAGTTCGAGCATGTCCGCGGCCACCAGGGTATCGAGGGCAACGAACAGGCGGATCGTTTGGCCAACGAAGGCGCCGATAAGCATACAAGCAGGTAGATATACATTAACGCCCAAACATCCCAAAGAAGCCACTCTTTTTGGAGTCTTCGGCGGCTGACAGCGGGGCCGGGGTTGACGCGGCCGAGCGGGCCAGCGCATAGTTGATGTAATTGAAACCAATGTCAAACAACACCGGTTTACTCAAGATGGGCTCGATCGAGAGTGTATCCTTGATGTTGATGACATTGTCCAACTGCATGTTTATGGGAAACTTGTGAGTGCTCTCCACCACGGTGGAGGTGTTAGAGGGCGACTTCAAGTCGCGGGTGAATTGGGTTAAGATGTGGGTTTGACGGAGGCGTTTTTGCAAATCCAGCTGGAATTGGGTGTACGCTTGGTTGTCGGTGACGTCGTAGGGGAACTCCACTTGATATACCACCAGGTCAGAGGGACATGAGTCAACCACGTGCGAGTATAATTTGAGCAGCTCGGCGTACTGTTCGTTGAAGGCAAACAGGTCTGCCAACCGCAAAATCTTCAAGCTGTCAAAATACCGTTCCAAAATGCCCACGGACCTGTTCAAGTCGTCGTCATTGTAAACTCCGGGCAAGTCTTTGACGACTTTGACCGCTGACACAATTGCATCGAGCAACCAAAACACCGTCTTGTTGGTTTCGAGTTTGGGCGTCAGCAGATCAGCGCTGACTTCGCTGATAAAGAGCAAATCACGCTTGATCTTGGCAAATAACTCGTGGTACTGGAGGTATGTCGACAAGATGGCTCGGCTCTGCACCACTTCAAAGTCGTCTTCGTCCCGGTTGATGGTGTCGTTCTCGTGCAAGTCAATGAGGGCTGTCCACTGATTGACAACCTGGTCATCAAACTCGCTGGCTGAAGTGGCCAACGTGGGTGCGTTCAATTTCATAACCTTGAAGGCAATCTCCTCATTGTAGATCTGCGCCTCATGGCCTCTCCACAGGATGGACTTGATAAGCGCTGTCGGCGTTGCGCCATCGGCCAAGGTCAATTCAGTAACATACTGCAGGTCTATTTCGGCAATCAACTTGACTGCCGGCTGCAAGAATCCAACCTCTTGGTCACGGCAATGTTTGCGTGCAATCAGCTTGAGGTCCAGACTCGACACAGTCCCCAACAGGGTCACGGCCAAATTGAGCGACGGGTCTATAATCAGGTCCAAGAGCTCGCGGAGGTAGATCTTGGCCGGGTTGCCCTCGTGATGTGCCACAAGACACTCCAACCCACACCGGCCGATGGACAAGGCATTGATCGCTACCAGCCATTGCTTCCTGTTAATCGAGTAGAGTCCTTGAAGCGTAGCGGCATACACAAACGCCTCAAGGCGGAAATATCTGTCCGCTTCGTTAGCCAGTATCACCAAGACACGCTTGGCATGATGCAACGCCCGCTTAAGGCGGCTCACCATAAGCTGGCGATACGAGCCGGCGCGCTCGGTGCCAATTTCCATCAAGTACTTAAGCTCGCGCGAGTAGGCATAGTCTCGCTCAGCCGTAAGCAACACCAACGCCGCAAACCTTGAGTCGCGATCATAGTCCTCGACCGACACCTTGGTCTGTTTCTCTTTGACACGGTAATTTTTGGTGTCGTGGGTGACAATGTCCAAGTCATGACGTAATCGTCTTATTCTGCGATTGATGCGCTTTCTGTGCTTGTTAAAGTCTGCGGCCGTGTCAAGGAACAGCCCTAGCGAGGGCCCAAAGGTCAAGTCGAGTGGAGATTCCATGCCAGGTGCAACAACTTGGAGCGAGGTGTCAAAACGCGCATCAGTTGTTCGACAATCGTTTGGCATGCACACGACGAGAATCGAAAAAAAAATCAAGTGTTGCAGAGGACGTCGCTCCAGCCCATGCGCTATTGAAGAGGCGAGTGGTGGGTTTAACAGAACTTATAATCAATTGAATTGTACCATTTGAGTTTGTGTATTGTGTATTGTCTGTGGGTATAGTAAGACGGCGGCTTCCTCTTCCCATGCTTCTTTATGTTTTGGGTGCAAATTTCACCAGTGGTTCGCCTCAAAGGCTAATTGCATCTCCACTGCGTTTACTTCTTCTCCAAGCGCCCTTACTTCGCATGTTGATTTGACCAAAGCAAGACTCGAGCGGGATGCACTCGTGGTAGTTTGTGCTCTCAATCTCTTTGGGTGTTATGTTTGTGTATACCCGGAATATCGATAGCGGACGCCACATCAAATCGTGCGCCTCTCGTCTTTTGCGCGCGGTTGGCGCATTGCACCCGTTGCGCAGATATGTGGCCTTGTACCTGCTGAGCAACGCAAATTCGCGATCGAGGGTCCTGTTGACCGACAGCGCCACTTTCAACGCTGACAAGGGCCGCACCCTCCAAGCTTGCGGCGGCACGTCGTCAAAGCTCAAGCTGGGGCGCTTTCTCGCTTTGGACACTTTGTAGCGCTGCAGCTGCATTTGGCGAACTTGACTGAGTGGTTCTGACACAAATGATTGCAAACTTATGTCTGAAAAGACCTTGGGTATTTGCCAATCCATATACGTGCCATAGACGTGAGTGTCTGTGGGGTCTTCACCGGACGGCGAGGCGAAATGCGCCAAGATAATATCCTCGAGATTGACATCAATTGCGGACTCATGCATGGCGGGCTGCGTGTCTAACGGACAATCGAGCATGAGCTCGTTCATGACATTCATTTAGCAAAATTGATAGCAAGGTGGATAGCAAGAACTCGTGCAGCAAGCGCCTTGGTGGATACCACCATCATTTTTATCTTATCAAGGCTCAAGCCACAAACGTAGCCCCAGGAGAAGCAAAAAATTGGTATGCGAAGCGGGCATATCTACTTGGGCTGCAGCACATCAAGACCTCCTGACTTTTTGACATGTTGAATTTGCAGCCAATAAGGTGAAGTGCCCAGCAAAGCCAACAGGCAACTAGCTCCACATGGCAACATTCCCGCCAACGACTTCACCCCTATCAACACCGTCGATGCGCATTCGCTTCTTCCTTCGCACCATGTTTTGGCCCGCCCATCCGCCGCTTCCTTTGATGATTCATCGCGCCCGAAAAAATGCAAACTTGTAAAGGCTCCATCTATTTCCTCTTATGTTTGTCCGCTCACTCATCAGGCGAACGGCCCTTGGGCGCTACCGGTGCCTTGCCACCGCTGGCGGTACTGCTGTTGCTAGCGAGGCGGCCCCCGTGCGATTCGCCGAGCTCAAACCCGAAGAACGCCTCGAGGACGGCTCCCCAGACTACATAAAGCTCATCTTGACCTCGCGCGTGTACGACGTGGTGGATCGTGCCGGGTCACCGCTCACGTACGCTGTCAACTTGTCGCACCGCTGCAACACCAACATCCACCTCAAGCGCGAGGACTTGTTGCCCGTGTTTCTGTTCAAGTTGCGCGGCGCCTACAATATGGTGTCCAACTTGCACGCCAACCCCAACACGCCGTTGGCGGGCGTCATTGCCTGTCTGGCGGGCAACCACGCCCAGGGTGTTGCCTACAGCGCCAACCGCTTGAACATCCCCGCCACCATCGTCATGCCCACGGCGACCCCTTCCATCAAGTACTCCAATGTGCTGCGTTTAGGATCACAAGTGGTTTTATACGGCGACGACTTTGACCTGGCCAAGCAGGAGTGCGACCGCCTTCTGGCCTCGAACGGATTGACCAACATCCCGCCCTTCGATCACCCCTACGTCATCGCCGGTCAGGGCACCATTGCGTTGGAAATCACGCGCCAGCTTCAGCTCGACAACTTGGATGCCGTTTTCGTGCCCGTGGGCGGCGGTGGGTTAATTGCAGGGTTGGCGGTGTATCTCAAGAAGATTGCGCCCCACGTAAAGATCATCGGAGTCGAGACCTACGACGCCGACGCGCTCTACCAGCTGCTTGCCCACGATGAAAGCGTCACGTTGCCGCTGGTGGGCGCCTTTGCCGATGGCACTGCGGTGAAGGTTTTGGGAGAGGAGACATGGCGTATCTGCCGCAACCACGTCGACCAGGTGGTGCGCGTCACTACTGACGAGCTCTGCGCTGCTATCAAGGACATCTTTGAGGACACGCGCCTGATCGTCGAGCCCTCGGGTGCGTTACTGGTGGCGGGGCTCAAACGCTACGTTGAGAATACCCGCGGCCAGATCGACCATCGCAAAAAGAACTACGTGCCCATCTTGAGTGGCGCCAACATCAACTTTGACCGCTTGCGGTTTGTCAGCGAGCGTGCCGTGCTCGGCGAGGGCAAGGAGGTGTCTCTCGTGGTGAGCATTCCCGAGCGTGCCGGTGAGTTTGCCCGGTTGCAAAAGATTATCAACCCCAGAGCCATCACCGAGTTTCTGTACCGCTACAACTCGGAGGAGCCCGCCAACATCTATGTCAGTTTCAACGTGAGCAGCAAGCACACCGAGATGCCCGCCATCCTCGCCGCGATGCGTGACCCGCAGCACGGCTATGAGGTGGTGGACATCCTGGACAATGAGTTGGCCAAGACCCACGGCCGCTACTTAGTGGGCGGCAAGCCGCCCACCGACTGCTCCAAGGTGTCACACGAAAAGCTCTTTCAGTTTGAGTTCCCCGAGAAGCCGGGCGCCTTGTTCAACTTTTTGCAGGCGTTGCGCTCCAACTGGGACATCACCTTGTTTCACTACCGCAACCACGGACACGACGTGGGCAAGGTGTTGTGTGCGTTTGTGTTGCCCCCACAGACCGACCCGGCGGACTTCAGCGCCTTCCTCGAGGGGTTGGGCTACAAGTTCCAGGATGTCACCGACAACGTGGTGTACCGCAAGTTTTTGCAGAATTAGATCTATATATACAGTTATCCACTGCGGCGGAGGAACGCCTGGTATGCCTCGTGGCGGATTTTGACCACACCTCTGTCCTTCATCTGCTTCTTGCCCTCTTTCTGGCGCTCGAGCAACTTTTTGCGACGCAGGATGTCGGCCGCATGCAACTTGGCGGTGACGTCCTTGCGCTTGCCCTTGATGGTGGAGCGCGCCACCACCTTGCCGTTGACCTTTGCCTGAATCGCCACGTCAAAGAGCTCGTAGCGG
This sequence comes from Debaryomycetaceae sp. JAC-2022a, assembly GCA_032598715.1. Lineage (NCBI taxonomy): Eukaryota > Fungi > Ascomycota > Pichiomycetes > Serinales > Debaryomycetaceae > Debaryomycetaceae sp. JAC-2022a. The sequence goes on along the minus strand of CP095434.1, from coordinate 1,820,827 downwards.
AGGTAGTTCTTGAACTCTTCCACGTAGACACGGCCGCGGCTCTGCGCCTGCAGCTTGTGCATAACCTGCGCAAGCGCATCTTGCAGCTGGCCATTGACGCAGAGCTCCAACTTGACCACGTCAGACTTGTAGTACCCGGCATCCTCGTAGTCGAGCGAGCCGTACCCCTTGGTGCACCCTTTGAGCTTGCCAAACAAGTCCTCCACCAAGTGTGCCAACGGGATGAGGTACTTCATCAACACCTGGCCGTTGGCCAAGTACTCCACGTCCTGCAGAACGGCGCGGTTGGCATCGAGAAGCAGCATCACGTTGCCCACGTACTCATTGGGGAGGGTGATGAGTGCTGACACGTATGGCTCCATGAACTTGTCGACATTGTGGCGCTGGTCCACGTTAGGGAAGTCGTCAGGGTTTGTGATGACCGCCTCAGCGCCCAGCTTGTAGACAATCTTGTAGGGCACCGTCGGCGCCGTCAAGATGATGGTGGAGCCGTACTCGCCCTCCAAGCGGTCCTTGAACACCAGCGCATGCAACGAGCCCAAGAATCCGAGCCGCCACCCCAATCCGAGCGCCGTCGAGGTCTCCTTGGTCAAGGTCACCAGGCGGTCGTTCAACACCAAGTGCTCGATGTGGTCGTTCATTACCTTGAACTCGGCGCCCTCGGCGGGAAATGCCCCCATAAACACCATTGGCTTGGGCTCTTCGAACCCGGGAAGGGGCTCGATGCCGTTTTCGTGCTGGCCCAACCGGAAATAGGTGTCGCCAATCATGGCTTCGCGCGGATTGCGCATTCCCGGTATGAGGTAGCCCACTTGGCCGGCACGCAACGTGTCCATGGGGATCTTGTCTGGGTACATCACGCCGCACTCTTTCACCTCGTAGCGCTTATCCGAGTGTGCCGACACCAACTTGTCGCCGCGCCGCAAGACACCGTCACGGATATACACGAGCATCACCACACCAACGTAAGAATCGTGCCAGCAGTCAACCAAGAGTGCCTTCAAGGGAGCATCAGTCTGGCCTGGGGGTGGGGGGATACTGTTGACGATGGCGGGAAGAATCTGCTCGACATTGAGCCCCGTTTTGGCACTAACGGCTAGACAATCCTCCCGCGGGAGCTCAAACGTTGATTCCACCTGGTCCATGGCCATGGGGATGTCGGCAGCATCCAAGTCAATCTTGTTGATCACGGGGATTAACTTGAGGCCCATGCTGTAGGCGAGGTAGAAATTGGCCACCGTTTGTGCCTGCACGCCTTGCAGGGCGTCCACAATGAGCAACGCACCGCCACACGATGCGTACAGCCGCAGCACCTCGGCGCGGAAGTCAACGTGTCCGGGGGTGTCGACGAGATGAAGCAAGTAGTCCTGCCGCGTCTTGGGGTCCCAGTAAAACATCAGACACGTTTGGGCCTTGACGGTGATGCCGCGCTCGCGCTCAACGTCAAGCCGATCGAGCACCTGCTTGTTAGCCCCGCCAGACTCGATGACGCCTGTGAGCTCCAAGAGGCGGTCCGAGAGCGTCAGCTTGCCGTGGTCGACGTGCGCCACGATGCTAAAGTTGCGGTAGTTCTCGATGGGGATGCGGGCGATGCGCTCTTGCACGGCGCGCCGGTAGTTGTCTTTGTCGAGCGTGGCTCGGCCGCCGCGTGCTACCGAAGCCGCGGCAAGCGCCTCGGGCAGCAACTGGTCCGCCGTCGACAACAACCTGCGGCTGCACACATTAGCCGCCCACCGGGGGCCCAATATTCGATGCATGCTACGGGATGCAACCACTTTCAGGTGCCTCGCTTTGGTGCGCCGCTACGAAAAATAAAATAAAAACCATCACACAATGCTAGTCGTCGGTCAGTATATTAGTACAGTCCTGATTGAGTTGTCTTTGCAAACTCGTGAACAAACTCAACCAAGAGCTTGACGCTCTCAAGCAGTACCGCGTTGTACAACGATGCCCTCATGCCTCCGACAGACCGGTGGCCCTTGATCCCAGTGAGCTTGCGCGCGGCTGCGTCAGTGATGAACTTATCCTCTTGCTCCTGGTGCTTTAAGGTGAACACGACATTCATTCTGGAGCGCGCCTCCTTGGCCACGGGCATAACGTAAACTTGTGGATACGCATCCAAGGCGTCGTAGAGCAATTGTGCCTTCTGGGCGTTGGTGATGCTCACCGCACCGACCCCGCCCTCAGCTTCAAGCTTCTGCATCACCAACTTCAAGATGTGGCAAGTGAAGATGGGGATGGTGTTGTAGGCAGAGTTGTTCTTTATCACGGTAGGGTAGTGGAAGGCTATGGGCGCCAAGGCGATGTTCAACGCGTTCAATTGCGCATCGGACGGCTGTGCGATCAACAGCTTTTTGATGATGTAGAGCGTCAACCCGGCCAATCCAATATTTTTTTGGGCGCCCGCCATGATCAAGCCGTACCGCGAAACATCGACGGGCTTGGAAAGGATGTTGGATGACATGTCCGCCACAAGTTCGACACCCTCGGGTAAGTACAGTGCTGGAGGCGTCAGGGTGAATTCGTTGCCGTTGACCGTCTCGTTGTCACAAATGTACAAATACGCCGTGTTGGCGTCGATGGGTTGCCATTGGGAATAGTCTGGGATCTCGGTATACTTTGTGGGCTTGGTGTTAACCACCACTTGGGTGTCGAAGCCCAACCGCGCCAGCTCCTCGGCTGATTTCTGCGACCAGCTGCCCGTCACCGCGTACGCCACTTTACCCTTTTTGCCTGTTCTGTGGGCGTAGTTGGCCACCAAGTTGTATGCAATCGACAGGAACCCAGTGGTGCCTCCACCCTGCATAAAAAACACCTCGTGAGTGTCTGGAATGTTCAAGAGCCGCGTCAAGACCGCCTTGGTGTCATTGATGATTTCGGCAGCCGGCTTGGAACGGTGGGAAATCTCTCCCACTCCCAAGTTGACCCCGTCGTACGAAAGCAAGTCGTAAGCCGCTTGCTGAAGCACAGAAGTGGGTAACTTAGCCGGTCCAGCGCCGAAGTAGTGCGGTTCTTCGCGTTCAAGAGTTCTGGCGGTCATTATCTAGGGAGTACACAAGCGTATTTCTGAAATTTTGACACCTTGAAATACTTTGCGATATGACTCGTACCTCGCACCCTGCAGGACAATTTGCAGCCATTCTGAATTTACTCGTATTATTTTGAATGAAATGGTACAATGTGAGACGAACTGCTGGGCACATACTCGGCTACTGAAATGGTATTTTGCTCCAAGTCGTACACCTGGTACACTCTGTTCATGAAAGCACCACCAAGCAACCCCCCTTCGTGGCTCCACCCGGCCCCAAATACGCATGTAGTAGCATTGGTGACGTCCCAAGGACTCACACCCAAAAAGCCCTGCGAAGTCCACTCTTTCAAGGACATCTCGAAATCTCCAAGCGTATAATCTAGCTTTTTCGAGCCAAAATTGAATGCGATTTTCTGCGAAAGATCAATGGAGCCGCACTTGTAGGACCACGCATCACCGTTAACGGGGTCCTTGTACAACGTGAGACTGAATGTTGCGCCAATCTTATCGAAAAGGGACTTTTCCAATGTCAGCGTAAAAGTGCCAACATCCCACACGTACGGCAGCCCACTGCTATCGACGGTCTCGTTTCCTATTGAAAGTGAATCCAACGCGGTTTGATAATACACGTAGCCATCCTGTGGGTCTGGAATGATCTTGATATCGTGCAACTTGCCCGTGTACTTGGCGACATCAACTCCACCAAGGATGAGTGCCCCTGTGTCGTGATTATCAAAGTACAACGAAAACGTGGGCGACGCAATGACGCCTTCTTCTACCAAACGTGGAAGAAAATTGCTGTATACCAGCGGGTAGTCGGCTTCCAAATTTTTGTACCCAAGCCCTAAGATTCCCAGAGGTCCAATGGGATCGTTCAGATTCAATGTAGAGATGTTTGTCACTACTGCCATCCTAAAATCACTAACTTCAAATTGGCCCTCGGCACCAATGGTATCGTTAATCCAGAAGCCTTTGAAATTACCCGCCGAATATCCTATCTCGAACTTGTCGTGATTGGTTGTGAGCGTCAGTGAGTCCGCATAGTTGAAGGAATGGTCCGATGCCCAGGTATCCGATGAAGCCGTGTCGACAAGAAACTCAACCTGCTGGGGAGGCGTGCCCACAGTATAATTGACGTAGTATTGGAAACCCCATTGGTTGACTTCGACAGGCGCCTCGTAGACTCCACCTGCCTGCAGTTGATTGCAGCGCGGGCTGCGCTTTCTTAGAATACTCTTCTTCAAAAAGCCGTCGCCAGCAAGGGCCAAATCTGCCAAGGCTACGAGAATAACAATTGCCCGCCACATCACTGACTCCTGCGCTCGACTAGTGAACTAACCCCTTTTTATATCTATCCACGCGCCCAGTACACATCAGACTTTGTGGTGCAAGACGGCCTAAGCTGAGGCTATTTTTGTAACTCGTCAAATTTCAATGTGGAGCCCATCTTGAAATTCGACATTAACAATTTCATATGGCTCACCTTAAAGCCAAAAGGCCGCCACTGCGCTCATGCAGCATCCCCTAAATGCAAAAGAATGCTGTTATCAACATAAAGTTGCGTGCCAATGAGTGGCGCTGCTCACGGAAAGACAATCTCTAGTAACGCGAAATCCCCTTTTGCTCTACCTCACACTACCGTTCATGTAGTAGATAACTTCTGCGTCGCCGCTCTCGTCTAACAAGCAGTGAAGCACACAAGAGTCACCGTGTGACACAAGGAGCACTACGGTTTTGCAAGTGGCCACTATTCTCGACGCCATCCGCCAATCCTTTAACCGAACCACCACCTCTTGGTCCTCAGACCGACTTACCTGGCCTGTACCGGTGGCTGTTTCGTCGATGGTTGGCCGTCCGGAGCAGCCTTGGGTAGATGCCGGGCGTTGCACCTCCAATTGATCGTTCCAACTCACAGTGACCTTGTAGTTACCCTCTTCCTCCAACACAAACGCCAACGAACCCCCATCGTTACGGCTGGCACGTATCGTCATCAAGTCGTTGGCGCCGCCTTCGGCTTTTTTATATTTGTCGAGTCTCCTGTACATGGTGACAAACTCTGGGGGTAAGCGCATCATTAAATCAACGTGAGCTAGCTCGGGCTCGTGCAATAGCGTCACCTCGTGCGTGTTTTTGAGGATCTTGACGGGGATACGGAAGGTGTGGTTAACGGTTGTGGCGGCCGTGGTGTCTGAGTAAAAGAGCGCCAATGACGCAGTGCGGCCGTTGCCCACCGTGACACCCTGCTGCCCCGTCAGATCCTTACGTTGTAGTCGAATGTTCAAGCCGCCCTCAGAGGTAGCGCGATTGAAACTACGTAGCGTCTGCAAGAGGAGATCGGCATTGATCTCCAACAGGATTGTGTTCTCTCGAAGCGACTGCACTTCGATCTCGTCGAACAAATGAGCAGTCTGCAACTTGCACCACGCCTGGGGCTCCAACGTCATCGACAGCCCGTCCACCAGGATCACCATCAATTGCGTAGGGGTGAATCTTAGCACTGCATACTTGCGGATTGGGGTCACAAGCGAGAGGACTGTCTTGAGCGCATCAGTGTTGTGCGCGTGCAACTTCAACTTCATGCGCCAAGAGGCGAGGCGAGTTTGCAGCTCACTCATTTTTTGGCTGGTGCGCATCACCGCGGGCTGCCTTTCAACCAGTGGCAAATTGCCAACATTGCCCACATTCAGAGCGTCTTCGCCTCAGATACCCAATCGCTTCATTCTACACCCCATTCCTCGAAACCTTTTGTAGTTATTTTTGACTGACCTCATTCGCCGACTGACCTCATTCGCCGCCATGCAGTCACCACACATTGAGATCCTAGCACACAGCGCCATTACCTAGTATACACACACCCATTAGGCTTGCGCCTTCAACACCACTATCACGGAGTCGCCACGCAAGAACAACTTGGCCACAAATCGCTCCTTAGCAATCGACTTGATTTTCTTGCCTTTGCTGTTGCGCACGGGCTCCGTCCACAACTCCTTGACATTCTCCAAAATCATGTTGCAATGGCGGTCGAACGCCTTGACCTTGGCAATGAGCTTGTGGTTGTTGCGGCATGATATCACCACAGGGGTGTTGTCGTTCATGGCGTTTTGTAACAACGACATTGGACCATGAGCAAACTCAAACTCCTCCAATTTCTGAAGTTCCAATTCGGTCAACTCCGACCGCGGCCGGTCGATGAATTCTCTTGATGGTTAGTAATGATTCTTGAGGGTTGCTCAACACCGTCTACTGTACATACGACATGGCACCTGGTCGTTCACATTCGCTCAAGGTCCGTCTTGCCTACCCATATTTCATCAATATTATGGGTCGCGCACGACTCAGCTGAGGCTGATTTGCCTACAAAGGCGTCTGGTTGTAAATTTGTCATTCTCACTGTTACTTCTATATTACAATTATGTCTTCTGGTATTGGCTCAAAGGAGCCGCCAATCCACTTCCTCTTCGCAAAACGGTTTCGATCCGATCGCGCAACACCTTGGACCCACACTCAACCGTCAACTTGAGGTAATCAATGTAGGCTTCGTTTTTGCCAATGGTGATCACTGCCTGTTCGAGCTCTTTCCCCTTTACGGGCACAAAAGTGTCCCCAAACTGTGCCCTAAGCAATGTAGCAATGCGATGGATACGCAGCAGAATCTCAGTATTGGCATGGGCCAGTTTTTCACTCGGCGGTGTTGTGTCTTTCATCTCCGAATCCTGTCCGTCTTCAGTCTTGACTTTGCTGTGGCTATGCAGACACCGCTTGGATGAAAGCTTGACTGACGCCGGCGACGAGTCTACCGAATATAAAATGGCCACCACACTGTCCGCCAACGAGTCCGCCATCAAATTGTCGTTGATCCACTCAATCGCGACAAGCATTCCGCTGCCGCCACCAGCTTTGGTAGTGGCATTGTGGTCCACAATAACGCTGATAGCATCCATGATCAAGACTTCCCACTCGTCGGCATCGTCGTTGATCACCTCGATGTAGCCAAACATCTGCTCCAAGTGCCACTTGATCAAATCAATGTTGGCGTCGATCTTGAGGTTGAGTTTGGACTTGACGATCGAGGTGGAAAGCTGAGTGTACTCGTGGAGGTCCTGGAGCTGCAACAAGTTGAGGTCAAAATCCTTCGACACCAAGAGCCCAGACACTGGCTGCTCTGCAGTGATGGTGTCGTTGTCCTCATCCTCAATCTGTTTCCCATTGGCCTTTTTGGCCTCATCAGCATCGCCCGCGGTGCCCGCTCCAGTCTGGCTGACTTGATCTCCTTCGTTGACAACTTCCGCTTCATCAAGTTCCTCAATCTTGCGGTTTTCTTCCTCCACCTTTTTGTCAATCTCACTTTTCAACATAGCCAATTGTTCTTCTCCAAGCAGCCCCAAAACCTTGGCGATACGCAAACCCTTGATGCTCAAGCGCAATTCGTCGCAGTTGCGTGGGTTGAACACCTTAATCTCCTGCTCAGTGCCCCTGCGGGCAGAGTACTTACTCAAAAGAGCCAGCTTCAATCTCCCCATGGGGTTGCTTTCTCCATGCACCAAAATGATTTTCAGAGGATTGACCAAATCGATAAACCCAGCGTTCTGTTCAAAATCGACATGTGCTGCAAACGAAATCTCCTCAATGTTGAGGCGCCTAGGGATGTTTACCTCTGGGTTGTGGCAAGATTGAATCGACGGTGGCTCTGTTAAAAGCTCCTTGGCCATCGTACCCTCCACCGAGTACCCAGTCATGATCACAGCGTTTTTGGGATCGGGGGCCCATTTCTCCAATAGCTCGCGCAGCACTCCATTCTGTAACATTCCCGGTGCAGCTACAACCACGCAAGGCCCGAAATCCTGAAACTTGTCCAAGCTCTTGATCGATTTGATATGTTTGAATTGGAAGGGGTTCAGCTTGCCCGAACCAGACAGTGCCAGTGACGTACGAATATTGTCGTTCATGATGTTGGTGTAGGTCTGGTACACAGCCATACACTTGCGTGCCAATGACAGTGCGTAGAAGATGTTGATGCCGTGGAGATCCTCGTTTTGCAGCCAAAACTCCTCTAGAATCAACAACAATTCTTGCGCACGCCCTAATGCGAAAACGGGCATCAAAACACGCCCACCTTTGGCCAACGTCGAGTGGATCAAATTCGTCATGCGCTGCTCCTTTTCTAACCGTGGCTCGTGGGTGGCAGTGCCAAACGTCAGCTCCGTGATCAAGATATCGGGTCTCTGCGGTGGCACTTCGGCAATGTGTAAATGACGGTCCTCCTCCCGCAGATAGTCCCCCGTAAACAAGATCTTGAGGCCACCAATCTCCACAAAGTACATGCAAGCGCCAAGGACGTGGCCTGCATGGTAGGCGGTGAACCTGATGCCCTCGATTTCAATGGTGGAATGGTAGTCAATCGTTTCAATGCGATCGAACGACCTCATCAAATCATCATCGGTGTACAAGTTGGCCAGGTTCTCGTTCAAGCTATCCGAGTTGGCCCCCATGCCGCCACCACTTCCCCCTCGAGTGCGAGCGTCTCCACCGTTGCCAATCGAAGTCACGCGCACAAAATCCAGCAACAACCATCGGTAAATGGCCTTAGTGGCATGCGTCATGAACACACGGCCCTTGAAGTTGGTGTGCTGCATCACATAGGGAAGCGAAGCCGCGTGGTCAAGATGGAAATGCAGAATCAACAAGATGTCCACCTTACTCAAGTCAAACTCGTCGTAGAAGGGCAACGACAGCAATCCGCTGAGCCCCGGGTGCACTCCGGCATCCAACATGATTATCTTGTTCTTGTACTCAATGATGTGGCACGACCGGCCCACCTCGTTGCAGCCGCCCAAGCCAAAAAACTTGAAGTCATCTGATTCATCCATCACGACTGCGTTGGGGGTACAGTTTGTGGCGGGGTGCAGATGTTATTCAGATGGTGCTGAATTTTTAGGCTCTTCACATGCAGGATGCTTCATCTAGAGCCTGCAACCGACATTGTGGGCCACCATCGCGAGGCGTATCAGCAAGCATCTTTCTTGAGTACGACGGCATCTAGGTTACGTTAATACTACGTACCGCCAAACGCCATAACAAATCTTGTCGGCGCCTCTTTTACATTTGCAGCCAAATCTTCAATTACCTTAATATTACACATTGTTATACTCCACACCGAAACACGTTTTGACGCTGATGCCTAAACTTGATCACCTCATGGCGCTCCAAGATGTACAACGCCTTGTCTAACGCCGCCGCGCTGGCTTTGCCCGAATCCACGAGCTCGCGCCTCAAGGTCTTGTACGCTGTCAGCCACCCGATTGGCAACCTCCGCCGCAACTCGTGTTCGACCTTTTTGATCTCCTTCTGCATTTCTCCGGTGGTGATCAAGCCACCGGAGGAGACACCCTGGTCAACGGCGTCCATAGTGGACGCTGTGAAGAGCCTTATTGCCTCTTCAACATGCTCCGACGTGGCCACCGGCAGAAGCGTCAACTTCGCCAATGACTCCGTGATACGGATGATTGCCTCCAACTGACGCACGGTGATCGGAATCGACGACCGCTCATTCATTTCTCGTTCGTTGTTGTGCAATCGTTTGCGGATCGACACAAAATGCGACGAGAGCCTTTCTGAAGCATCCGGACTCAAGCGCGGGGCACATCGCAACTTGGCATACTGGATGTAACGCTTCATTTTCTCAACAGGGATCTCCCCCTCTTGGTTGTCTTCCTGGTTATTGTTGTTGCCCGTGTGTATGTTCATGACATGTTTGGCAATGGTGATGTCTCGAGCTTCGTTATGCTGATCCTTGACGATGAAGATCATATCAAACCGCGATAAGATTGTGCTCTGAAAATCGATATTCTCACCAGGACTTTTTAAGTCGTCGTATCTGCCAAACACCGGGTTTGCAGCCGCCAACACCAGCGTTCTCGAGTTCAAGATGGTGGTGATACCAGCCTTGGCAATCGAGATCGTTTGCTGTTCCATCGCCTCGTGGATTGCCACACGGTCTTCGTCGCGCATCTTGTCAAACTCATCGATACACACCACACCACCATCTGCCAACACCATTGCACCACCTTCCAAGTAGAAGTCTCTAGTGGTGGGGTCTCTTTGCACAGAGGCAGTCAAACCAGCGGCAGATGAGCCTTTGCCCAGGGTGTACACGGCAATGGGTGACACGTTCTCCACAAACTTAAGCAATTGCGATTTGGCCGTCCCCGGGTCACCAAGTAACAAGACATTGATATCCCCACGTAACCTCATGCCATCGGGCAAAATTTTTTTGGAACCACCCATCAAGAGGCAGGCAATGGCTTTTTTGATATCCTCGTTGCCATAAATCAGCGGTGCAACTGACTTGGAAAACATCTCATACAAGTTGGGGGTGCGCGAAAGCTTTAAAAACTCCTCTTCTTCCTCCTCGGAGAATGTCAAACCGTCACCACCGACGGAGTTGTCAAGATCGGTTTGAATCCCCAAAATTTTGAGATATGGGTTGCGGATGGCCACGGCGCCAGCACTGCCACCACCATTAGCATTGCGTTGCTTGCTTTGGTAGATCAGGTATATCCCAACTAGAGTTACTCTGCTTCCGGGGACCACCTGGTTGGTCATGTACCGATCTGCTTGAAGTATGATGTGGCGCGGCATCTCACCAACGGGCACCATATCGGGTGCCTCCTGCAACTTCATAACCTGCTGGTCCACAAACGTCGACTTATCGTGGACAATGGTGTACGGGTCCGGCGGGCACTTATTCATCGACGAAGAGTCTTCGATATTGTGGGTCCCCTGGCACCGATTGGGCAAGTTCATCGAGCCAAACCCGTTTGCCACTTTGAGTTTCATGGTGTGACGACAATTGCGGCAGAGGAGTTGCACCTGTGTCGCTCTCGAAGTGAGGACGGACGCCAGGATGATGATGCCACTGATGCGAACAATGCGCAGAATGTGGTCGGAGTCCAAGTCACGGATCAGTGTCTTGCGCGCATCGGAATAGAGAATGAGCTGGCAGGTGACAAAATCCTCGGGTACGTCCTCGTTGGATAGGTAGGCGATGCGCTTGGCGATTTGCAGAATGGCCGTTTCGAAGAGCGGGATCATCTCGGCTGGGTCATCGTTGAGCTTCTTGTTCAACTCCTCGTTGTAAGCTATAAGATGTTCGCTGTTGACCTTGAGGAAGTGATTCTTGATGAGGAGGTTCTCGCGAAGCTGGTCACGGTAGATAAACTGTGCGTCAAGACGGAACTCCAAGATAAAGCTGCGGAATGCCTTGATGATCTCATTAAAGGAGTTGTCGGTGGGAGCTTCGCCAGGGAGGACGTGGGCACTATACACGTCAGCTCTCTCAAACGACATTGCGTGTGTGCGGTAGCTGAGCGATGGTGGTGAGAAGTAAAATGCAGAAATCAGCTCTGCCTTTTTTTTAGACGTGTAATAAGAAATCCCGATTGGGATAAATGGAACGTTAACGCGTCGCGTAGGCGGTCAATGCGCGTGCGATGGCATGAGCGTGCGCACGTGCACGACGCGGCAGACTTAACGCACGACCGACATGGACCCACCGATTGTACCCAACTACACCACATGTTACGATTGCTATTAGTGCGCTTTCACGGCCGTATGCTATGTGGTGCGGTGCGTAGTCTCGCCATTCCTCGCAAGAACCAGCTTCCACCGAGGCCCAAGTGGCTCATCGTAGAGGACGAGGTTGACGAAAAGTTCATCAAGGGTGGTCGAGGGCCGGGGGGGCAAAAAATCAATAAGACGAATTCCAAGGTGCAGCTTACCCACATTCCGACGGGGTTGGTGGTGACATGCCAATACTCGCGTTCGCAGGAGAGCAACCGCAAGAAAGCGCGCGAAATCTTGGCGCTCAAGTTGGAAGACCTCGCCAACCCGCTCGAATCTCGCACTGCAGTCGTCAACACCCGCAAGACATTGACAAAGCAGAGCAAGACAAAGAAGCTGAACCGTAAATACAAAGAGATAGATGAGCGCAGGCTGCTCGAACGCCAGCAGCAAGAGCTACACGAGAGGCTGTTGATGGAGCAGTTCAATGAAAACGAGATAAAGTAGCTCTTGTTGTGTGTCTGCCAACCGCGCTTTTTTCGCACTTTTGTGTTCTTGTGGAAGGTTGCATTTTGCAGCCATACTAATGCCTATTTGCCCATCATGGTAGTATTGAAGTACGCCCTTTTGTGTATTGCAATTCCATTTGTCACGCTTCTCTTGTTTACGCTCGCTATAATGGTATACCGCAGCACCACGCGCCTGGCCAAATCAGGCCTTGTGCGCCCCACTACACCGTCTGTTGTTTGCCCCATGGTGGAAGACCCGTTTCTGAACAGAACCATCGCCATAGGAGACACAGTAGTAGTGGTCCAGTCTCATTTCACTTCGCCATCAGACTACTTACAGAATGGCGACCTACTCAAATTGACAGACGTGCAGTTGGATGGACATCTGGTGACGCGCAAGTTTGGCAAAGAAGATAAGGAGTTTGCCAATTTGTGGTGTTCAGGAGTGCTTTTACCGCACTACCTTGACTATGATGCTCACACGCAGCAACTAAACCGAAGGCCTCGCGACTCCTTGCGAATAATAGAACGTCAGTTTCCGTTGCGAATCGTCTCCTTAGAGAGGACATTGCAAACATAACAGCGTTAAGTCAAACATCGACTATGACCATGGTCACGAATCGTGGCCTGGCTCTTTATATTGCTTCCAGTTATTCAACGTGTTGATAGCCTCCTGCCAGTTTTGCCTAACCACATCGAGCTCATTTTTCAACTTTGAAATTTGCTTGGGATCTTTCTCTTGGTTTTGTTGTGCTTGCGCCACCAAGTCCGAGATGTAGTGGTAATTTTTGTATACATTCTCCAACAACGGCTTGGATACTGCATCAAATGACTCCAATTCATTGAGAAGATCAGAGGAGTCCTTTTTTTCGTTGGCAGCATTTTGGGCTATACTTTCGAGATCAATACTTGCAGAGGGATTGGGTATCTCAATTTCAGTCTTGTTTGAGTTAAACGTAGATATTTGCAAGTTCAACTCTGTAAAGTACAATGTAACCAGGCGCACAAACTGGGAGAATCTCAAAGTCTCCAATATTAGGTTTTCAATCATCTTGCTCAAGTCCACAATTATATCTTCATATTCTCGTTTCAAAGTGTTATCGAGACTACCAGGAGTTTGTGTTGGGTGGGCATTGTCGTTATGAAAGACGGGGCTATTGTTGAAAACCACTGTGGCATTAGCGTCAGGAAAGACTGCGTTGCCATTAGTTGCACGATGGGTTAGGGACTTTTCGATGAGCTTGTCCTTGAGCTGGTCGATTTCAATGTTTTTCTTTTTCATCTGTATCGCATACTTTGTTTGCACATCGGTGCAGTAGTTTTTCAACTTGAGCACGTCCAGGCTGAGGTTTCGCTTGGTCGCGGTGAGCTCCGAAATCCTTTGGGTCAACTTGGTACGATCAGAGCTTTGATACTGCACAAGCTGTCGTTCTATGGACGCCATGGCAACCTCATGTGTCTCAATTTGCTTCTTGAGCGATTGTATTTGATGGTCCTTTTGGGTCACAATCTTGTTGAATGCCCGATTTTGCACCAGATTTCGCTCGATCGACTGCGTCAATGAGTATAAAATGTTTATTACATTCTTGTCATTGTTGTACAACACGGTGGTGACTTGAGGTGCTCGATCCTCCCCATGTAAGGCGCTCCCATCGATGCAATTGAACAAAAGGGGCTCAGTCAAGTAACCCTTGGCGAGGAGGGTAGCATTAAGCAACTCGGCCGCATTGTTTATAGCGTCGGTATCGAGATTGGGAGCGTTATCCAGCATTGCTCATGCATAAACTTGAGAATGGTCTAGTTTGATGTTGTTATCGATAGCTTAGTGTTTAGAATAATAGGGCCTGTATGCAGGCCATGTGAGCTTTAGTGTTCTGTCAATTGTGACTTTCACACCTGCGCGAACATGGCATGTGCAAGATCTGGAACATCATCAAGTACCCTATTGCATCACATCAGTCTCGGAAATGTGATTCAATTCGAAAAATAGGAGTTCTTCAACATAATCATTGTTGTGATGACCCCCGCACTAGTACGCCAGCCCTATAAACTTCAAAACGAGGTCGGGAGGTGAGTTCATTTACCAAGAAAGTCAAAATCGCACATCGATAATCTGAAATGGCGTCACTTCTAAGAATTACTTTAAAGCTGACTTCCGATGTATCTCAGAATTTGCCAGTCTTATAGTCTTAACTCTTTTCAAGCCTGGCCTCGAGTACCATCTCATTTCAAGAAGCGTACGAGGTGAATTGTGAGCTTACGTGCCGCTTCCCATCTTCAAACACACCTGTGTTCAGGGTCATCTTTGATCAATTTTCAAGTGCTCTCATAAAATTTTGTATCCCGATTTTGGAACATTTCGCCAAATGTAGTGGATTTTGGATTTCGGAGACGTGATGACACATAAGAATGGACGATATTGCCTTTCGAGCATATGTTGGTCTGGCAAGCTTATTCAGTAATTAGAGAGAACGGTGATTTGACGCGTACGTGATTATTATCTCTCTTTTTTCCTTTTTACGCGGCCCCTTCAATGATGTCGGATTAATGCTGGTGCATCAATTTTCTATGATAATGTCTATGAATCTTTGTGGGGTAAATGTCTCGGGAAAATTTTTGATTCTCCAACGTAAACTTTTTGATCCAACGTTGCAATAGTATAGAACAGTAATCTTTCTTTCTCATCCCGATCTTCACTCCAAAGAACTTCATCTCTGCTTTGTTATATTGAGCTAAAGTTACGCCTAGTCTTTTACCTTTCGAAGGAGGCGGGTGCGGTATGAGCGCTTAAATGACCCCACAAAAATTACTAGCGAGTCTTGCGGATAAATGAGGCACTTTCAAGGGAAAAACTTTATTCCTCCACAGATGTCTGCACGGCTTACGCCAATAATAGAGTAAACCATGCACGTACCACTCAATCTTGCATGGTTTCTAATTCACATTTTGGAATTCTTGTTTGCCAGTTTATGCGGGGATTTCATCGGAGCATTTGTTCGCAGACATGAGGGCAAGTGAGTGCAGGCGATTATCATCTTGTCAATACGAAACATCTACGAGAAGAAAATTTTCGCAGGCGTGCCGTCAGTAGCTAGCTTGGTCACGAAAGTTTTGGCAAGCAATTTAGACTGATTGAGGTTTCGCTCTGCGGAAAAGCATTTGCGATTTACTCGGTACCAAGACAAGGTGCGGTGCGTCAACTCCGCGTCACACAAACACTGATGCAATAAAGTGGTAAACTTTCCCCTCAGATACCAGATACCCATGAGGAGCCTGCTCTCCATGCGGTAATTTACGAGTCTCTCGAATGCTACACGGCTGATGAACTCCACCCGCAGAACGCACACCGCTTAAATGTGGTTGCCCCACACACACGAACAAAATCGAAAGGGTACACCAAAGTACGTTTCCTATAGCACTTGATCAAATCTGGCCTTGACAACGGGAGGACTACCGATACATGGGGCTCATTTACCCCACTCGACAAGTTCATCCGTCACCACATCTTGAGGGATATATAAGTGCTATGCCTTGCAAACATATTACCGAAATCTTGTCTACCTTTGTAAGCTCAGTCCGAAACATCCTCTCGAAATGGGTTTAGAAGATAGTGCTCTCTTCAGAAAATATGTCAATGTGGGTGAAAAAAAGGCCGGCTCGACCTGGATGGGGATCTTTGTGGGGTTGTTTGCAGCCTTGGGAGGTTTGCTCTTTGGGTACGACACCGGCACCATTTCTGGTATCATGGCGATGCCATACGTGCTTGAACACTTCCCACGGTCCAAGGGAGCCAAGTTGTTACCCCCTTCCGAACGCAAGTTCACCTCAGGTGAGTCGTCCCTTATTGTCTCCATCTTGTCCGTGGGTACCTTTTTCGGGGCGTTGATGGCACCCTTTTTCTCCGACACCATTGGTCGTCGCTGGACGCTCATTCTTTCGGCGTTGATTGTTTTCAATCTCGGGATCATATTACAGACTGCTTCCACCAGTATCCCCTTGTTGTGTGCCGGTAGAGCAATTGCCGGCTGTGGTGTCGGATTGGTGTCAGCCTGTATTCCTTTATATCAGTCTGAGTGTGTACCGAAATGGATTAGAGGTGCAGTGGTGTCATGTTATCAGTTTGCCATCACCTTGGGGATTTTCTTGGCTGCATGCATCAACCAGGGAACCAAAGATAGAAAGGACACGGGATCCTACCGGATCCCAATTGCCATTCAGTTCATTTGGGCGTTGCTCCTTGGCGGAGGGTTGCTTTTTTTGCCAGAAACCCCAAGATTTTGGGTCTCAAAAGGTCAGGCTGACAAGGCCAAGGACTCGCTTTCGAGATTGAGGAGACTCCCCGTGGATCACCCTGACTTGCTTGAAGAGTACGACGAGATCAAGGCATCATTTGACTACGAAATGTCGCATGGCACGTCAACTTGGATCGATTGTTTCTCCACGAACAACAAGCAAAGAAAGAGACTTATAACCGGTGTGTTTTTGCAAGCATTTCAGCAACTCACGGGCGTCAACTTCATCTTTTACTATGGAACTCCCTTCTTCAAATCTGCCGGTATTGAGAATCCCTTCATTATCAGTATTGCCACCAACATTGTCAACATGTTCATGACATTTCCCGGTGTGATTTTGATTGAGGTAATTGGGAGACGGAAGTTGTTGCTTGGAGGCGCTGTTGGCATGTGCATTTCTGAATTATTGATTGCCATCATTGGTGTTGCTGTCAGCGAAAAGAACAAGTCTGCCAACAAGGTGTTGGTAGCCTTCACATGTACCTTCATTGCCTCTTTCGCTTCTACTTGGGGTCCCGGGTGCTGGGCTATTATCGGAGAGATCTTCCCCTTGAGAACAAGAGCAAAGTCGATTGCCATGTCCACAGCCTCCAATTGGTTGTGGAACTGGGCCATTGCGTTTGCCACGCCGTACTTGGTTGACCCCGGTAAAGGTAACGCCAACTTGGGTAGGAAAGTTTTCTTTATTTGGGGTGGCTGCAACTTTCTTTGTGGACTCTTTGCCTACTGCTTTGTCTACGAGACTAAGGGATTGTCATTGGAGCAATGTGATGAGTTGTATGACAATGTCGACCAAGCATGGGTTTCGAGTAAATTTGTGCCGTCCGCCCATGCCTTTGGTCAACAAAATTCGAACGAGTTCTCCGACTCACAGAAAGAGCAAGCCATTGAAGTTGAGGACGCTTCGGTATGAATACGCACCTGTCGACGTTGCTAGCGTAATTTCAGCAGGCTTTCGGCAGTAGCCGAGATCTTCAAGATGATGTGCCTCGCGCTAATAGTTTATTTGATCAAATGAAGAATACAGAAACCGCCAACCATGTAAGCCACGTGAGCAGCTTGTATCGTGAAATCAATGAGGGACCTGGCGGTAAAGCGCGAGCACCTCGACACAACTGGTCTGTCTCCATTCGTCAGTGTTGCCCGTTCTGATAATCGAAAATTTGTTGCACAGTGTCTATGACAATATCTTCCAAGTTGTGAAATTGAATGCCCAACACCCTTCTGGTCTTTTCGTTGCTGACCTTAGCCAACAGCGCGATGTCACGATGCCCGGACCCTGGAGTGCCCAAGGGGATTTTCCCACCCAACTCTGTCTTGAAGTGCGTGTTCAAGACATCAAGCATCATTTGTGTACTAAAGTGTCCATTTGTCAATGAAAGTCTCTTATTTGCAGCCTCTTCCAATTCGAATGCCAACACGTGGGCCTTGGCCACATCTCTCACGTCTACGAACCCACCTTTGTCGTTATCAAACGTTTCATGCCGACCCAATTGTAATAATTTGTTAATGACCTCGTTGGAGGTGTTCAAGATTGGCTTGATTTCGTTCGTAAAAGCCTGCGGTCCAAACACGTAGACCGGGTTGACTGTACACAACACAAACTTTGTGTCAGGTTGCATGGCGATCTCCCAGGCTTTCTTCTCCGCAAAGGACTTGCCACCATAGTACGCGGCAATTGGGTCTTTCGTGGCAGCCTCCCAAGTGATGTTGTTCCAAGAAGACTCGTCAAACAGAAGCGCGCCATTTTGCTCGTCCTCTGCCGAGTAAAAGGCAGCATCGGACGATGTCAAAACTACTCGCGTAACTTGTGGCGCGAACTTCTTGACCGCGTTCAAGAAATTCTTGGTGCCCTCGAGGGCGGGAATCATCAAGTCTTTTTCAGGGTCAGTGGTATCATAGAAAAACGGTGAAGCCGTATGCATGGCAACCGTAACATCCGGGTGGTTGGACAAGGCGTCGGCAAACGCCCCTTCCTTGCAGATGTCGGGAACGACTTCATAGATGAACCTGGAGCCCACATTGGCTCGTAATTTTTCCCCTTTGGTCGCCGATCTCACTGTGCCGACGACATTGTAATTTTTGGCAACCAATTCCTTGACAATGTTTTGTGCTATAAAGCCACTGGCTCCCGTTACGAAAACCGTAACCATGTGTCCTACACCAACTTGAAAAGAAAAATAACGCTTAGTACGATTATGTACGAATACTGCTAGGTCGTTTCTGGTGAGCAAACTGCCAAGGTGATCGGCACGTGATATATGCTTATCGGAGCCCTGCACAACGAAGCTGCTTAAGCCATTGCGAAATTCGGCATGTACAAATAACAGGAATTGCCAATCACACCTCGGTTCCCTTTAAAGTTGCTGCAAAAAAATCATCCAAGGACTGGCCGTTAAAAATCCCGAAATCGTATTGCAAGGCTTCCATCGGAAAACCAAATTGCGGTGTAAATGGGTTGTTAGAGCTTTGACTATCGTCGTCGCTGTGGAGAAGATGTGCTCCGTGAATATCGCTGCTTCGGCGCTTGCACATTCTGGAATTCACATTGTCCCCACTGACACCTTCATCGTGTGGGTTGGTGTCGTATTCCTCGTTGGGCTCGTGGATCAATGCGTAAACGTGCAGCCAGAACATGTCTGACTTCTTCTCGTCAAGTAGGGGATTCTGTTCTGCGGAGGCCAAGCTGAACTTTGGAAGAGCATTCACTTTTCTCTCTCCCGACTCGCATATTGCCAAGACATCATTCAATTCGTCCTGTCTGAACGACAAAGCTGCCTTTTTTGTGGTTTCGATGTCGTGTGTATAAAGGTCATCGCTGTCCAATAGCTTGTGCGCAAAGACATGGCTCTTGCGTGCCTTCCATGCTAGGTAGTATCGGTTACTTAACAAATCGGTAACCCAGCCTGTACTTCTTCTGGACAGCTTCAAGCTCTCGACCAAGCGCTTCAAGGTATCGAGCTGTAGTTTGTAGCCGGAGTCCTTGCTCATCGTTAAATGATGGTCAGCGTCGAATTCTAACATCTTGATCCGACTGAGAAACCGCGCACAGGCAATGAACCCGACGAGAATAACATAGTGGTTCATCGAAAGGATCAAAGGCAGTAAGATAAGCGGTGCTACCTTATCAAGGTAGCCATGCGACTCATCTAGCAACTCAGGTAGGCTTGGCTGCAATTTCAGAAACGATAACACAATGAGCTTTTTGAAGTAAAATGTCAGCAACAACCCCGCCTCCGCATCGTTTGATTGCTTGGCAACGTTGAGATAATGCAAGTACAAAGCATATTGTACCAGGAGCATCAACAGGTACCCCATAAAGAGAAACTTAAGCCTCAAGGTCTTTAAGAAACCAGAGGAGCTGTAGCACGGGTTCAAATACTCCTCGAGATTCCCCAACTCCAGCCGCAAGCTTCTCTCCAAATGGGTCATTTTTTGGGCCACGTCGGACATAGGTGCACGGTCCCTAGTGTTGAGCAAGACGTTGATCACGTCGAGGAAGGGTTGACGAAGTCGTTCAAAGATGGCAAAGCTCGACATTACTTCAAGCTCCAAGGTTGAATCAAATATGTTCGCATCCCCCTGGTGGACGGGCAACTTGGTGTCGTACTCGTGCTGACGCAAGCTAATTGAATTACCCAATAACACGCAGTCGCGGATGTCCTGGGCAACCAAGAAATGCCACATCTTTCTGCGGAGATTGTTCATCCGGCGTTCGGCTTGCACGTCGATTGCCACAGGTCCGCGGTTCGGAACGTAGTTGTGGTCGTAGTAGTCTGGGTCACGGTTAAGGTTGAGCGAGTACGCGGCACTAATCAATAGTCCGGTGAACATTTGGGTGTCGCCCCAAACGTTGCCCTCGCCTTCCTCTGGAGCATGTGCTGTGTAGCTTTTAAGGAAAAGCATACACTGGAAGGTGCCAAGACTAACCCTGCGGAACATATCCACCTGCTTAAGGCACCCCTTGGCCACAGCAATACTTTCGACCGGTATCGGGTGCAAGAGCAAAAATCTGACATCCTGTTGCTTTTGCAAGGAATCGACGGCGTCAGGTGCGTTAACAACTGACTCGTTGGCAGCGATAGAGTTCCTGAAAAGTGAGAGGTAACTCAACCGGAGCATGATGAGGCACATTCCCATAAATACATAATCCTGCTTTCTGGTGGTTGCCAAAGCAGTGATTATGCGCCCCGGGGGCAGAACGCCATCGTCTACGAGCCGTTTCAACTCCGGTCGAAACGCTAACTCATCGACTATTGGGAAAAACGGGTAGACGAGCGCAAAGAATCGATCCACTAATTTCCATAGCACGACCCTATCAGGCAAAACGTTGAGCACCTGCTCTTCCAATGTGGCGTTCTCTAAAATCGGTGTTGATGTGACGCCGATTATGCGGCCCATAGGGTTGATAATGTCCTGGCTTGACTCAGCATTCGAAACCAGTTCCTTGAGAATAGCCTTGAATTGAAGATTACGCAATTGCTCCAGATTCGCCACGGGAGCGTCGATAGTGCTCGCTATCAGTTCAGGGCGATCGCCCTTTGTTTCAGACCGACCTAGGCCGTTTACGCGAGGACTTTGCTTGGCTCTCATAAACAAGAGGATAGATGGGTCCAGTCGTGCCAAAGTGAACATTGGGATAGGTTTGCGTGTAGTGAAGGAAATTCCTCGGGTACACAAGTCCTGGTAAAAGTTGACGGTGTCCCCATAGGCCATGTAGGGGTTGATGCCTACCCAGTCATTGATTAGCGATGCCGGTGAGTGCTGATACCGTATAGACAGATGGCTCAGGGGGGTGGTAGCAGCATTAAAAGCTGACGTAGCCGTAATGGGAGCCAAGGGTACGCCGGTGCCCGATTGTTGAAGGCTAGCTACCGTGATTGAGGCTTCGAGCTCCTTGAGACGCGTTTTCAACGCACTTAGTTCGTGTTGCACCACTGGGTCATTTTGAAGCGCCGATTGCGATACATGCAGGGGTAGACTTGAAATGATGGTATGTTCGAAACCAATGGGATTTACTCGATGTAAAGTCAGTAGTGACGGTGGGGGCATCCCGTCACGAAGGGGCATGTTATCGCCGCGCGGGGACATTGCCACGGCAGTATTAGGATGCATTGGATACGCTGGCGTGGCGAGCCCATGATCATCCGTGCCGGTGGAACTAGCAATCTTACGGTTTTTCGTGGTCTGTTGAGGAACCGACGATGAGTAGCTGCATGTTGATACTAGTCCCAAGCGTTCACAGTGCGAACAAGGGACCTTCTTGTCGCATTTGGTCTTGCGCGAGCGACAGTGATTGCATACGATAGTGGGGCGGTTACGTTTCCGTGGCTTCGGAACAGACGCTTGCTCCGCGTACATATTACAGATTCAGGTGTGCCACGCGTGCTCTTGAGGTGGTGGGGGTGGCCCGCTTGTCGGACTTAACAGAAGACGGGTTTTTTTTTTTTGCCTCACCGTTGCGGCGAGCCACGCTGATATCGCCGCCACTTGACAATAGGCGGTGATCTCTGATACTACATATGCCTGGCGATCGCATGACTATTGATGATCATTATGCAGATTGCGTAGGCAATGGTGCCCGCTAGACATTACTACCAGAGGTAGACATGCGAAGCGAGCAGCGTTCTAAATGATCTCCCGCTATGCATGGCGTACGCCGCACCCTGACACCTGACTCCGGATTAAGACGGAAATCTTGATTGCGGTTCGCATAGAGCGCTCAAAAAATAAGTCAACCCATGCACAATGACTTCACATAAGTGTCGCGTACACATTTGGCGAGGAGTATAGGGCACCGGGTGTGTTTCTACTGAAGTAGCAAGTCTAGAGGACATTAATAATCAAAAAGGACGAAATGACTTTCGGGATCGCCATCAAGCAAGTATTTAATGGGTGCCGTTTGGCTGCGAATGCTCTCCACTGGACAGAGCAATGCTTGCAACGAAACGAGCCGGTATTAGCAACTTGAGACATTTCTATAATATGACAGCCAGAACGTACGCCAGTCTTCCATTACTGGTCCCCATAACCTTCCCAACTAATAAGGAATACAGTCAACCCACCGGCTTGTTCATCAACAACGAATTCGTCGAATCCAAGGCTGGAAACACATTCGAAACTATTAATCCTTCTACAGAGGAAGTGATAACTTCAGTGTATGAGGCAAGGGCTGAAGATGTTGATGAAGCTGTCAAGGCAGCCACCAAAGCCTTCGAGGCGGAAGGCTGGGCTACGGCAGACCCATCTGTGCGCAGCAAGGCTCTCAACAAAATCGCTGACGTAATGGAGCAGCACGCCGATATTATTGCTTCCATTGACACCATGGACAACGGTAAGGCGATCACTGACGCCAAGGGAGACGTGGCGTTGGCCATTGGTTGTTTCAGATCTACCGCCGGTTATGCTGATAAGCTCTCGGGGCTGGTACTTGAGTCAGGTGAGGACCATTTCAATTTTACCAGAAGAGAACCGTTGGGTGTTTGTGGCCAAATCATTCCCTGGAACTTTCCTACTTTGATGTTTACGTGGAAAGTGGCTCCCGCATTGGTAACGGGCAACACCATTGTTTTGAAAAGTTCTGAAACTACCCCATTGTCGGCATTGTATATTTGTGGCTTGATCAAGGAACACAATATATTGCCACCAGGTGTGCTCAACGTATTGAGCGGTTTCGGCAAGTACACTGGAAACGCCATCACTGAGCACATGGATATCAAGAAGGTGGCTTTCACTGGGTCTACGGCTACTGGTAAAATGATCATGGAGAAGGCCGCTCAATCAAACTTGAAGAAGGTCACATTGGAATTAGGCGGCAAATCGCCTCATATCGTGTTCGATGACGCTGACTTGGAGATAGCCGTCGCCGCTGTGGCTACTGGTATCTTCTACAACTCGGGAGAGGTCTGCTCGGCTGGTTCTCGCTTGTTCATCCAGGAGGGCGTCTACGATACATTCCTTTCAAAGTTTGTTGACTACGTTGAGAAAAACGTCAAGGTTGGAGACCCATTTGATCCCGAGACTGTTCAGGGCGCTCAAAATTCTAAGGGCCAATTGGAGAAAATCATAGGCTACATCAAAGCTGGTAAAGAAGCGGGAGCCAAGGTTCACACTGGAGGTGAGCAAGTGGGAAGCACAGGCTACTTCTTGAAACCCACCATCTTTACTGGTGTCACGGAGGACATGTCAATTTACAATGAAGAGATTTTTGGGCCTGTTTTGAGTGTATCCAAGTTCAAGACCGAGGATGAAGTTGTGAAAAAGGCCAACTCATCAGTTTACGGCTTAGCTGCAGGGATTCAGTCGACAAACGTCAACACTGTCATCAGGGTGGCTAAGAGATTGAGAGCAGGAACAGTTTGGGTCAACACATACAACGATTTCCATCCCATGGTTCCTTTCGGTGGCTACAATCAGTCGGGTATGGGCAGAGAAATGGGCGAGGAGGTGTTGCACAACTATACTCAGGTGAAGGCAGTCAGAATGGCCCTCCTGTAGAGCACTGAATAAACACGCTTTACTTGTTTCACCACGAATTCTCGTTGCAGTATTGTCTTCGAAGGATGAGAAAGTAGATTCCCCAGGATTTGATAATCCCACCTACAATCTTGGCGTCATGCAGTGAAAATGATTAGGTTTTTGAAATGCTACTTAAGGTGTGTGCTTCGACAGGTCGAAAGTTTTATCGGTGTTCTATCGTTTAACTTCGACCCTGCCGTTGCAATCGAGGCAGCGGTAGCCCTCGGATCCATCTTCAAAAGTGGTTTTGCCCTTGCTCAACATCAAAGACCATTCTCCTTTGGCCGGTATCTTCTTACAGAGTTTGCTTAAGCACCTGGCTGCGGTCTTTTTGTACCTGAGTCCACAAGAATTGCACAACTGTCCCTCTTTTGTAGACCACGAAGGCCGCCAGCAAGGAGACTGATCCGAGCCACATGAAATACACACTCTTATGCTTTGCGGCTGCACTGATCGAGGTGGAGAATTCATTGATTCGGAACGAGAAACCACAGATGACTTCGATTTCGAAGAAGGTGGGGTTAACGGTGTCTGCTTGAAACGCGATTGGGGGGTCGAAGGGACCTCAAATGTGTGAGTGAAAGAGCTGTACCCGTACGTCCCTAGATGCTGGTGCGGCTGTGGATGCGGCTGCCGCTGCTGCGGTTGATGATAATCAAACTGATGGCCATAGTGGCGCTGTAGTTGGTAATTAAGTTGATGATCGATAGAGTTGTGCAACAGAGCAGCAACAATAGGCGAGCCAGCCTGCTGACGGTGAGCTGTCATTGTCAGCTTGAGTGGCGACACAATGTCACGTATGTGCGGAAGGGTCGTCACATGTGGATCACCACCTGTGGAAGTGGCATTCGTTGCGACAAACTTGTTGTCAACTTCAGCAGGCTCGCGAGCCATCGAGGGCGACGACGTCAGCTTCAGCTGGGAAAGCAGAATGAGCGACTTCGCAAGCTCCAAATACTCCGGGTACCGCTCGACATCGTTCAAATAGGTTCTGTTAAGGTAGGTGTAATTGGACTCGTAGGGAAAGTTTATTCTCTTTTCTGAGTAGGAACTCTTTGGTGTGGCGGTCATCAGGGGTTGAGGCAACAGCTCGGTGGTGTGTATGATTTTTGAGCTGATCTTGGAATTGAAACTTGGTCTGGCGCGAGCCACATTTTGCTGAAAACGCGAGAGCAGTGAGGTAGTTTTGTAATCGGGCTTGGACGTTTTCGAAATGGAGTCCAACAACTCGAAACGCCAGTTCTCGTCGTTAGGCTTGTATGTATCAAAGTAATCTAAGGACACTGTGGGAGTGATAGGATTCAATTTGATGGTGTTCATGGGTGTTGAGTTTAATGCGGATGAAAGACTGGGTAATTTTACCGGCGTGTGCCTAGCTGAGTCAACGAGGGTTCTCACCAGCGACGGCAGTTGCGGAGTTGGCCAAGATGGTTTCTGGCTGGAAGGAAAGACTGACTTGGGTTCCGAAACATGTTGCTGTGGCTTGGGCTGTGGAGTGACGGCCGCCTTGACTGTTACCAATGAGCGCGGAAAATCGTAGGGCGGCAACGGTGGAGCCGTCCTCGAACGTTTATGCGACCGGTCTGGCACAAGGGATTGCGTGTCGCGCGCAAGATCGCTGTGGGATCGTTTTTTCACATAGGTGGCGCTGGTTATTGAGGTGCGCGTCAGCATTTTCGCCGCCGGAGATGACGACAAAATTGCCGTTCTAAATTGCGAAATGAGCTCACTGTACGAGCGTGATCTGGCATGGCCCGGTCTAAAGTGGTCGGAGTCGTACATTGGGTTCCGAAGAAGACTCATGACGTGTCTCACAAGCGGTTTGCAGCAATTGCGTAAGTGAGAAAGCAGCCTGCTGCGTATATGCGGTCTGATCAATCAAACAAGTATGATTAGATCCTGGGTGCACACAGAATTCAACCGAAAAGTGAAAATGGAATGCCTTTGATTCTAGTACGTGAGAGTACGGCTGAGTCGTGTCGCAGGAGTTTGCTGCTGACAAGGGTGGTTGAGCGACTAAGAGGCTTGGTTCTGGTGCGGAAGTGCTGCCGTTGTGTTGGTCGTGCTCAGTTGTATCGAACGCTATACGGCCGGACCCTTTTCTTTTGTTTTTCCTTTTTGATGATTCTCTTCTTTTCGGCCGTGCCTGCGGCTGAATGTCTTTCAATGGGGTTGAGCGTGGCTTGGAAAACGTGGATTGAAGCAAGGATTGGTAAAATTTGGCGGTTTCGAGAGAAGATCCAAATTTTGATCTATTCAGGGGTCTGCACGTTATATACCACATCGAGAAAGCTGATCTACTGTGACTTCAGTCTCTGATTCCTGATCCAGCACCAGCGTCGCCAAATTTGGCTCACCAGCCACCTGATAGGGCGTGGCTCACCCACAAATGGAAACACTTTTTCGCCCACTAATGCGGGTGTCCGGCTGATTCGCGAATCATTGTTGCGATTAACCCTAGCATGCAGATCGAAGACGTCGATAAATACACTGCTGGCTAGCTAAAACTTAGCCAAACATTATTCCGGTGTACCTATTTTTGGACTTATACAATTCTACAAGGAAGAGCCAGGCATCTCGATATTGTCTCAACGAGCTGCTGTGGCTGCGCCGCGGCTTTCCATAGGAGATTCATCAGACTTCTCCCTGTATCACGTCTACATGAGTGATAAATAATGCCAATGTGTAGCTTGCACGCCTATATTTGGAAGACAATCTAACTCTAACAAAGCGTCCCTTGTATCTTTAGTGATTCTCCACCTTACGTTGGGCGTCGTTGGCAGCCATGCTGCCAGCAACCCCACCAGCAATGTGTCCCATACCACCCAAGTGGAGCTTGTCTGCGATCTTGTTGCCCCCCATTGATCCAGCAACGGAGACAGCAATGTTTTCAGCCATTTTCAGTTTATCCTCGGGCATTTTGAGATTGTAAATTTCTGGCGTATCACTTGCAAATATTCCTTCTATTATATAGTGAGCTAGTCATGATTGCTGGACCATGCCCCTGGTGACGAATACGCGGGGCAGTGACATAGGTTAACCCTTACACCCGTTCCTCCAGCCTGCAAGAGAACCACCAATTGACCATTACACGACCCACCGCAAAGCTTCCATAGGTGGTTTGCAGCCTTTGTTATTGCTCTACACATTGCCATCGTCTTTACTGATGTATTGAATACCCTCGGGACTCATTTCTCATGGTGGGGCTTCAACTTTTGTTCAGCTTTTTGCCCACCCATACTGCCCGCTACGGACGAAGCAATTCCACCGACCTGGCCCAATCCAAGTGCATTTCCAGCTATACCTCCACCTACGCCTCCGGCAACACTCGAGACGAACCCGCCCACTCCATGAAGATGATGATGTTCTTTTTGTTCTTCTCCCATTCTTGACTTGATTTCAATACGTGTTGATTATAGCTTGGGATGTTTTCGATAAATATATATAGAATGACTGGCACGCAACACTGGAGTGTGGGGCTATAGTTGCTGCAGCCACTTGCGTTCACGTGACTATCGCTGAAACGTACACAAAGTGAAAAGATTTGGCCGGGGCAAGGCATCTCACGGTCAGTAGCGATGTCGCTTCAGCAAACTCAACAGCAACAACAGGATCCATGTAAGTAGTTGCCTCGTTGTGCAATCCATAGTCAACACTAACATCTAGCGCAACCGATCGAACCCTTTCTAAAGAAGTTGCTTCAGTCATTGGATGCACAGTACAACCATCAGCAACAACCCAATGTGGAGGTGTATGCCACGCTGATTGCTCGCCAATTGAAGCCTCAAGCTGCAGTCATCTTCAATGGAAAGCCTTTGATACCGACTACCGCAGATGCCAAGTTGGAATTTCAAAAAAAGTGGCTCCAGGCACCGCAGTCACACCACCAGCTAACGAGCTATGACTGCCACTTGATCCCAGGCACTGGCACTTTTGTGATCAACGCCAGTGGCAAGGTGCGCTTTGATGAAAGCGGCAAAAATCGCCTCGGGGAGACGGCAAACTTGGTCCACGCTGCTTCGAGCTTGCAATCAACGGCCACCAATAGAAATGTTTGGGGGTCGTGGTTTGGCTATGACTTAAACCTTGTCGTTGACGAGGCAGTGAAGACTAACGACGAGATGGAACTCATTAACAGCTTCAACTACAGGTTCACATTCAAGCCACGCGACAGTGTGATACATATATAGAGGGAAACCAAAAAAGGACTGGGACTACGTCAAGCACCGTAGTATTGGATGTAGTGGTTGAGTAACATTCCCAAGTACTGGTTGGAGTAAAAATCAACTTTTAACTGGTCGGGAAAACCCAACTCCTCAAGTGCCCAGCGAATATTGGGGGTTATGAAATTGTAAAAGACGACATCCACAAGCGCGCTGTCGTCATCGCCAAGATTGATTGATTCGACAACATTGGGAATTGGGTAATTCACGACGGCGCGGTGAGGTGTGTCGTCTCCATCGGTTCCGAAATCATCATGAGTGACATAACCCTTGCGAAGACGCTGAACGGAGAAAGCTTGTTGCTGCTGCTGAATCAGTGACACAATATTTTGCAGCCACGACAAAGACCCCTTTTGTCGGCTATGCGGCTCGATGCCTCGCTGCATCGCCACGATGTAATCCCACTCGTTCAACTTCAGCGCAATTTGAGTGGCATAGTGCCGCGGAAGTCTTGCCCTAACCCAATCGTTTCTGAATGGAGAGACAATGAATTCCAGATCCAAAGTGTACTTGCCCTTGTATAGGTCATATCTCACCAGTCCAGTGTTGATGATTATTATGCGTTCCAGTGTCGTTTCGTTGGCCAAGCGCGGGTTGGTGGCATTCAAAGTGGGCAACACACGTTGAGTAAGCAACCGAAAGATATTTTTGGGGCTGTCGAGCGGCACATAATCGAGGTAATAGTTGCTTTCGTTGACGTACCCAATCACCCTGTGGAGATCCAAGTCATGGCGCGTTTGCTTTATACGCTCAGAGAGGGACCGGCCCTTCTCGGTACTAAACTCATTGATCGATTGCAGACGAGAGTGATGCAAGAATGAGTCGAGGTTGAAATCGATATAACTGCGGGCAAAGGACTGTTGGGCCGAGGCAATGTCGGACAGCGTCCCGTCAAGCCGTGAGTCGCTTACATTGACACTTACCCATCCGACGGTCTCGCAAAAGCGACCACTTTGCAAAGCAGTGGCGTTGGCATCGTAAACGGTAAAGTCACGGATATGACTGTGTCCCCCCAAATACTGAATTTTAGTGTAAGGGTAATGGCGCCGTAACACTCGGTGCAACACTGCAAGCTCCCCCCATTGATGTGTCACTGGAATGTGGCCAAACACAACTAAAAGATCCACCGCCAGTGCCGGAATTGCTTTTAACATCGAGTGGAACCAGGCTGACTGCACCAGCTCGACAATCGAGGTCACGTTTGTGTGGTTGTTGAAACGGTTGAAATCAAACAAAAACGCCAATGCAAGCACTTTGGTGTGTGTGTGGGGTATCTCGAAATAACGATAGCGCGAACCAAAGGGCACAAGGGTACCATTCTGTAATCTATACTCGACATTTGACGCCACATACTTGTCACCATAGTGTTTCGCCACTATTTCAAACTCTTGACGAGAGTTTGGTTCCTCGTAGAGCTCATGGTTGCCAATTGTAACCAAGTCATAGTCCTGCTCAATGAATATTGGAAGCGATTTGGCACCATTGGGGGTGGTGACGTCTGATAGCCCGTTCCCATCATGGCGATCACCGGTATCCACCACAAGTAAGTCCTGCAGGTTAGCCGCGGCAATGCTGCGGAGTTTACTTACAAAGGAGACGAAGTCGCCCCAATTGGCATGGTACTGCGGCTGGTTGAGGTGACCTGCGTACCACCCGTGCGTGTCGGTGGTGTGAAGAATGTTGACGTCACCCCAAATGAGATCTTTGACTGCGGGTGTAGGTCGGTGTACGCGCTCGTGCGGGCCCCTTAAAACGACAAATTGGAGAATCAAAAGGGCGCCCACGCAGCCAAGTACAAGTCCAGGAATCCGCTGCGAAAACAAGCGCCAGTGCTTCAGTGAGCCCAGTGGCAACGCTGCCACCATGGGCGATGGCGAGCGACTCAAAGTATCCATGATTGGCGGAGCGCTACGAAAAACCTCGAGGGTTTGAAATTGCACGCAACTCGATAAGCGTGCGGCGCGCGCGTATCTGCGCGCACTGGTGAAGTTCGCGCCATTGGCGGTCAAGTTCAACAAAGTGTGGCGATGACAATACATTCTACGTTGTCTTTGTTGATCGGTTTTGTTACACTAAGTGATGCACGCTTACTGTTGGGCTCTTCTTCTGTCACGCTCCTCAGAGATAGACAACTTGATACCCTTACCCTTGGGCAAGGAGACCCAGGGCTTACCAGCCTCAGTGCCAATGACGAAAACGTTGGTCAATCTGGTAACGAAGGTGTTCTCCAAGGAGTCCTTGATGTGAACCAAGTCAAAGCCACCCTCGTGCTTCTCTCTGTGGGTGATAACACCAACTCTACCCAAGTTACGACCACCGGTGACCATCACCAACTTGCCAGTGTCGAACTTGATGAAGTCAGTCATCTTGCCGGTGGCCAAGTCAATCTTGACGGTGTCGTTGGCTCTGACAAGAGGGTCAGGGTATCTGAGAGTTCTACCGTCGTGGGTGACGGCGTAGGGGATACTCTTCTTGCCCAACTGGACCTTCTTGATCTTGGCCAACTTGTAGGTGGACTCCTCGGCGGTGATTCTGTGCACGGCGAATCTACCCTTGACGTCGTATACCAATCTGAAGTGCTCGTTGGTAGCCTCAAGAGAGATAACATCCATGAAACCGGCGGGGAAGGTGGCGTCGGTTCTGACCTTGCCGTCAACCTTGACGTGCTCCTGCATGAGGATGGCCTTGACCTCTCTGCCGTTGAGGGCGTACTTGAGTCTGTTTCTCAAAAAGATGACCAAGGGCAACGACTCTCTTAACTTGTGGGGACCGGCGGACGGTCTGGGAGCGTAAGTCCCAGACAATTTGTCCAACATCCAGTGGGATGGAGCGGCAAGTCTCTTCAAGTGCTTCTTTGGTCCTCTACCCATGTTGCTTAGTGTTTGGTTGAAGAGATTGTTGTAGTAAAGATTTTCACTTTTTTTCAAGTACCCTACCGCGCTGCCGTCGTCGGAATCATCGAAAAAAAAAAAGATTTCTACAGCACACTCGCCTGAGGTTGGAGCCCTCCCTTCGCACGTGTGTGAAAGTTGGTGCACACCGCGCTGCAGCCTGATGCGCGACAATATAATATTCCCATGTCCATATCACCATCTAAACCACTTCTTGCCCTTCAATGCCTCCAACTCGCCGTTCAACGTGCGCTCCTCCTGTAGCAACCTTTCAAACTCATCCTCCAAGTTGGCGTACCGATCGGTCTCCTGGGCATTGATCAACAAGAGCTTGCTGATGTCACTCTCCACGTTCACCGGTAACGATGGCGACTTGACCCCGTTTTCGGCAGGCTCGCTTTGGCTTTGTTGTTCGATTTTGGACTCCAAATCCTCCACCTCGCCTCGCAATTGCTCGGTGGATGCCTCCAAGTCAGCAATGTCAGAATGCACTTCCGGAAGTGACACCTTGATGTCCACCAATTCTTGAACAATGTCCACGTGCTCACGGTGCAAAGCCGCGTATTGTAATTCGAGCTCCTTCACTTCGTGCCTAAGCTTGCCATTGGCCAACTTGATCTCCTCGATGTCAACCTCTTTACTCTTTTCACTGGCATAAATGTTCTCAAACTCGTGTTCGTACTTCTTCAAGTCAAACGGTGACAAATTAATTGTCATAGAGTCTGCCACTAACAAGTCAAGCTTATAGTACGAGTTCGAAGGTGTGGAGCCATCAGTCTTGCCCAAGTCTCCACCACTGCCACTGTCACTATTCGTGCCGCGTTTGCCCAAAAGCGAAAATCTTCTCGAAACCGACACAGTTCGAGATCGGTGGTCAGCAGCGCCCTGTATGTAATCCTCATTGACGTAGTAGTTGAACATTTTATCCTTCAAGAATTCCAATAACTTGTCGAATCGTAACGCCAATAAATTGGCCTCATTTTTGATCATCAAATTGAGGGCGAACTTGAGAATCAGCTCCATCCCCTGGGTGATAATTATATCATAGATGCGTAACACAATATCAAGCGGGAACTTGTAGGCAAAAAATGTTAAGAACCACTGCAGAGCATACATCGAGCTCTTGATGCCCTGCTTGGCCAAATGATTAAACAATCGCGGGCAGTGCAGCTCTAGAAGACGGTCGAACTCGTAGAGCAACAAGTGCAAACCCTTCATCTCGGGGCAAAAGAGTGACCGCAAGTTGTACTCCTTCATTATCGTCACCAAAAGGCAAAAGCACTCGCCATCGGTCATATTCATGATCAAAGGCACCCCAACAAAGATCATACCCTGGGTATAGCCGACATCGGGGTCGAATAATGAATATGCCTTGATCACGTTAAATAACTCCTCGCTCTTGCCCACATGTTCCACATGAGTGAAGAATGACGTACGCACTAAGTCGCGCTTGATGGCCTTTTCGTGCACGGAGCTTTCCAGTTTCAAGTGCATAAAAAACTCCTCCAATTGGAAGTTTTTCAGCTTGGCAATCAACTGCCATATGATGCCGCGAAATTCCTTGGGGATTCCACCCGCGATGGCATCGCTCAACTCGTTGCTCTCGTGCTTCACTACCAGCTCGTAGTCGTTCACCACTCGCGTCCAAAACTCCCAGTCAATCTTGTAGCCGAACATGTCACCAAGCCCACCAACGGTGGTCTTGATATCATTAAACGTTTTCTTGATGTTTTGCGTACCGGTATTGATAAGCTGCTGTGATTTGGAGTCCTTGGCATGGAATTTTTGGTCAAGCTGGTTGTATCGCGATTCAAGCAAAAGGTTGGCACTAGTTGAGCGAGATCCACTGCTACCGCTCAGCTTCAACGCGCGAAGCAGCTCGGACGACTCCACCAACCGGGCAGTCGGGGTGTCCATTACCAAGCACTCCTTGATCGGTTTGCGGTCTGGAAGCGGCGGTTCGCTGGTGGTAGTGGCGGTGGCCACACTATCCTGTACTGAGGGGTCCCCTAACGATACGATATCCTCGTCGTAGGGGCTCGTCTCTTCCGCCTCGACAAAGGTATCCTGCTCTTCGCCATCGCCACCATCACGCCCTTCGTATGCGACATTTGACGATTCCTCGACCGTGTTATCGGCGTACTCTGCGGTAACATCTGCAAGTGCCCCATCGAAATCGTTCGTTGGAGTAGACACTAGGATGCTATTACTGTCTCTGGTTGCTCCGTCATAGACTGAAGATGACTCGCTGCCATCAACAGAACGTGCATCGCGTTGGTTAGCGTCGGCGTCGCTGCCCTCTGTCAGGTCTGTGCTCATTTGTGCGCGTTTGTTCTTGTTCTTCCTCTTTTTGTTCTTCTGCTTGGTGTTGGTGTTGCCCTCGATACTGGGCAACGAAGTGTCGGCAAGCGATGTGCTTTGTGGCTCCATAGACACCAGTATCGTGGTGTCGTCAATTGGTTCTGCCATCGCGTTCTTCTTCCCGATGTGGACGGTTTTTGTCTCTTGATTTGTCCCCCTAACACTCCACAAACGGCAGACCCGAAAAACATGTCTCCATTGAGTTATATGCCGGAGGTTCCGGCCAATAGCGAGAGACGGTAGTGACTGTGGTCCAGATAAGAACTTGTGCAGCCGGGCGTGGTTTCTAAGGTGGTATGAAGCAGGTTGTAATCAACTCGGTTGTGGTCATGTAAGTAGTCTTCTAAGGTGTACGGGCTCCTTCGCCGATGCAACAAGATATATAGTTTTGAGCACAATGTGCAATCACTGGAGTACTGTCTGGTATTCGCTACTAATCAGATATTTATATGAACGACCACGGCTTTTAACCTCTCAATGTGCACAATTGCAACCCGTCCAAAACAATCCTTTTTATTTTCCGCCCCAATCTCACTTCAGCTAGGTCGCTACGCTTTGACCCATTACGTAAACCATATATTGATGTAAACCCTTCAGTCCACCGGACGTGAAATTATAAAAAAGCTGGAATCTGCACAGCAACTCGTATCTAAACCCAGTGGAAGTCGCCACTAGTGTCGCTGATGGCAATGTGCCCAGGCAGATGTGTGTCGCAAACATCGGATATCCGCACCACCTCGGCATCGGATAGAGGCTGTCTGTTGCGGGAGCTGCCATACGAGGACAACACATCGTCGTCAAACAAAACAGACGACTCCGCTGATGACTGATCCGACCGGCCGCTGCCACTGCCGCTGTTACCATTGTACAACGAGCTGAGCAAGTCGTTCTCGGTAATATAGGAGCTTGATGTTACGACTGGAGTAGGGGCAGCAGCAGGGGTCGCCTCTTGCGCCACTATAGGGCCCTTCTTATTCTCATGAATGGTGCCACCCATGATGTTTTTCTCCTTCAACAACAACTCCAACTTGTCGCGATCGCAATTGGCAAAATAGACTCGGATCACGTTTTCACGCTCCATGTACCTGATGGGCAACTCGCCCAACTCGCTCAAGTTCTTGAAGTCCTGCTTCAATTCATTGATACGACGCGTGATGTAGGTCAAGTTGGCGCTGATCTCGCTCAAAATTTCCTCGGTCAAAAAAGTCATAGAGGGGATCGACAAGTCACCGCCAAGGGCAAAGTCAACGTAACACCCGTGCACGATTGCTTCTGTTATTGTTTCGTCGTCGGCTACGGAGTCGCCGATTGCGGCCGTGGCCGCGGCATGCTTGGCCAGCAACGACTGGTTTAGCCGAATCTCGCTCTTGATGCTCTTGTGTGCCAGCCGTCGATGTGAGCGACGACGAGTGTCACTCTTGTAAGGGTGGTAGGGGTTCTCTCCGTATTCACTGGCAGGCATATATGCACTATCAATGTTGAACAACGTTCTGAATCCAATGGCCAAGTTCTTGATGGTGTCTGAGGTCAACTGCATCAGGAACCCCAGCATTGGTCCACCGCATGAGTACGTCGTAAACAATCTCGAGCTCGTTTGCGGGAAGCTTGCACGGTACAACCCAGAGAGGAAGAAGGCCTTGCGCTGGATAAGCAGGTGGCTGATGGATTGCCCTCGAAATGCCGAAAAGTGCCATATGGAGTTGGCCAACATCAGTTGCGAACGAAGCGACACAGAGCCCGACGGAGGCCTAATGAAGCGGAAATGCCTAAACGCACGATACCGGCCCAAGGGGCTGAATGGGTTCAATGGACTTAACTTCAATGCGGAAAGTAATCGCGAAATGTGCCCCCATTGCAGAAAGGGGTTGAACGGGTTTGTGTGCAAATGCCTTCTGCCACGGATGTACGGAGAGACGGCTGTGCTTCTTTGAAAGGGGTTCGAGTTTCTCACCGGTATCGGCACGCGCACCGGCTGCCGCCTAGGCACATTATTGTTGTTGGTAAGGGATTCAGAGAGCGCCTCAAGCGACTTCTTCAAGCGCTGGGCTGCCTGCCGGGCCCTCAACGATATCAAGTTACGCAACATGGTGATAAAGGGGTGCACACGTGAATGCCCCTAAATACTGCAATAGTGAGGTGGTATTTGGGACAGTCAAGAAAGAGATGTGTCTTGTAGATGACAATGTTAGATTCAGGGCTATGTTAGTCCCCTGAATTATTTTTTTCTTTCTTTTTGTTGTTCTGGGTCTGAGCAGACTTGGGGCGGGGCAGCGGATGGTTCCGAAATCGCTTAGAGAAAAAGGAGATAAACCAAAAGAATAAAAGTGTTATAATTTATTTGAGGCGATGCCTGCGGGCCGACCGGCTTGGGACACACCACGTTCACTCAGGTGTAGGGTAATCGGCCATGGATGTAGTTGAGGATGACATTGTATGGGCCGAGCGTTGCACTTTCTTGTGCTTTCCTGTGCGGTAGATCTAGGCCGGTCACGTTTTGAAGAAGCATTGAGGGTGCAGGACCTCGGTGCGAGATTCGGATATACAAACAAAATATTTGCACCCATAGTCGCCATGACAGGGATGCCCCTAGCGAGATGCCATCTACATACTTGCTAAATCCTAGCTGCGCTTTTCTGCTATATCGAACTAAATGCCACCCTGTGTCGCACGAACCTGCGGCAATACCCTTCAAGCCAGTGTCATTGGGAAATCGTCCATAACTTCGTCAAAAATCGTATTATAGTTAGAATCGATCGGTGGTTGCACCAAGGCATCCAAATCGTCAGCCTTGACTGCGACATCCATTTGGTCGTCACTGTACTTGGCCACGTCTCCAACCGACAGCGACAAGTCTGTCATTGGGGTGTACATGCGGGCACCCGTGCCCTTGTAGTATTTCAACAGTAGTACCGAAGACGGTGACGCAATCGAGTTCGACACCGACAGCAGCAGCCTCGAGTCAAGCTGTGAAGGGCACTGCGAGAGTAGCTCGTGCTTGGTCACCATCGGTGCCAAGTACTCTTGCGGCTGCAGCACGGGTATGTTGTTGAGCATGAAATCATCTATGATCTCCTGCTTAATCTTCATGCTGTCCATATTGGTGTAGCCCTCATGGTGGTCGGTGTTGGACACCGTCTCATTTGACAAGCTGTCGTCTGCCAGAAACACCGAGCATGACGGTGACTGTGAAAGCAGATCGGCCCCATTGTCGGTATTGTGTGGTTCGGGTCTGTATGGCTGCTGCTGTTGATGATGTGCATGTGAGCACGCGGAGGGCTGCTCGCAACAATCCACAGGATATGCCGACGACACAGACGACTGTGCCAAGTACTTTTGAGGGTTGGGGATCACTGCAATCTCCAGCAGTTCCAAAACCTCGCGGTAGGGCTTTAATACTCTCTTGAACCTCAGTAGGGACACCAATTCATCCATGTCATATTCCTGGAATACCTCTTCGGGCAACAAGTAATGTATGATGTTTTCCAAGGTCTTGTTGCGGTTCTCCACCTGGGTTAAGTGTGCTCGGGTTAGCGGCAGCCGCACCGTTCGTGGCGAGTACAGACAGCACCAGCCGTGTTGGATACATTTAGTGCACTTGGGGAACTCCTTCGAGCATTTCAACTTGCGCTTGCGACACGAATCGCACGCCTGTTCGATATTCGCATTGTATGGGTTGAAATGTGCTTGCATATCCAAATGCGAGCTGGGCTGCGACTTCAAAGTCAGTTTGGGCAGACCTTGGTTTTCCATGGCGTCCTCGCAATGATCGAGAAGAGTGGTGGCCGCTGATGACAATTCAGGATTTTTTGAGTGAAATTGGTGGCTCAAATTTGGGTTGCTCGACTTTTGATCTCGTTATAGTAACCCCGTGGATTTATATAACGCTCGGTAGCAATTGAGGTTTAGGATCAAGCGGAACAGATAACAGCAAAAACCGGCCGACGAAAAAATTAAATAGTGTGCTGTAGACACACCCACACCAGTAGGCTCAAGAAGAACTCCGGATTGAGTGTAGATCCTTTCGAAAGCCAGAAACCCGCAAATAAGGGCTAGTTCACGGTGTACGTTCTCGCAATAGTCTCTCGGGCGAGTTACACTCTTTGAAGGTAACGCTTCAACGCTCTAAGTGGACAATTAAAAGTAACAGGAAGAAAAAAATTGCAATTACCAGTCGACGAGCTTGACGAACGAATGACAGGGTACGCGACGACCAAAGGGCAGACATCACCAAGGAAATACTGACAAACAGCTTGCAAAAAAAAAAAAAAAGTAAAAATTACAGCCCTACGTGGTCGAGCGTAAATGAGGAGATCATGTGTTGGGCACCCAACTAGGACATGCACGGTATTTATTTTTTGCTTGATTGGCAATTTCGATAGCGTTTGACCGTTTGCTGGTGCTACTCCGAGCCCGCCGTTGCAGAAATTCGAATTTATTTTTTCATTTTTGACCACGTCAATTGTGCGATTGGGTAAAGTAACTCAATGAAAAGGTGGAAGCGTGTGGCGACGTGCATATAAGGGCCGAGCGGGGACACAAAACGACGCACACATAATGAAAGGCTCGGAGTTGGTGAGGGGAAGCGATTCCGACGACTTTCAAACCGAGTATTTCTTTTCGTCGTATATTTCAACTTGCAAGTTGCCGAAGGTAGAAGGTGACTTTAACTTTGTCAATTCACTCATCGCGTGAACTTCGGCCTCTCCTCTCCAGTGAATGTTGCTTTAATATATCCACGGTTTCGGAGATCTTCCTCAATGGGTTGAGCCGTACACTCACGTTTTTTTTCTTTCAAATCAGTTTGTTTATGTCATGCCGCTGTACGATATTTATGATTTTTGACGCAAGTGCGCATATTCCCCGAGCAATCTCGAGGTTTTTCCGGCTGATTCAGAAGGAGAAACTTCTTGCTTTGGTGATTCTAGAACCGACCCACGCCCCCCGTCACACAATACTGACAGATCACCACTACGATGCAATGGCCAATCTCACTTTGAACTCCGTGTCGGCAACTTTACTTCAACCACCAGTGTTTGACGTACGCTCGGTCCAATCCATTTTATCTATGCGTTTTTGTGTGTCCAAGATTGTCCATTTCGATCCAGGCACGTGACGTTTCACATTTGAGGGTTAGACTCTGACAAATGATAAGCATTGACGCCATCGCCCTGCTGCCACGCCGACATGCCTACACACCAGTTTCGTAAGCGTATACTCAAGGAGTATCGCGGCCTTCAATCCAATCTGCTTCCTGGCATCACTCTTGTACCGTCGGAAATCGATGGTGAGGATACCCATAGATACTTATTCGAGATGACACTTCCTGCTGACTCTGACGGCGTGCTACATCCCCTATACAAGTCAGATGTGTATTACTTGCAGATATTGATCACACCAGAATACCCAGTGGATTCACCACAGGTGCAGTTTATTAAGGTTAACACCAGTGATAAGATTCCCATGCACCCGCACATCTACGGAAACGGTCACATATGTCTTGATTTGCTAGGCACGGGATGGACGCCAGCGTGCTCAATAGAGTCTATCTTGTTGAGCATCCAGCTGATGCTTTCCACTAATCAGTTAAACGAGCGGCCTCCTGATGATGCCAGCTACATCAAGCATGCTCCCTTAAACCCAAAGCACACCACCTTTGGCTACCACGATGACTTTATATGATCCTGCATAAAAAATATCGATACCCGTCATAGTGGCATTGCTCGGGCATTGACCCCCTGCGATGGCCTGTTTTTGCTCTTGGCATTCACCTGAGAGGCGTTCTTTTGGCTGTTTGGCGCTCGTTGGCTAGACCCACCCTTCGGCCGGGAGCCTCCCTTGTACGGCTGCCTTCGCTTGACGGGCTTTGGAGTGGAGCGATGTTGCACAAAGTGCCTGCCACCACCAGTGCTAACTGGTGGTGCCTGGCTTTGACGTAGCTGTTGCAAGATCTCCTCGTCGCGTTGCGACTCGCCAACAAACTGTGATTCAATCTGAGTATGGGTGGTGTTCTCCAGCGATGTCGCGGGCACCTCCTTGACGCCGCCCGTTGTTTTGCGTTCTCGGGCAAGTGTGCCCAATAGTTTTTTGAAGTATGTGAAGTTGCTCGTTTGCTCCGGAGTGATGCCGTCCAACTTGCTAAAGTCTTTCTTATTTGTTGGAAGTTTGATGGCCATATCTTGTAATGTGGCCTCGGAAAATACTTGACCCGAGGACCTGAAGTTAAAATCGGCCATCTTTTGGTTGCGAAGATTATTCAACTCATTGTAGGAATGCTCCACATGTGCACTGTGCGGCACTACTGTGTCGTTTAAGACGATTGACGTGGCTCGGGTGGCGGCGGTAGTGGTGCCGCTGATTCTGTGCATAGCGGTGTTGTTCGATTGGGGATCTTCCATGTGAGCAAACGACGAGAGGTTGCGTGCAGTAGTGAAGGAGCCGGTCAACGGGTTAGTACCCGGGGTGGTGCCAGGACCAACGCCGGTGTAGGTCAACTTGGCCGTGTGGGCACTTTTGGCATACGTGCTGGTGGTGGCAGACCCCAGGTCTCCAGTGGAGAAGCCGCGCGCGTTGCCGCGTCGCTCAGTGCTGAACTCAATGGTGATTCGCCTCGAGTCGCGCAAAATCAAGTTCGATTTTGGACCAAGCTTGACATAGTTGGAGGCAAACCCGCCCTTCATGATTTGATACTCCGCCAACGATCCGTCACTCAACAAGTAAAAGAAGATTCTCTCCACATCGGTCTTGTCCAAGTCTCGGCCTTTGCCGTGGTAGGAAACTCGGTCATGACCAGCCTTGACTATCTTGCTGCTGTTTGACCCCTTGAAGACATCCTGACAATACAACACAGTCACGCGTTCCTCCTGTATGCACTGCACAAGTAAGAGGATGTTTTTGGCGTGCTCGGTGACGTCCTTGCCCACCATGGTGGTTTTGTTGATGTTGAAGCAGTTGTCGCACTTTTTGTTGCAAAGCTTGGGATCAAATTTCTCGTTGAAGTATTGCAACACTTGTTTTCTGCGGCAGTCGGTGGTGTTTTCGCAGTACTGCACCACTTGTCGCAACTTCAGAAGGTGGCTCTCCTTGGCCTCGCGATCCAATTCTTCATCCCGGAGAATCATCGACTGCAACGACCGCGCATCTTTGTAGCTGTAAAACATGATGCACTCTGAATCGCGGCCATCGCGGCCAGCTCGACCGGTTTCCTGGTAGTATCCTTCAAGCGTTCGCGGTACGTACAAGTGCAATACATAGCGCACGTCAGGCTTGTCAATCCCCATCCCGAACGCAATAGTGGCGCAAATCACCTGGATGGTGTTGTCTTGCCATTGTTGCTGCACCACAGACCTATCGTCAGGGTTCATGCCCGCGTGATAGAATGCCGCATTGATGCCCCAACTCTGGAGTTTTTCACTCGTTTGCTCACACGATTGCTTCAGATGGCAATAGATGACCCCGGTCTTGCCACGGTACTTGGTTAGGATGAAATTCTTGATCCAGTCCATATACGTTGAGGCAACTTTGAACTTGACTTCATAAAACAAGTTGGTGCGGTTGAAGCTCTGCTTCAAGAGCATCGGGTTGTGCATCCCCAAGTTGTGGACAATGTCCATGCGCACTTTCTCATTGGCAGTGGCAGTCAACGCCATAATGGGGATCGAGGGGTACTTTCGCTTGAACACACTGAGGCCCTTGTAGTCGGGCCTAAAATCGTGTCCCCAAGAGCTGACACAGTGGGCCTCATCGACGACAATCCTCGCCAACTGGTGGCGACTAAATAATGCGTCGATAGTGCGCTTAGCCTGCTCGGACGCGTTCACCATCTCCGGAGAGAGGTACACCAAGTCCAAGAAACCATTCTTGAACAAGTCAAACACACGTTTCTTCTCCGCCGCAGATCCCTTGGAGCTGATCATCCCAGCCTTGATGTTTTTCTTGAGCAAATGTTGCACTTGATCTTGCATCAAGGAGATCAACGGAGATATGACAATAGTGGTGCCGCGGGTCTTGCCACTGGATACCAACGCTGGCAACTGGTAGCACAATGATTTTCCGCCGCCTGTGGGCATGAGCACGAATACATCCTCGCCGTTTAATGTGGCATTAATTGCCTCGAGCTGGTTAGGCCTGAAGCTATTGAGCTTGAAGATCTTGCCAAGATAGTGGTAAACATCCTTTGTGAAGGCATATTGCTTGTCCGGAGGCGGGATGTTCTCTTTGCCCGGGAGCACATCCAAAGCGACGCCGCCCTCACTGAGTCTGTCGTCGTCCTCGTCGTCAAAGTCGTCAAAGTCATACAGGAGGATATCGTGACGAATCATCGATTTGCCCGCAGCACCCTTTTCAACTTTGACCGGCAATGCGGCAACGGTGTTCAGGGAATTTGCAGCTGCGCGAGGCTTGATGACAGTATTTGGGCCCGACGCCACGTCGTCTTCGCTCTCCGAGATCACAATCACATCGTCTTCTTGGTAGGTCAACTCTCTCTCCTGATTCAACTGAGTGGTGAAGTCAACTTCGTCAATCTCGTCTTCTTCGTCGTCTTCAACAGAAGCCACCAGGCGGGTCGCCACCGGAGTGAATTCCTGGTCATCTACGATGTCGTCTTCCTCATCAACAACCACAAGCTCGTCGTCATCGTCATTTTCGTCGTCATCGTCATCGTCCGCGTCTTCCTCCTGGTACGTTCTGTCGACTGCCTGGCTTTGGGTACTTTGCTGGCTAGCATCGTGCTCTATGAAGCTGGCGAGGTCGCTTCCGTCGTCGTCAATTTCGTGTGGCGGAGTGCAAAGGCCATCCATGATGTTCTCCCCAAAATCGTCTTCCTCTTCATCCTCGTCATTGCAATACAATGGTGGAGGCTGTGCCGTTTTTGTCTGTCGCGACTGCATCACAAAAGCTCTGGCTTCGTGCAAGTTGCGCACTTCATCAGCACTTATTGTGGGGGCAGCAGCTTGTGCCACATTGGTATCTCCGTCCGCATCCGTGAATTGAGACGAGAAATTGATCTTGTCATAAGTGGTCTCGGCTCTATCCGTTTGCGGAAGATTGTACTCCTGAGTCGATGTGCCCGAGATCTTGTCCAAGTCGACATCGGGCAACTCACCATAGTTGAATGACTGGTCGTTGGTTTCGATCAAGTCGACGCCATTCACTGCAGGGAGCCTTGCCCGCAATGCTTGCTTTTGAGAGCGGATGCGATCAAATTGAGGCTTGAATTTGTGCTTTATGTACTCTTTCTTTGCATCAACCGAAAGCGCAGTTGACTCAGTGACGGCAAAACGTTCCATCAAGAGGTTGATCTTTGCTTCACACACGTTTATGTACTCCTGTTGTACCCTGAGTGGGCTGTCGTGGGGTGCAATGGAGAGCTTGGGCCGTTTACGAGGCGGCTCCGCGGTGGCCGCTACTGGCGCTGTTGATGCAGATGTATACTTCTTGACGGGTGAAATCGAGTCGCTAGTCAAGTCTATCACGTTGGAAAAGGCGGAGTTGCCAGAGGTAGATGCTGAGGATGTTTTGGTAGCAACGGCACCGCCTCTCCCTAGGGCGGTGGGTTCAGTTGAGCCAGAGGTGGCGGCGGGCTGTGGTTGCGGCGTCGGCACCACAGGCGATGCGAAAAGAGGCAGTTGCGCAGCCTTGGGCGAGGCAGCAGGCACCGCGGGGACCGCAAAGTCGGGCCGCGTCGTATGCAGAGTGTGCGTGTGATGCGGATCAGGTGTCGCGATCGATGGCTCGCGTAGTCGTTGTGGCAAATTGTCACTGGGGCTCTGATGTGCACTTTTGCGCAAGAAAATGCTGAGAAAGTTGGTGTTGCCCGGAAGCTGCGGCTTGGACTCGTGCATCCATCGCACTTGAGCTGCGAGGTTATTCGCCATCACCATCACTACTGGTGTTGCACCCAGATACAACGTGACTGTTGACATTAGACGCGCGTACGAAAGGCCATATGCACTACGCGGATGAGACTGCAGGTCATGGCAGGGCGCGTCGGCAAATAGTGTCTCTACATCGCGCGATAGGTTCAATGGTTGAGGCAGCAGCCAGTACATCACACGAAAGTAGCAATATGTCGATTGCCGGATCATCCACTAGCATCATATTTGTTTTTGCTGCTTTGCAACCAAACTCCGCGTGGGTGCCCCCAGACGAAGATCACAAGAGGTGTAGCATGTATGCAGCACCGAAATTATGTGGTTTTGTCTGGCTCACCAGGCATCCGAGGGATGATGCACGCGGTGCCTAGAGAAGAAGTGGTAAAGGAATGAGGATGCTACTCGCAGAAACCCAGAAAGTGCTTCTAGACGTAGTACAAATGTGTGAGTCGTTCACCGTGAAGTGTGTGAGTCTAATGGCTTTGTTCCTACTTCCACCATAAGTGTAATTCTTTCAACGTTGAATCCTTCCTT
Organism: Debaryomycetaceae sp. JAC-2022a; assembly: GCA_032598715.1. Classification (NCBI taxonomy): domain Eukaryota; kingdom Fungi; phylum Ascomycota; class Pichiomycetes; order Serinales; family Debaryomycetaceae; species Debaryomycetaceae sp. JAC-2022a. The sequence goes on along the minus strand of CP095434.1, from coordinate 1,777,037 downwards.
GCCTACACCACCTTCTTTGGCCATTGCAATTGCAGTCTCCGCTTTTCAAATTGAAACAGCTTTTTGTGTAACACTTCAACGGGTAATCGTTTGCGATTACAGGCTTTGACACTCGCAGCACATTTTCGCACGCCAGGCGGCGTTAGCTCGGGGTGAGGAGGGGGATGAGAGGGGAAGATTTTTGATTCTTTTTTTTATCCTATTTTTATTTCGATTGCATCAAGATGAGGAGAAAGAGCAGAGGGAAAAAGAAAAGGAGAACCCATTTGGGGAAAGATGGGGTAAAGCACTATAATGTAACCGCTTGTCTCAACTAACCAATGCAGTGGACCGAAATTCAACAGCGTCCGAGGCCCGGTGAGATCGCAATCATGCTATGTGGAGAGCGGATTGGGTGATTTTTTTGGCGCTCACCCGATGCGGAATAATAGGCTTGGCCCATTTTGCGACTGCTCATGGAAGAAAAAAAAAAAAAGATCGAGGAATGGCGGCCAAAGTGAAGTAAAGAAGAAAAAAAAAAAGAGAAAAAAAAAGATCATTTGAGCATGCAGATGAGGCCACGGTTACGGAACCTTGTTATCTTTTATTTTGTGCATTCGTTTACCCTGCCTCACACCACCTTCCAGCCGCAGATGCAATGTACGTATATATATATATGAACCGAGAGGGTATCTTCCGACAAAATTTGACTGTACGACTATAAATACCTGTACACTGTATTTCGGTTTTTCCATCGCGCAACCCATGCCGTGTGTACTTCGTGACAAGCATCGGCTGTCTCTCGAAATGCTTCAATTCCCCATCCAGAGCATTCCGTTTGTTAACGCAAAGGAGTCATACAAGCCCGCGGCCTCTCCGGGACTGAGCTTCCTGTTGCTGTTGACCGATTCCGACAGCGACCTTCTCCCAGACTTGTGGCAAGACACCGCTACGCCGTCGTACGACAATTGGCACCCGCACAACTTTGTTGCTGCGCCCTCGCAGCTGCAGTTGCAACAACACCTGTATCCATTGGCGACATTTGGTGGCAGTCCGGACGCGTTTCTCCGTTTTTCTCCACCTGCTCCTCGCTCGAACCTGGTGTGGAACAGCACACCCAATTACGTGACTAGCCAGCTGTCGGTGCCCTTGTGGCTCAATTCTTTCGGCAGCGAGCTCACTGAGGAAAACCTACAAAAATACGATGTGTCGCCACTGTGCAACTCGCGGCTGGACTCCACCGCTAAGACATCGGTGGTGTCGGAGCACTCCGAGGACATGTTTGAGTTTGAGCCACAGCACTACCACCCGCTGCATCCACACCACCACCACCAATCCAAGTCGCATCTGCCCCCTATCACATCCAAGCAGCACAAGCAGCAGCATGTCAACACTCAGTTGTACAAGACGGAGTTGTGCGCGCTGTTTGTCAAGCTTGGCGTGTGTCCGTACGGCAACAAGTGCCAATTTGCGCACGGCGAGAACGAGCTCAAGGACATTGCTAGGCCGCCAAAGTGGAGGTCCAAACCCTGTGCCAACTGGACCAAGTTCGGTTCATGCCGCTACGGCAACAGATGTTGCTTCCAACATAACGATTAAACGAGAAACGATACACGATCACCCGATCAATGACTCTACATAGAAAAGTCGACAGCAGGAACTTTCGCTTTCGGCAAAAAAAAGGACAAGAACAAGACGAGACAGCACTCGCAACTAAAAGTTAATTACTGACGATGTTACACGATATGAATGTAGAATGAAAAGGTGGTTGCAGCCGTGGGCTTGAAACGAGAACATGCAAGTGAGGGGAACTTGCGCATGCTCGGCAGAACACGAGTGTCGAGCGGAGAACACACTAAATCTCCCCGATGACAAAGATGAGGGGGCGCCATCCGCCTTGGCGCGCATACTTGTGGGCATCATATTGTGACCACACCCGCTGGAGTTAACCGCTCGTTACAAGTATGACCAGCGAATAAGGGGAAATGCAAGATCGAAAAAAAAAGAAAGAGTCAAGAATCGAAACACAGAGTGCAGTGTATCTCGTATCAACAACAGTCTCAGACAATATATACATCACAACGGTGTGTGGTGATGAGGCCGTGATGTTATCTACAGCGCCCGCCGGCCGGAAGGCCAGCGAGGCAAATGCTGGAGCAGATGAATAAACTGTAGCCACTCTTCATCGACTGTTATAGTTGATGAAGAGACACGAAGCAGGACACCGGCGGACGCTGGTGGATTTATACCGCCACTGCATCCGGGTAATAATGGCGGGTGCGCGGGAAAAAAAGCTTTTTGGCTGCAGTGGAAAATTTTCGAGCGATCCATAGTAAACGGCTGCTACACGATATGGCGAACGCGTTGCACAGCTGGAGCCAATTGGAGCCCGAGCTCGAGCACAACATCGCCACCTCCGCGGTGGGCGTCAGGGTGCCCACACTAAGGGCGCTTACGCGAGCTGTGAGCAACGGCGAGGTTCCGCCGGACGCCTTGGGCCGCGTTTCCGCGTTGGTGTTGCGGACATACGACTTTTATAGCGACGCAGACAGCAGGAAGCAGGCATTGGCCACAATACAGGCATTGGCGGCGACGCACCCGCCCCTCATAGATAAGTATGCTGCCTTCATACACAACATTGCGGTGCCGCCCAAGTCGATCGCCCTCACCGATCTGATGACGTTGTTGGTGTGGACTAACGCCTTGAGCGTGATGGCGATGCCCGCCCACTTGTCGGAGCGGCTTGTTGTGGCCCAGGCGCAGTTGTTAGACTCTATCGTCGGTGCCACCCATCCGGCGTTGCGCCTGGGCAAGCACAACCGCCGCGTTTACGAGTCGGCGCTTGCGTCGGTGACGACAGCGTTGGCCAGAACGATCGGGCCACAAGCCTCGGCCAACACTCTCCACTACTACATTGACACCATCACCAAGCCGCTGGTGCATCCCTCGGTGGCGTTGCTCTACATCGGGGTGTTGGCTGCTGCGTTGCAGCACTTGGTGCCGACCGTGCCTGCGGCGTGGCTGTACTTTGAGCATGCAGTGCCGCAGGTTTTGCAATACTTGAGCACCACGGTCATCTTGGGCAAGCACATGCCGCAGGCGTACAGCTTGCAAGTGTTTGGTGAACACTTCTTGGCCCGCGTCCACGTGTCCGACGCCACGTTTGCCGAGGTGATGTTGCCCAACATCGAAAAGGCCAACTTGCGATCTCCAGAGTTGATCTTGGGTGGCGACGTCTTGAGTCGCGTCTTGGCGCCATTGCGGGGCAAAGTGAGTGGCGACGTTGTGGTGCAGTCCAAGGTTGTGGCGCAACTCTTCACCAACTTGAAGTCGCTGAAGGACGAGATTCGCGTCGGAGCCGCCAATGCATTCAAGGTATTGCTCAGCGGTGGGTTTGCCATGTCTGGCGATGTGGTGGCATCCCTAATCGGCGATTTCTTCAAAAACTTGAAGGCCGCGTCTAGCGTTGACCAAAAGGCGATGATCGCCGGTATCATCGCCAAATTGATTCCCCCCGCGCCGCAGGTGGTGTCGAGCATGTTGGCGTTTGTCGCCAAGGACCAAAATGAGGTGTCGTTGGCGGCGTACGTGCATGCAATGTTGCGCCACTTGACTGCCATAGTAGACACCATCGACGCGTCATTGTACGAATTGGTGGTGGCACAGTTGGAAATTGGGCTCCAGGAGAAGAAGCTCAATTTGAGGCGAGTCTGGGCCACCGAGCTTGGGCTGAGTCTCTACGACACCCCTTTGCTGCCGGCCTTGACGACCCTCGTTGAGCGCTTGTCTCCGCAGTTCTTCAAATCTATTGAAGAGGCCCTGATGGCACCGCTCCCGGTCGTTGCCAACAAGGGTATTGCCACCAGTTACGTGGGGTTGAGCTTGCTTGGCCAAATCAGCCACCCTGACTTTGCATCGTTGTTGCATCAGTTGGTTCTGGACACAAACCAGCCGTCAATCTTAACTAGCCCCAAGGTGTATGCCAAACTTGCCCCATTTGAAGCACAGTGGTACCTCAGATCCTTGACTGCGGCTTCAAACTTGATACCTCCCAGCGTGGACTTGGCCAAAGCCTGGGTCTATCTCAGTATCTCGCCCAATGTCGACGCAGACCTTAGGCGGCAAGCGATCGAAATGTTGCGGCAAACTCGAGGATTTGCCTCAAGTGTGGTGGAGGCGCTCTACGACATTATTCTCCACCCAGAACCCCAATTGCTGTACAACTTGAGTCTCATTCCTGCGGTGATGAACCAAATCGTCGATGAAGCTAGTGCCGTGGATCTCATCATCTTGGCCAATTCTCCCCAAATTAACACCAAAAATGGATGGCTCGCCCTTTGCAAGCACGGCCGCCTCGATCCAGCACAAGTTGTGGCCACTCATCATCAAGAGATAGTCACCAAGTGTCTAGCGAAACCGAGGGACTCCTCCTTGTATGAGGCTTCAATCAAGACGTTGGCGATGTGCGCCAACTTGCAACCCGATATCTGCTGCCCTTTAATCGCCACCGCGCTGATCAAGTTGGACATTGCGCAGCTCGCTAAGATCGAGCCCGAGGCAATAGAGATTTGGCATGGCCAGGATGACGTTTTGGTAATTGACCCTTTACATGACGCCAAAAAGCAGCGCGTTGTCGACAAGAACGTCAAGGATTACGAGTTGCAAAAATGGGAGCAGGACATGCGGTCTGAGCTCGCCAAAAAGGGAAAGGCGGCGCTGAAAAAGAAGTATACGCGCGAGGAGCAGCTTGTGATCAATGAGCAACTCGCCAAGGAGAAATTGGTGCGCGCTCGCGTGAGCCAGGTGGTGGACCAGTTCGTCCGTAGCTTGGACGTTATCAATGCATTAGTGCGCAGCAGCGAGGCAGCCGCTAGCACCATCAAACACTGGTTCCCCGTGGCAGTGGACCAAGTGCTCGAATTGTTGCTCACGCAACAGCTGTTGGTGGACTCGGCGTTGATCCAGGATACCCTCATCAACCTCTCGAGCCTCTTGACCCCACGCCTTGGCCCCATACGCCAGGCCATTGGGGTGGCCATTTTGCGCATTTACAATGTTTCCCACGTTCCCGAGCGGTTTTTGCAGGAATCCCTCGTTGCATTGTTGTCGCGAATTCTATTCCGCATCAAGTTTTTGTCCGACTCCAACCCATTGGATGCGATCTCGCTCTCGTATGTGTTGCCCTTGTTGAAGAAGGTGCTTGCCAACGGCAAGTTAGTGGCCATCGCCAACGCCTCCAAGCAGGTGGTGACGTCGGAATTCGTGGAGGAGGACCCGGAGGAGGAACAATTGTTGTTGGCGATGGAAATTATTGGCTCGCACGCCGAGGCCATGGAGGATGACATCATTCCCCGAACGCATATTTTGGAGGAGTTGATCAGCTTGATGAAACTCCCTACCCGAGCCAAGTTAGCCAAGGAATGCTTCATCACCATATGTCAGCACATCGCCGCCAACATTAGCAAGTCCGACTTGGCGCTTCTCCTTCGTGCTTTGGTGACACCCGAGACGTTTGTGCGTGGTGCCATTCTTGAAGCGCTCAATGCCGAGTTTGATCTCCGCGAAAGCGTCGTTGGGTTCAAGTTCTCCCCCGAGTTGTGGATCACCGTTCACGATAATGATGATCAGTGCAATGACTTGGCCAACGACATTTGGTTCAACAGCGGCATGGACATCCCTGGGCAAGGATTTGTTACTACAATGCTCGCGTTTTTCTCCAATGCCGATGCCGGATTGAGGTTTTCAGTTGCTAAGGCAGTGCTGGAGGGGATCAGGCGAGAAATTGACGACTTGCCGCAAGCGCTTGCGGAGTTGCTTGATTTTTTCTGGGCCAAGGAGAAGCCGCTCGAGCCCATCTATGACCAGTATGGATTGATTGTCAAGCTGTCGCAGGACCAGAAGGATACTTGGGAAGACCGATCGACCGTGGCCCTCACAATCAAAGAGCTCAACCCACTTTTGCCATCAGAGCTGGTGGTTACAATATTTGAGTTTTTGGTCAAGCAGAAGGCGTTGGGTGACAGAGAGGAAGAGGTAAGGCTGGAGTTGCAGGAGGCCGGTATTGACATCATTGAGACACACGGCGCCGCCAACTTGTCAAACTTGATTCCCATTTTCGAGACGGTCCTTGAGGAGACCAAGGCGGCTGCCCCGACCAAGCCGAGTAGGACAACAGCTCCAGTGCGGGGTAAGCCACTGGCACCTGTGGTGTCGACTGCCTCGAAGGTAACCGAGTCGGTGGTGATCTTGTATGGCGCCCTCGCGCGCCACTTGGATGAGCTGGACCCTCGCCTTGCCATGGTGGTGAAGAGATTGCTCAAAACGCTCAGCACTCCTAGTGAGGACGTTCAGAGCTCGGTGTCCGAGTGTATTGCGCCCTTGGTGCCCAAGTTTGCGCACGATAAGCTCGCTGCATTTTTTGACGAGCTCATCGAAAGACTCTTCACGGGCACGAAGTACACTACCAGACTCGGCGCTGCCTACGGTATTGCCGGCTTAGTCAAGGGTGCTGGTATCCAAGCACTTAATTCGTTCGACATCTTGCGCACCTTGACCGATGCGGCCGATGACAAGAAGGACGCCCAGCGCCGCCAGGGGGTCTCGCTTGCCTTCTACTGCTTGTCAAAGCTACTCGGCAGGTTTTTCGAGCCCTACGTGGTGGAGGTTTTGCCCGTGATCTTAAAGTCGTTGGGCGACCAGGCGCCCGAAGTGCGTGAAGCGACCGACTTAGCTGTGAGGCAAATCATGAAGGCCACCACCAGCTTCGGGGTCAAGCAGTTGATCCCCTTGGCCATTGCCAATTTGGATGAGATCCAGTGGCGGTCCAAGAAGGGTTCCGTGGAATTGTTGGGGTCGATGGCGTACTTGGACCCGACGCAATTGTCGGCTTCTTTGTCCACTATCGTGCCGGAGATCGTTGGGGTGTTGAACGACACTCACAAGGAGGTACGCAAGGCCGCCGACCAGGCTTTGAAGCGGTTTGGTGACGTTATTCGCAACCCCGAAATTCAGAGCATTGTGCCCACGTTGCTCAATGCCATCGGAGACCCCACAAAGTACACTGACGAGGCGTTGGACATGTTGATCAAGACGCAATTTGTGCACTACATCGATGGCTCATCCTTGGCGTTGATCATTCACGTCATCCATCGAGGCATGAAGGATCGGTCCGCCGCCACAAAGAAGAAGGCATGTCAGATTGTCGGAAACATGGCCTTTTTGGTTGACCTGAAGGACTTGCAACCCTACTTGTCGCAGTTAGTTAGCGAGCTCGAGATCGCCATGGTGGACCCGGTTCCCGGCACGCGGTCCACTGCAGCCAGAGCTATTGGGTCCTTGGTGGAGAAGCTCGGAGAGGATCAGTTCCCCGATTTGATCCCTCGCTTGTTCGACGTGTTGCAGGACGAATCCAGAGCCGGAGATCGCCTCGGCTCGGCTCAGGCGTTGGCCGAGGTGGTGTGTGGTCTTGGCGTATCCAAGTTGGATGAGTTGTTGCCGCAGATATTGGACGGTGCCACTTCGCCCAAGCAACACATTCGGGCCGGATTCATGCCCTTGTTGTTGTTTTTGCCCGTTTGCTTTGGGTCGCAGTTCGCGCCCTACTTGGCCAAGATCATTCCGCCTATCCTCCATGGATTGGCAGACACGGATGAGGAGATCAGAGACACCGCCTTGCGCGCCGGCAGACTCATCGTTAAAAACTATGCCAAAAAGGCGGTTGACTTGTTGCTCCCAGAGTTGGAGAAGGGCTTGTCCGACGAAAGCTATAGGATCAGATTGTCGCTGGTTGAGTTGACCGGCGACTTGTTGTTCCAGGTCACCGGCATCACGGGCAAGAATGAATTGGGCGAGGAGAGCCAGGAGAGCGACAGCGAGAACGAGGAGGACAACACCCTTCAATCGGGCGAGATCAATCGTGCCCTCACGGAGCTGTTGGGCCAGGAGCGCCGCGATCGCATCTTGTCGTTGTTGTTTATCTGTCGTTCGGATATTGCTGGCATCGTTAGAAGTGCCGCCGTGGATATATGGAAGGCCTTGGTGTCGAACACACCGCGCACCGTCAAGGAAATCCTCCCCACGCTTACGCAGTTCATTGTGGTGCGCTTGGCGTCCCCCGACGAGGTGCAGAGAAATATTGCTGCGCAAACTCTCGGCGACATGGTGCGCCGCGTTGGCGCCAATGCGTTGGCACAGTTGTTGCCGACTTTGGAGGGATCTTTGTACGATGCAGAATCCGACACCAAACAGGGTATCTGTGTCGCGCTTACCGAGTTGGTGCGCTCTTCGCAACACGATGTCTTGGTGGATTATCAGGATGTTTTCGTGCGGTGCGTTAGAGAGGCGTTAACCGACCCTTCAGCCAAGGTGAGAGAGGCGGCGGCGCTGACATTCGAGGTGTTGCAAGAGGAGTTGGGCAAGGTGGTTATTGATGAGATATTGCCACACTTGTTGAACTTGCTCCAGGACACCAATTCTGCCAGCAGCGCATACGCCTTGCTGGCGCTCCGCGAGATCATGTCGTCTAAGTCTGATGTGATCTTCCCGATTTTACTCCCTACGTTGTTATCGCCGCCAATTGATGCGTTCAAGGCTACCGCGTTGGCGCTGTTGGCATCGGTGGCCGGCCCGGCATTGTACAGACGCTTGGGCCACGTCATCAACACTTTGCTTCAGGCGGTGATTGACTCGGAAGCCCGTCAAGAGTCCGCGGAGCAACAACAACAGATCAAGGACGCGTTTGACTCGGTGTTGTTAGCGATCGACTCCGACGAAGGGTTGCATCCCTTGATGCAACAATTGTTGCTGTTGATCAAGAGCGAGGATGCCTCGCGTAGAGCCGTCATCTACGGCCGCTTGGAGCATTTCTTCACCCACACCTCGTTGAACTACTCGGTGTACACGCAGGACATGGTGTCGCAGTTTATCATGTCGTTGGGTGACCGCGCTTCTCCACGGGTGGTGGAGGGCACGTTTGCCGCGTTGAACGCCTTGGTCAAACAACAGAGCAAGGAGTCGTTGGAGAGATTGGTCAAGCCAGCGCGCCAGGCCTTGGCGCTTGCCGGCACCAAGGGCGAGATCCTTCCCGGATTTGCGTTGCCCCGCGGGCCCAGCTGTATCTTGCCCATTTTCTTGCATGGCTTGATGTACGGCAATACCGAGCAAAAGGAGTTGTCTGCGCTGGGTATCGCTGAAATCATCGAAAAGACACCGCCCGAGAACTTGAAGCCGTTTGCTACCACCACCACGGGGCCCTTGATCAGAGTCATTGGGGAGAAGGTGACGCTGGACATCAAGTCTGCTATCTTGGAGGCGTTGACGGCGTTGTTATCCAAGATCCCGCAATTCTTGCGGCCATTCATCCCACAATTGCAAAGAACGTTTGTGCGGTCGTTGCTGGACCCCAAGAACGACAAGCTACGCACCAAGGCAGTGGCCGCGTTGGGCACTCTCATTGAATTCCAGCCCAGAGTGGACTCCTTGGTGACCGAGTTAGTTACAGGCGCCAAGGGTGCCGAAGCCGCCGTCAAAACGTCCATTTCGAAGGCGATCTTGGAGGTTGTGAGCAAGGCTGGACACAACATGAGTGAGGCCTCGAAGACCTCCATCATGACCTTGGTGGAGGAGGAGATATCCCAGGTGAACGACAAGCTGTCGGTAGCATATTCCCGCCTCGTGGGGCTGTTGCTGCGCATCTTGCTGACCGAGGAAGCCACCAACATATTGAAAAGCAAAATCTTGACTGCCGAAGACCCCAAGTTTGCCATTTTGTCAATCAACTCATTCTTGAAAGACGCTCCCAACCACATATTCGAAACGGGATTGATTGGCGAAATTGTGGCATTCGTGGTGGAGCTGTCGCAATCCACCAACAGTTATATCACCGACAACGCTACGGTAGCCATGGGCAAGCTTTTGTTGTTGAATGGCGAGACAAGGTCGCCGCGAGCCTCCAAGGGCGTCGCCGAGGCAGAGGCACCGTTTGTGCTTGCTACGCCCTTGGTGGACACCTTGGTGGGCCAGCTTTGTCACATTATGTTGAAGCCAGCGTCCAACTCGCCTGACTCGAGGCGATTGGCCTTGGTGGTGGTGCGTACAGTGGCTCGGCTTAAGTACGACGCCATTATCGAGACCCACATCGACATTTTAGCGCCTCTGATCTTCACATGCATCAGAGACCCCGTCATCCCCATCAGGTTGGCGGCCGAGAAGGCGTGGTTGGCCGTATTCAAGTTGGTAGAGGATAAGGATATGGGCGTGTTCAAGGCGTGGTTCGCCCTGCAGACACTGTTTGTCAACGCGTTAGGTGCACCAATCCAGCCGCGGTCAATTGAGGACTACACAAAGCGCGTGGCGGCGCGCTTGGCCAGCGTCGAACGCGAGCGTATTGAGCAAGGAGGTGACGAGGAAACAATGTTCTCGGACCGCTTCGAAGATGAAAATGAGGTTTGGGCCGTTGGCGGCGTTGACATTGTTAAGACATAGAGTTAGAGCTTTAATATTCGCCTGTGTGTATTCTTCCGATTTATATTACAATTAAAATGATCCTTGATTGTTGTGCTCGTCCAAAAAGCGCCTTAGCTGGCCATTCTTGTCGGAGCCCGAACTCAACGTTCTGGCAGTCTTATGAAATATTATGGGTGGCTCTGCAAAAGAGGGCATCGACAAGTTGGTGGGAAGATCCAAGTTCAAGCTTCTTAATGGTGGGAGGGCGTTGGAATCGTCGGTGGGCAGCGTCAAAGCGTGCTTGGGAATCGACGCCGATGTCGGCTGTGGTTTCTGTTGTGAGGCCAGTGGCTGTGGCTGCTGCAAAGTTTGCGAGTCGGAGCGCGCCGCGGTCATCATCAAGCCAGCCAAGTTTGTTGAGCTGTTGCTGGCAGACAATATTGGAGTAACATTGGCCGACAACCCCATCACCGGCGAGTTGGGCAATGTGAACGTCTTGGGGGTTGGTGAATTGGGCCGCGACTTTTTCAACTTTTGGCGAACATAATCGATATCAAAGTCTTCCATAGCGTGTGATTTATAGGGCTGCGGTTGCACAATGGGCGTCATCCGTTGGAGTGACGAGAGCGTGCTCAAGTATGTCTTGTTGGGGTTGGCCAACGTGGTGTAGCTCTTGGAGGTTTGGTGGAATTGGGAATTAGGGTTGTAAAATGACAGGATTGGGGCCGACGTGTTGGCGCTGGCGGCCACGTTAGAGAGATAGTGGAGGCTGTTAGCCAGATGAGAATGCGAAGTTTTGAGCTGCGGCCGCGGTGGTGGCGGAACCACCGAGGGCAGCATCGTTGGCACTGGTGGCACTGGCTTGGCCTTGGGCTTGTCAACTTTGAAGTAGTCCACCAACGACGGAAGTGACTTAGAGTTTGAGGTTTCCATAATCTTGAGCTCCTCCAGGGCGGCGTTGGCGAGGATATCTATGTTCATTGTTGACGGCGAGTTGGTGAGACTGGTGTCTGCGGTGTCCGCATCTAGCGGCTTATTGGTGGGCTTGCTGCGTGTGTCGGCATCGCTTTCGCCGCCCGAGTCGATCTTCATCGGCAGCGTTTGAGCAGTCGGCAGGCTTTGATCAGAGTCGTTGGGAGACCCGTTGATGCTGCCTATTTTGGCGGCTATCCCGGCCCTTTCAGGTGGCGAAGAACCTGGAGTCGTTGTGGAGATACCGTTATCGGGTGGCGACGTGGACAAGGCAAACCCGATGGCGGCGTCAGCACCGCCACTCTTGCTGAGGTTCTTATTGCGTCTCGAGTTCGGGTTGGTGTGGATACGAGAGTGCCTCGTCAATTCATCGGAGCGAGAGAACTTTTTGGAACATCCGGGGAAAGAGCAATTATGGGGTTTTTCTCCCGTATGGGTACGAATGTGGCGAGTCTGATGCTCGAGCCGATGAAACGCCTTGTCGCACATGGGGCACTTGTAGGGCCGCTGAGCCGGGTCCTTCTTCTTTGCCTCCAACATCATGGCGAGCGGTGGGCTAAGATCGAGGGCGGGGAGAGTTGAGGGCCAGTAAAAGGGCTTGTGAATGGGTTGTCAATTTTTTCCCTTTTCCAAAATGAAAACACTTCAAGGCCGCAGAAAAAGTGGAATGGATGAGATGTGGAGAAGGCAAAAAAAAAAAAAGCAAAGCAGAAAAGTGCGATCATTCCCGGACTCTGGAGGGTGTGGCGGGAAAGCGTGGGGGGTAACGGGGGTTGAGTCGCGTCGTGATTTTGGCGCGCTCTGACGCTTGTGACTGTATCGGATAATTTTGAAGGCGATGTGCCGCACAAAGAAGCATAAGGTGGCTATTTTCTTTTAAGTAGCAAAATCAAAAAAAAAAAAGCGAGAAGTAAGGAGAGCGGGGACGATAGCGGAGAGATCCACGTTGGTTATATTATGCGTGGCAGCTGGTAGGCTAACAACCCAGGCTGTGATTGTGCGCTTGCGGGTTGCGCATTTATGGTTAAGACGCCATCTTCATGCATCAAGTTACTAATGGATCTCGGCTACTATTGTAGCCGTTCGAGGCTGGCTTGAGGTTGTTCTTTGGGTGCGAATAAAAAAAAAAAAAAATTATAAGCGTCCTGGGGATTTGGTGGGAGGCGCGAACAGCGGGGAGCAAAACGGCGAAAAGCGACCACGTCGAAATGCAAAAGAAAAAAAATATTATTACACGCTCCACTCACCACACGTGACTGTTGACAGGTTGAGGTTTTTCCGAAACCATATCAGCATAGCCTCTGGCGATAGCGACACGTTGTCTGCATGGGACCATGGCCATTAGGTGAAAAAACTCTCGCATAGCTGTCAACAACTCATTTGTTGACCATTTTTGTAGCGATCCATGCGTAGTAAAGTGTCACCCCAATGTGGGCTTCAACGATTTGCTCGCAACGCAATTCAGGCTGAATGGCGTTGGGTTCTTTGCTTGGTCTACGAAATGTGAGCTCAATATTGTTCACGCTAATCTCAAATGTGGGGACAGACATTTTGTGTCACCACAATCTCAGAAATGTCCTTGCCCCGCAAACAGAGGCAAGTTTGACAAGTGGTGGAACTATAATTGCACAATTGTAGGGTCGGCTAGAAGCTCGCGAGGCTCACTCGACAGTTCCATCTGGGTGTACGGACCCGCGGGCTGGTTGATTAAAACAGGCTGTGCTGTGGCCGCATTTGAAGTTAAAGTGTGGTTTTGCAAAATACAGGCCGTTAATAACTTTTTCGCTAAGATCACTTGCAACAAAATGCCCAAGAGCTGTCTGAGCGTGCTCGTATGGAAGCGAATAAAGAAGTAAAAGGTATATCGAATCTTTGTGCCGTTGTGCACTTTATCATTGATATTCAGTGGTATCGTCTATTGCCGCGGTTGAATCTTCTCTGATGAACTTGGAATCAGAGATGTCACATTATACATATTGAATAGTGCAAGAGACAGACACACAGATTGAGCTTCAACCTATGCCTCTTTGCTGGCTTCCCGCACGGCATACTTTTTACAGCCCAAGCAGTGTATTTGTGCACGCGATTCCCAATGTAGCGATTTTGCAGCATTTTTTGCAACCTCCTTTTCATACATAAATGACGCGGGTGGAACAAAGTATACATTAGCGTGAAACAAATCTTAGACCTGATCTAGCCGAGCTGAATATCACATATCAATTAATGTCGAACATCACCGACAAAGAGCGTCCTACGCCTTCAAAGCCAAGCTCAACTGCGATCGAAAACTCAAAACCTTTGGTGTCCGAACTGGGATTGAGCAAGAGAGGAGAGAGCAGTTCTATCGCAAAGGAGGAAAGCAAGGAAGCAATAACAGCCACTTGCTCGAATGTAACTACGAATGGCAACAAAGATGATACCAAGGTGCGGCTAATTCGTGATAGACCTTCTTCTTGTGTCTTTGTTGCTTCACTTTCATCATCGTATTCCGACGATGAGCTTTGCAATTCAGTCACCAACTATTTCACTAAATGGGGCACTTTGGGAGGTGTTAAGGTACTTCGAGACCCCCATAATCGTCCATACGCATTTGTGCAGTATAATAATGACGGAGATGCCAATAAAGCAATATTGGAGGCTCACAATACAGAGCTCGGAGGCAGAATTATTCGTTGCGAGCATGCTAAAGTTAATCGAACTCTCTTTTTTTCGTCCGCAACAAGGTTCAGCGATCATGAAATGAAAACACAGATGAAGGAATTTGGGGAGATTGAGCAATTGTTTCCAAGCAATGATAAAGGTTATCTCATCTCGATTTGCCAAGAAAGCGAGAGCTGGTATGTTAAGTTTGCATATCGCGAAGACGCCATTCGAGCATTCGCAAATCTAAAAACGGATGGCTCCAAAGTGATTGAATGGGCGCAAAATATCGAATGTGATCAGTACAGTGGACTTGAGGGTCATCAAGATGAATCAAGCATTATCGACAATTACTATTCGAGGAACCTCAAAGACGACATGTTGCCGATGTTTGACAAAAAGTCAGTGTTTGTGGGGCAGCTCTCAGTCACTGTTACCAAGGAGGAGCTAGCTAGAAGGTTTTCTACGCACGGTGAAATCGCCGAAATTGTGTTAACTAAAAGACCGAAGACCTCGTTTGCCTTTATAACGTACCAAGACGAAATCAGCGCAGCTTGTGCTGTGGAGAAGGAAAACCATGCAATGTTTCAAGACAAGACTATGCATGTTCAATACAAAGAGATCCATCCAACCTTGAAGAACTCTAGTGCTCCTTCCTCAGCCTTTTTTTCAAGAAAGGTTGGCTCGAACACAGAGGTTTCAAGTCAAGTCCATGGTGTTGCATTGGCGCCACCACCAATAAACTTGACCCGCAAGCAGCACAGCAGTGGCATAAATTACCGACGCCTATTGCATGATCAGTCCAACAGGTTTAGCAAGTCTTTTCAGTATTCAAACAAGACCCACAACTTGTATCATAACAATGCTACGAGGTTTTTTCCAGCGCACAAATGGAATGTTGATAGACAGGGGTTCAACGCTGTGGGCACTCACAAACAAGTCGAAGTTAAGAATGGCTGCAACTTTCAGCCACCCCCAATACCCACTCTCTTGACTGAGCTGGTGCACAGAAATGTTGGTGAAACACCTCCTCCGACAATTGAATCTGATACTCCAACGTCTACAGCAGGCAAAAGTGAGAAATCAAGTCACCTCAAGGAAGTTTCAGGTTTCGCTAGCACTACAGGCACAGGTTCTACTACCATGAGCCATAATGACCATACCAAGAGTGTTAACCGTATGAGGCAGCCTTACTTTTACTACATTCCCACCAACGAAGTTGCTGCAAATACTATGCAGGGGAATTATGGTGGACCACCCCTTCCGCCTCATGCCTTGCCGCAATACTACTCACATCCACAGGCGAGTTTCTATTACCCGTATTATCCCCGGTACGACGGCCCTCAAGATTGTCTCAATCCAGTCCCGTATTACCAATACTACTTTCCTTCAATTGTTAATGAAGATGAGGAGGAACCGGTTCAAAGTTAGCTATGAATTGATAATTGCACGACTGATTTAAGGCTCTCTATTGTATAGATTGTAAGGAGCGGGATTGCTTACGATTTAATGGAAACACACACAAGTCGATGTCGAGCATATATGACTTATCTGAATGTCTCCGGCACAACATATTGGGCTCCAGACCAGATAAGACTGATGGCATAGATCTAGACAAACTCTATCATTCGCCCTCGGTGGTGGATGGGTCAAAAGACCGACCTTGGCAAAAGAATCCAACATACTTCAAAAAGACCCATATATCGGCCTTAGCACTCATAAAGATGGCGATCCATGCGAATTCTGGAGGATCAATTGAGATAATGGGGATGCTTACTGGAAAAGTCGTTGACAAGGCCATAGTCGTCATGGATGTGTATCCCTTACCGGTAGAGGGCACAGAGACCAGGGTCAACGCGCAAGCGGAAGGGTACGAGTACATGGTGCAATATCTCGAACGGCTGAAGGAGGTTGGTAGAGATGAGCATATTGTGGGCTGGTACCACTCCCATCCAGGATACGGTTGCTGGCTATCTGGAATTGATGTGGCGACTCAAAGGCTTAATCAAAATTTCCAGGATCCCTATTTGGCCATAGTAGTAGACCCCTTAAGAACCAAGTCACAAGGCATTGTTGAAATTGGCGCTTTTCGTACTTACCCCGACGATTTTAAGCACGAGGGATCGAGGAAAGACACCCCCACCACAAAACTACCTGCCGAGAAACAACAAGACTTCGGTGCGCACTGCGAGAGTTATTATGCACTCGACATCTCCATTTACCAGTCGGCCCAGGACAAGCTCATTACTAACTTGCTATCCCACAAGACATGGATCTCAGGTTTCACTGCGCGCGAAAATGCTTGGATGCATAATTACTTGGAAATGGTTCTGAGTATAGTGGCGAAGCTAACTTCGTGCGCCACTGGAGCGGGGACACCACTAGTGGAGATGCTTTATTTGAAAAAGTTTGAGAAAGTGTTCGAAGACGAGATGCTGAAGAAACTTCTTCTGCAACGATTGCCAAGGTCGGAGCTGCGCCAGATGAGGGTCGAAAGAAACCAGAACGACCGATCGGATACGCAAAGCGACACTGATGAGAGTGACTTGGAAGAAGAAACCGATGGGGGAGTATTGAACGTTTCGGATGTGGACGACGTCGCATCCATGGAGAGTTCGACAGTGGCTGCACGCCAAAAAAGGACTGACTTTGACATTGACGAGGACGACTTTGAGGAGTTTGCGGACGTGTCTACAAAGCCTGCTGGAATCGAGTACCTTCGCAGACACAAGAAGGTACAACGGCGCAAGCCCGCCACCGAGCCTAACGCGAGACTGACTTTGACACAGCAGCACCCTCAGCGGCCAGCCACGCCTCGAAGACAAAACGTGACCCTTTCCTCATTTGGAGAACACGAGATGAAGCTATCCAAGAGCAGCAAAGACGCCAGAGAGATCCAGGTTGCCGGCAACAAAATTGCGATGGCGTCGTTAAAGTTCTTGCTCACGTCCAACGCACGTCAAAAGGTTTTTGGACAATTTGCAACCGCCGAAAAATAAACTGCCAACAGTCTCATCACGTGCGCTGTAGCTCATCATGAGAAGGTTTTTTTTTCCTTTTAGATAAAAACAAATGGAGATGGAAAAAGAAAGAAAGAGTGGCACTTGACCCTGTATTTTGAACAAGAGCACATAAGCGACGATTGCGAAACGCTTTAATAAGCACTCAGCTAACTCGGCGACAGTATATCAGCAATAAACCTTCAGCCTGAATTCACTTTTACTTCGTCCCCATTCCCATCTTGTATTGTTAATCTGCAAACTGAGGAAATATCAGGAAAAGGAAAGCAAAAATAATAATACGCTTGTGAGAAAAATTGTGCCATCGAACAGGCAGCATCAGCATCGGTCTGTATCATGTCGAACCCACTCGCACCACTAATAGATCGAATCATCTCGAACCCGCTTACGTTCCTGCCCGCACGTCAGCCTGAAAGGGAGGCTTCGGAGAAGCCTGCAGGGTACATCGTTTTAAACAAGTCGCAAAAGCCGCTCTCTCCGCCCGCGAACGCCGCGAACGCGTTGCAACACGCCGCCTCCACCAAAAGTGGTGAACTAATGAAAAAGCAACCACGCTCTATGTACGAGGCCGTGCAGGCTTACACTGGCAAGAAGTTCTTAACTAAGGCAGAGAAAAAGGCAGAGTCGAAGAAGCGCAATCTTCTCATGGCGGCCACTGCCACCACTGACGAGGATTTGGGGCAGGCTGTAGAAGATGAACAGCCACAGGAGTTACAAACTACATCGAAGAGGAAAGACAGCGAGCCATCGTCGGAGTACGAGAGTGCCTCTGAATTTCCTGAGCCGTCAGACGAGGTGGAGTCGAGTGTATCAGACGATGAGACCAATTCAGCGAAGCTTAACGATGCCGAAGAATATGATGACGATGAGGATGATGGTGACTTTGACGCTGAGGCTGCCTCCGCTGAGTCCGCAGATGAGGACTCCGAAGAATCAGATTCCGCGTCAGAAGCCTCGAGTAGCTCAGACTCTGAGGTTTGTGAGGCGTCGCCCTCGGAGTCCGCCGAGCCCACCAAAGCTCAGCACTTGCCGCAGAATCTCGAGAAAGGTAGCACCACCCCTCCAACGTCGCCTGACGACGCGTACGCAGATGCCTCAACGAAGCAGAGCTGTCCTCCGATCGCAAACCGTCCCGTGGCGCAATACTATGGTTTCAACGAGGAGCCCAGTGACCGCGGCACTAATTCTACCAGAATTTACAAGAGCTGGCGTGAGCTCTCAGATAAGAAGCCCCTCGGGTTGGTTAACCACGGGGTTACCTGCTACATGAATTCGGCCGTGCAGGCCATGATTCACGTGCCAGCTATGCAACATTACTTGGATGACGTGTACAAGGGTAAATACAATCTGGTGTTGAAGCCACGGTCTGTGAGCCACGTGCTAGCCGAGCTCGCGCACAAGATGTGGGGACTCGATGAATCCAAGTCAACTTCCAAATCCATCAAATACGTCAACCCGAAGCGGCTCATCCAGAGGTTGGACGATATCAATTGCATGATGAGCGAGTGGCAACAAGAAGACTCACACGAGTACTACATGTCGTTAATGTCGAGGCTACAGGAGGATCTGACTCCAAAGGGAGTCAAACTCAATGAATCCATCATATACGACATTTTTGGTGGGCTTTTGCATCAATCGGTGACTTGCAAGAATTGCAACCATGTTTCCAATACCAAGCAAGAATTTTACGACTTGTCGGTTGGCTTGAACAAAAAGAAGTTTGCCACTCAATCAGCGTTGAAAGAGGACGTCAAGGGCGTGAATGCCGAAGGGAGCGACAAGCCCGCGCAGCCGTTGCAAAAGTACTCGATTGAAAAGGCGATCAAGGAATTTTTTGCCTCTGAGTTGATCAAAACCGACAAGAAGGACCCCAGTTCAGGGTATGTATGCGAAAATTGCAAGCAACGCACCAACGCTATCAAGGTCAGCACCATCGATAGGGCCCCTGAAACCTTGACCATACATTTAAAGAGGTTCAAGTTCAACGGCAACTCGTCGTCCAAGATGAAGCAGCCCGTGTCTTACCCAAAGTTCCTTGACCTTACTCAGTTTCTGTCACATAACGAGGCCACCAAGTACCAACTCACTTCGGTGGTTGTGCATGAGGGTAGATCCATTCTGAGTGGACATTACGTCGCTCATTGCTTACAACCAGACGGTACGTGGGCTGACTACGATGATGAGTATATCAACAAAATGACCGAAAGAGAAGCCTTGAAGAACCCATCAGCATATTTTTTGGTATACTCGAGACTCGCCGAAAAAGACAGCAAAAGGAGACTAGCGGAGTCACTGTCAAGCAAGCAAAAAAGGGCAAAGCGGTAATTGCGCTTGACAACTGTATCATAGAACATGCACACATTTCGCATCTTATCCGTATACACCGAAATCAAAATAACATCAATTGAAAGGCATCCATGCCAAGGTGCAAGCCGAGAAGCGCACCGAGAGAAGTAAACACAACCGCAGACTTATAACCTGTCTATACCTAAGCCGGTGACCAACCGATAATACCAAAAAATAAAATAGAGAAAAAAGATATGGTGGCTCAAATTAGACCACAATTTTGTCTGGCACCCGAAAGGGGGTGAGACGAACTCGAGGTCAAAACTTTGTGTCGATAGCTATCTCCGTTGGCTTTTCAAAGTGAAACAAGTTGGCTTTGTGGTCTGGCGTGAGTGGGCCGTTCGAGTGTGCCCCTGACGAGCGCCGCCTACTTCGCTTAACGTTCTCAAGCAAGGATGCGGTGCAGCTATTGTTGGGGATTGACTTGATGTAGCTCTGCTCGATGAAAAATTTGCCCTCCTTGTATGTTTCCCTGAGCTTGTAGGCCTTCTTGTAGATCCAGCCTATCCGCGTGTCGCACTGGCTACATCTGACGTACTCTATCAAGTACACCCCGGTCTTCATCTCGCTCTCAACTAGCTTTGGTTCGGAAACGACATTTATAAGTCGCTCCACAAGATAGGCGGGACCAGAGGAGCCGTAAAAGTTATCCGAAAGGATCAACGAAGAAAGGCATAGATGCAGCGAGCACAGCTTGCAAATGATGATCTGTGTGTCTTCGCCTTCGTAGGAGGCATCGGCAAAAAATTGTGTTTGCTTTATTCCCATGACGCCTTCCCTCCCTCTGAGAGACTATCTGTTGTGCAAGAAGGCGTGCCAAAGATTAGAGGTTCAACGTGGGTAGAAAGGATGTTGGAAGCTTAAGAAAAAAGTGATACAAACTGAGATTTTATACTGGCACGGTAATATAAACGTGTGGAGTTGACAAATCGAGGGCCGGTTGGAGGGGGTTCCCGAATGATACAGCGGGTGCAGCTTAGAAGAGGGTGTTGAGGTGTTGTGCGGTTGCGCAATGCAAGAGCCGGTTTCAAAAGCTGTAAAGTTTCCCATTCGCGCTCTTGAGGCCACCATTGGCATGCCCCAACAAGTGGGCAATCCAGGAACATCAATAAAGAAAAGAAATCCTCCATCCATTTGCAACCTGTGCTACCAAGATTGTCTCACCTGGCGCAGCAAAATCCCAATCGCAAGGGTACAGTGCGCGTGCACTCCCTGATAAGACATTCGCAGCGGCAGCTTGGTGAGCTGGGGATTCCCGCGGGCGCCATGACGCTACCAAAAAAAATAAAAGTAAATTTAGCCAAAAGCACACAGGAGTCATACCATAGGGGCTAGATGTGGACCACGGGTGACGCAAAAGAGACTGGACTCACCACTACAATCAAACACAGCACAATAAAGCCTTACATGACATGTCATGGCAGCCTTGCCCGCATGTTGGGCCAGTCTTTGCTAACCGATGGCAATAAATGACCAAGCGCAGCTGGCGCTAAAATTACGCTCTTTACGGATGCGTCTATTCGGGCACGTGATTCTTGGCGAGTTGACATGCAATGTCCTATGTACAGCGATGATTGAGCGTCTGATGGTTACCATCTGTAGAACGACCGCACTCTGAAGTTCAATGGCTCGTTGTTCAAGTACATCTGGGGCTTGCTCTGGAGTTCGCGCTGTTCCTTCTCCCACTTCAAGCGAAGCAAAGTCTGCTCTGTCTTGAGAACCGCCTTGACGTGGATGTGGCGGTGATGCAATATCCCCATGCGGCCGCGGCCTTTGATGTCGGGCCGTTTGACGGTACCTCCGTCTGAGCCGGCCCACACCGCGTGGATGTACAACTCGTCCTCGTTGTAGCCACGCGCGCGAGCGTGCTCCATTCCCTGTTTCAACAACCTTTCCAACTCGGTGGCCATCTTTTTGGGGTTGAAGTGTAACTGGTTGATGGCGTTCTTGACCTTGTAACCTCTGACGAACCGGTTGACCAAGGTGGCCTTCTTGACTGAGGACTTGATGCGCGCCGACTGCAAGTAAAGACTGGGCTCGAGCGCCTCAATCTCCTGCTCTGTCAACGACAACTTGTATTGTTTGCCCTCGTTGTCGACAATTTGGTGGTTTTTGAAAAAGCCATTGGCAGCGACATTGAGCTCGAATAGCTGACGCTTCAAGGGTGTCACGTATTTCTCCGACAAGATCTGCTCCTTGAGCGCTTCTTGTAAGTGGTACTGCTGAAGCTCAGCATCGTCCTGAGGCAAGATCTCCTTGGGATTGGCGAGGGGCTCTGCGGTGGTGGCGGCACTCGCTTCGGGCTTTGTAGGAGCCTTGGTCAAATCGCCGAATATCGACCCGTTAGCAGCGGGGGCACTCAAGTGGAACGCCCTGCATTGGACGGTCGGTCTGAAGGACCCTACAAGGAGTCTAGATACAGACGATCTCCACATGCTCTTCGAACGAGTTGCGCTGAATCGCTAGGCGGATGAAGCTGTTTTTCTCAGCGCGCAATAAATTTTCATCGAGTGTATTATGTAAGCGGTGCCCGTGGATGAGCAGCTACCAACGGCCGCTGGCCACTGGCCGCTGGCCGCTGCTGGCGATAGAGCTCAGTCCTACAGTATTCTATCGTACAGTGTATTTTTCTATCCGCTACTCGTCGTCAAATCCGGACAACGCCTTGTCTCTGGGTCTGGTCGGCAACGGGTACACCTTGGGAATCGGCTCGTGGTCGGCGTACAAGAACTTCCTTCTCAAGGGAGCAACAAAGATGACGAGCAACGGTGCCGACAACCCCATTGCAATCGAGGCCACAAAGTGTGGCTTTGTGTGTGCGTGGTAGCGAACCCACTGAATCGTTAGTAAATGCATCGAGAAGGACCCAATCGAGGAGCGCTCCGCGTCTGGTACGTACCCTGAGCGGCTGCTTGTAGTACAAGGGGTAGTCTCCCCACACTTTGTCGGCAGTCATGATGAAGAGAGGATGGTGTTTTGCTCAGTGTCTCATTGGCGAACAAAGGTTTGAAGTTGTGTGCAGGAATAAGTCCTCTACGCTACGCTAACTCAATGGAAGGATCACGCCTTCTTGGTGGTCTTCTTGGCCTTTGACTTGGGCTTGGCCCCGGTGGCAGTGGCCACGGGCACCTCCTCCACGACGACAACCTCCTCGGCCACAACCACGGGTTCGGCGGCGTGCTCGGCCTCGCGGCGCAAAAAGTCCGCCTTCAACTTGGCGTCGTACCACGTGGCGTAGTACAACCCGCCTTGCAACACCAAGACCCCTGCCAACACCACCACGATCATGATCTGCAGCGCCGCCATTACGTTGAGGCCGGTCTTCATGTCGACCTCGCCCCAGTTCTGGTGCACGCAGCTGTACAACCCCGTTCTCAAGTTGGTCAAGTAGATGATGATGGCCAACACAAACAACCCCAACGAGCCGTACTCAAAGTATGTGGCGTCGGGGTCGGGCTTGTACAACTTGACAAAGCACCCGATGAGGCCGAGCGCCATCACCGCGTGCAACGTGTAGTGCACGTACGGCGGCGCGTTGGCCCACACGAGGTAGTGCGCCAAGCTGCGCTCGAAGCTCTGCCCCGTGGGGTCATACCGGAAGAGCGTTTCAACGTCATAGGGCCAGTTGCCGTAGATGGCGCCGAGCCCGAAGCTGGTGGCGCCAATCAAGAGCGCAGAGCCAACGGGGACGAGATCTTTGTAAGCCATTGGCGGCGAACTCTGCTTGTCGATAACGGCAAATTTGTAGTCTGCGCAGTATGCAGGATGAGGACAAGGAGTGGGACGGGGCGGCAAAGGGTCGCCCAGAGCCGCATCACCGTAACCGCTGTCCGCGCGCGCCGCTCCCACGCTACCGCGCACTCGCTGCCGCGCACCGCTCGCCGCGCGCGCCGCACCCACGCTACCGCCACCGCTCTCCGCGCGCGCCGCCCCCACCCGCCATCTGTCGTGTGCACCCTTTGTTCGCGCGCCGGCGGGCTCCACACCAGACCTCCCCTTCCCGCCATCCCTCTAAGTCCTCTCTTCTCGCGCCGTGCCCATCCTACATATAAGCCGCGCTCGCAGCCGTGAGGCAACAAAAAAAAAACCACCCTCACCGTCGACTGCGCAACCCTTCCAATCGTTTGACCGTCCGTGCTAGGATATCCCGCTCTCCTCGCTCTTCTCTCCTCCTCCAATGCGAAGCATCAAGTCCGTCGTTGTGGGCGACGGCGGTGTGGGCAAGACATGTCTCTTGATTCTGTACACGACCAACACCTTCCCCAACGACTACATCCCAACAGTGTTCGACAACTACTCGGCGTCGGTCATGATCGACGGCGAGCCTATCAAGCTCGGGCTCTGGGACACCGCCGGCCAGGCTGAGTACGACCGCTTGCGGCCGTTGCTGTACCCTCAGACCGAGATCTTTTTGTGCTGCTTCCTGGTGGTGAGCCCCGCGTCGTTCGCCAACGTCAGCGCCAAGTGGATCCCCGAAATCTTCCACCACTGCCCCAAGGACATCGCGGTGTTGCTCGTCGGCACCAAGACCGACTTGCGCGACGATCCCCACGTGTTGGACGAGTTGCACGACAAGCACTTGAAGCCGGTGCTGCCAGAGCAGGGCGCCAAGTTGGCGCGCGACATCGGCGCCGTGGCGTACTTGGAGTGCCTGGCGGCCACTCAGGTTGGCGTCAAGGAGATCTTTGACCGCGCCATCCGCGCCGTGTTGGAGCCGGCGCAGCCCGAGGCGCCCGCGGCGCCGCCGCCGCTGCAGCACGCCAGGGCCAATGTGGCGCCCGCCGCCGCGGCGCCGCGCGCCCGCCGCGTCAAAAAGGCCAAAAAGTGCGCCATTTTGTGAGCGCCCGCTTTCCCTTCTAATTGTTATAGTATTACTACGTTCACTTCGCTACGAGGTTGGCGCGCGACGGGTGCACCCCGGGCTGCGCCTCGCGCTTGCGGCCCTTGGCCACCTCCTCGCGGATGCGCGTGCGGCGCTCGTCGAGCAACTTGTCGTTCTTCTCCCGCAATTTGGTCTTGCGGTTGTCAGAGTTGCCGCCGCCGCCAACGGTCAACTCAACGTTGATCTTGCGCTGCTTGAGCGTGGAGTGGTGCAACCGCAACGCCAACTCCATCTTGCTCTGGATCTCGGGGGTGTCGTTGTCGAATTCGAGAAACGCAATCCCCTTATCGGGCCGTATGCGTACGCGGTCGGGCTTGGAGCTTTTGAAGTGTGCGAGTAGTTCGTCGGCGGTCACATCGTAGGGCAAGTTGCCGACAAAGAGAAGGAACCGCGGGCCTGTGCCGCCGTTGACGCCCTTGCCTTTCTTGCCGCGGCGGGTCTTGCGCTTCTTGGGGGCGGAGGCGTCGGCGGAGTCGTCGAGGGGGCGTTTGGCGGGCGCCGTCGCAGCGGCCTCTGTCGCCGCGGCCTCTGTCGCCGCGGCCTCTGTCGCCGCGGCCTCTGTCGCCGCGGCCTCTGTCGCCGCGGCCTCTGTCGCCGCGGCCTCTGCCGCCCGCTTCTCCTTCTCCTCCTTGCTCAGTCGGAACTCCAACGTCTTTCGCTGCTTCTTTGTGAGTGCCTCGCCCATTGGCGCCCATCTCATCGCTCGCGGGGGTTTTTCACCCCCAGATCACGTGGCTCATCGAAGACCACCCCTCTTATCATATGACCATACGGGTGAGCATTGGCCAGCGCCAGCGCCCTGAGTCGTCGCACTCGCGCTCGCGCTCGCCGTCGGCGACGCGGTCCCCAACGTACCGCTCGCGGTCGCAGGAGCGCACCGCAAATCCCGAGCGCGCCGCCAGCCCCGCCACCACCCCTCGCGACACCGATGGTGAGGAGCGCGGGCGCTCAGCCACGCGCACGCCGGTGGAGGACGACACCCCCGCTGACATGATCAGCTTGATGGGGTTCGCCGGGTTTGGCTCCACCAAGGGCAAGCACATCGAGGGCACCAAGGGCGGCGCCGCCACGCGCGCGCGCCCGCCCGAGTACCGCCAGTACATGAACCGCGCCAAGGGCTTCAACCGCCCGCTCTCGCCGCCGCGTAAGCCTTAATCTATTCTCGTCTATACATCCGCTGTAACTCCTCGTGCTTGGCGCGCAACTCGGTGTAGGCCTGCGAGACCCTGGCGAGCTTGGCCTCGGCCTCGGAGGTGCCCACCACGGTGACCACCGAAGCGGCACCGCCGCGCGCCATCTCGTCCTCCTCTGCCTCCTTGCGGCGCAACCACGCCTCGAAGTCGTCCTCTTCATTCCCTCCGCCAATCTCCATGTACACCGCGTGGTCCAAGGGCTCGGTGCTGGCCAACACGCGCTTTAACGGCGGCACAAGCCCGGCTTGTTGCGCCAGGAGGTCGCTCGAGACGCACACGCAGAGGTGCAGCACCGCCGAGTTGCACTCCCTGAATGTCTGTACAACCTGGCGCGTGACCACATCGCTGGCAAAGACGCGCCCCGCCAGGTCGCCAGAAACAAGAATAGTGCCGTCAAGCGATACCGCCAAGTGGGTCACCGCCGCCAGATGCTGCACAAACGATGCCTTCAACTCGGGGTCGGCCGCGAGCGTCACCACGCGCTGCCCGCCGCCGACGCTCTGCAACACCGCGGTGTGCTCGTTCACCTCGTACATCGGCACCGCGCGCACGACGCCGCTGGCCATCCCGAGATAGCACGCGCGGCCGGCGGGGTCACGCGCCACACTCTCGATGGCGGCATCGGCCACAAATGTCGTGAGCAACTGGCGCGTCTGCACGTCGTACACGCGCATGGTGCAGTCGCGCGAGGCGCTCCACACCCGCAAGTCGGGGAGGATGCCACCCAGCACCTCGAGCGCCGTCACTGCCAACGCGTGGCTCCATGAGGCGTGCGGCCGCACCAGTGCGGGGTCCCTGGCGTACACCAGGATAAGGTCGAGCGTGCGCCACACGCACACCCGCAGGTCGGCGCCGCCAGTCACCAAAAAAGTGCCGCACGGCAGAAATCGCAACACCGTCGCCGCCTGGTAGTGCGCATCCTTGACGCAGAGAAGGGCCCCCAGCAGGAGCTCCCAGATGTATACCTTGCCGGTTTTGGACCCCGCCGCGAGGAGCCACGGGAGTCTGAATGCAGGAAGCGCCAGCGCCGCCGCCAGCGGCGGCGGCAGCAGCGGCGGCAGCGGCGGCAGCGGATGGCGGCACAACGCGAGGCACGTGAGCTGCTCGGGAACGGGGAACTTCTGGTCAACACTCTCCTTTCCCCACAGGTACACCAGGATCAACGCCTTGGTGCGCGACGCCGTGAAGAGGCGCTCCCCGGCGCCCACGCCCGTGAGCGCGGCGCCGTGCTGCGCCGCGTCGCACTGCCGGAACGAGCCGAACTGCTGCGACGAGTGGAGCGACGTCGCCACCGCCACCAGCTCCTGCGAGTGCCGGTCGCCCGCGCTGCCCTCGGATATGTAGAACACTGCTTCCTCCATGGTGGCTGCAGTTGGGCGGCTGGCGAATTTGCGATGAGATGAGATGTATGCAGGAGCAAGGGCCAAGAGGTGGGCGCAGAGAGGTTGAGGGCGGGGGGGTGGGGGCGCTGAAGGGGATGAGAGGAAGCACCTACTGCCGCCGCGGCGCTGACGGGGTGGTCGGGTCGCGGCGGGGCGGCCTCGCGCGGCGGCCTCGCGCGGCGGCCTCGCGCGGCGGTCTGACGCGGCGGCCTGGCGCGCCATTTTGGCGCGCACAAGGCGCGCCGATTTGCAGCACGCCACCCACCCATGCCGCTCAACATCATTGGAGCGATGCTCCTCGACGGCCCGCAGGTGCTCCCCGGCTGGGCGTACATCCGCCGCTACGGCCCGCCGCTCGCCGTCATCGCCGCCATTAAGCACTACTTTGGCGGCACCTACAACACTTGGGAGCGCGACATGCATGGCAAGGTGTTCATCGTCACGGGGGGCACCTCTGGCGTCGGGGCGCAGACAGCGTTCCAGCTCGCCACCAAGGGCGCCCAGGTGATCCTTCTTACCCGCACCATCGACGACGCCTGGACCGTCGACTTTGTCGACGACTTGCGCGAAAAGACCAACAACCCTCTCGTGTACGCAGAGCAGTGCGACTTGGCGCTGTTGCACTCGGTGCGGCAGTTTGCCACCAAGTGGCTCGACAACACGCCGCCACGCAGACTCGACGGCGTCATCTGCTGCGCCGCCGAGCTGATACCGCCGTTGGCGCCACGCCAAACCACCGTCGACGGTGTCGAGCGCCAGATGGGGGTCAACTACTTGGCCCACTTCCACTTGCTCACGTTGCTCAGCCCCGCCATCAGAGTGCAGCCACCAGACCGCGACGTGCGCGTGGTGGTGGCCACGTGCGCGCTGCAACTGCTTGGCACGGTGCGTCTAGACGACTTGGTGTGGCTGCGCCAATACCCACGCACGAAACCTTGGCAGGTGTATGGGTCGCTGAAGCTCATGCTCGCCATGTTCACCAAGACGTTCCAGCGGCAAATGGATGCGTACGAGCGGCCCGACAAGACTCCCTGCAACGTGCGCATCACGCTGGTCAACCCCGGGGTGCTTCGCAGTGCGTCAACTAGGCGCTTTTTGCTGTTGGGCTCGGTTTGGGGGTTGATTGTCTACTGGTTGTTGTGGCCCGTGTGGTTCATCTTTATGAAAAGCGCGTTCCAGGGATCCCAACTGGTGGTTTACGCGGTCAACCTGGGCGAGTTTCTGCAGATGGAGGGCGGACAGTTTGTGCACGAGTGCAGGATCGTCAAGCCGTCGCGGATGGAGTTGTACGATCAGGAGTTGCAGGATAAGGTTTACGAGCGCACGGTGGCAGAGGTGGGACGCATTGAGAAGGAGTCGGCAAGAGAGCGCAAAAAGAGGCAGCTGAGGGAGGCGCCAAAGGGGGAAAAGAACCACAAGGCAACGGAGAAGGCGACCACCGCCAGAAAACGAACCACCAGGGCTGACACCGCGGCTGCCCCGGCTGCCCCGGCTGCCCTGGCCGAACCAGCCGCCCCGGCCGCCGCAGCCACTGGCAGGATCCTGCTCCCCGACGATATTTACAAAATGCCTGAAACGCCCGAGGAACTTGAGGCCAAACTCAAGATTCTCCGTGATCTGCTCGGCACCAGCAGATAATGTGGCACGCCAGGGCTCGCATGCGCGGTGTCATCTGTATGCACACCAGCAGATAAGAGATAGCCACAAACAGCTGATAACACCGTCAGGCGACGAGGGCGTCGGTGGGCCCATGCCATACGTGCTCTGATACCTTCTGCCACTATGCCCGCGGCCAAGCCGTCCGCGGCCGTCTTCGGCCCAGCAACTCCAAACATCCCGGCTGACCTGCTATCTTTAGCGAATGACATGCGCGAAAAATAAACTGTGGACAGCACTCGGCCGCAACCGGCAAGCAGCGGGCGCTCCGAAGCGTAGCGCCAACGTCTCTATTAACTGGTATTACAGCTCTTTCGTCGCGCGGTAGCGTCTCTGTAAATAATCATGCAGCCGTTTCTATGCGGGTCCATTTTATAATTGCCGGCGCTGCCACACTCTGCCGCCCACTTTCGCGCCTACCCCCAAAAAAAAGACAAAAACGGACGATCCACCAACTCCAATCTTCTTGACACCCCTTGTGGCACCATATTCTTCCCTCGGCACATCATCCTCGGCATGGACTTGGAGAAACCTGCCGCCACCTACAACCCCAACAAGCCACCGGTGCTGTCTTTGACGCGCCTATTGAACGAGCTGGGCTCCAACTTGGCGCTGCCGTTGCCCTCTGCCAGCAACCTGCACACCTCGCTGGCGCTGCATGACACCCAAACGCCGCCGCTGGAGACGCTCCCAGACGCAGAGAGGCTAGCCGCGGGGGGTCGCCCCAAGAACGACCACGCTGCGGGCACAGCCGGCGGTGCCGGCGCCGGTGCCGCCGCTTCCGGCGCCACCGTCACCGTGGGCGGCTTCGAGGTGCCCGAGCTCTCCAAGCTGCGGCTCTACGGCTCCTCGTTGCCGCGGCTGCCGCGCGTCACCCGCAGCGGCCTGGTGAGTCACCTGGCCTTCTTCAACCAGGAGAGTCTTTCGCTGTCGATCCCATACCTGGCGCCTGGCGGCAAGGGCCACCACCTCCACGCCGACACCCACGACTCCTCATCCCCCTCGGCCACTCCCGACACCTCGCACATCCCCAACTTGCCCAACGGGCAGCCCATCCTGCTGATCCACATCCAGTCGCCGCAGGTGCACTCGTCGTCGATCGACTCGCGCTTTGTCATCTCAAAGCAACGCATAGCCCAGGCGCACTCACACGGCGCCAGCGCGCTGTACGGGTCGCATAACGGCAGCCACCGCTCTGGATCGCAGCTGGGACTTTCGCTCTTCTTCTCAAAGAAGCAGCCCACCGCCAAGCGCGACTCGTCGTCAACAGACTTGGGGTCGTTCTACAACAACCTGTACCTGGAGGTGCCGAGCCCCACATCGTACGCGCCGGGCGGCGGCGTCGCCAGCTCGCCGTCGCTGCTCCTGCTGAGCGAGTCGGCGTACCTGGGCGGGGCCGCGCCGCTGCGGCACAACTCGATGGCCAACTTGAAGCGCTTTTTCAAAAAGACCCCGCAGCTGCAGCCGGTCACCACCTCCAACTTGCTGTCATCATTGCGATCGCTGGGCACTGCCAACAGCGTCGCCAGTAGCTACAACGGC
Organism: Debaryomycetaceae sp. JAC-2022a; assembly: GCA_032598715.1. NCBI lineage: Eukaryota > Fungi > Ascomycota > Pichiomycetes > Serinales > Debaryomycetaceae > Debaryomycetaceae sp. JAC-2022a. Next base: position 1,746,982 of record CP095434.1, on the reverse strand, counting down.
GCCATCCCGATCGGGCCCAGTAATGGCGGCGGCACCCTGAGCTCGCTCTCCACCCTGGTGTCAAATGCGCTGTTCTCCCCCGGCGGCTTCAGCGGGCTGATTGGCCGCCAGTCCTCGATGAAGTTGCAGTACCAGCAGGAGCGCCGCGGCTCCGTGAGCGGGCTTCTCAGCCCGCAGCCGCTCCCGTTTTCGAAGCGCTACTCCAAGTTTGGCGAAAACTTGGGTGCCGGCGCCGGTGGCGCCGTCAAGTTGGTGACGCGGCTCTCGGACAAGCGCGTATTCGCCGTCAAGGAGTTCCGCGTCAAGTACCAGAACGAGTCAAAGCGCGACTACGCCAAGAAGATCACGGGGGAGTACTGCATCGGGCTGACGCTAAAGCACCCCAACATCATCGAGACGGTGGAAATTTGCTACGAGAACGAGCGCATTTTGCAGGTGATGGAGTACTGCGACTTTGACTTGTTTGCCATCGTCATGAGCAACAACATGCTGCGCGAGGAGATCAACTGCTGCTTTAAGCAGATCCTCCTGGGCATCCAGTATATGCACGCGATGGGGTTGGCGCACCGCGACTTGAAGCTCGACAACTGCGTCATTGACGTGCGCGGCATCGTCAAAATCATTGACTTTGGCCTGGCGGTGGTGTTTCTGTACCCGTTCAACAAGACGTTGATCGAGCTGCAAGGCATTGTGGGCTCCGACCCGTATTTGGCCCCCGAGGTGTGCGTCTTCAACAAGTACGACCCGCGTCCCGTCGACGTGTGGCTGGCGGCCATCATCTACTGCTGCATGATCTTGAAGAAGTTCCCCTGGAAGGTGCCCAAGTTGTCCGACAACAGCTTCAAGTTGTTTGCGTCACGCCGCGAAATGGTGCCGCTCAGTGAGATCTTGAAGCGCACCCCCGAGCAGCAGGCCGCCGCCGATATGCACAACTTGAAGTTGGACGATATCAGTGAGACCGAGGTGTCGCCGCCGCGCGAGCTGCCGCCGGCGCCCGCGGCCGCTGACGTTAGCGACACCGACGGCAAGCTGCACACCTCGACCGAGTCGGGGCCCGGGCGGCTCTTGCTCGCGATGCCCGAGGACTGCCGCGCGTTGATTGGGCGCATGGTGGAGTTGGCGCCGGCGTGCCGCATCACCATCGACGAGTGCTTCAAGGACGAGTGGTTGGACTCGGTGCACATGTGCACCGTCGAGGAGCGCGTGCAGCCCGACGGCGCTACGCGCTTCGAGGTGCTCAGCGGCGGCGACCACATCCACACCCAGGTGGACCAGTCAAAGGCGCACATCGCTGCCTTTGACAAAAACAAAAAGAAATAGACGCTACACCAGTGCTAGTATGTACATGTTCACGCCACTACGTTGACGCCCACCACCTGTGCGTTCAGAATCACCTGGCGGCAGATGTTCTGCAAGTCAAAGTCGGCGTGGCGGCCGTCGCTCTTTTTAATCTTGGCAATCTCGTACACGTGCTTCAACGAGATGGTGCCCACGGTCTCCCTCTTGGGCTGCGCGGCACCCTTGGCGGCGCCCGCGGCCTTCAAGATCAACCACGCCGTCGGCGGCAGTTTCATCTCAAACGTGAACAGCCGGTCGGGCTTGACCGTCAACAAGCACGGCACGGGCGTACCGGGCACCAAGTTGGCGGTGCGCGCGTTAAACTCCTTGCAAAAGTCGATTGCCTTGACTCCCTTTGAGCCCAACGCGGGGCCCACGGGCGGCGCCGGCGCCGCCTGCCCGGCGCCCACGATCAACTTGACGAGTACGTTCTTGTTGATGGCAGACATGGAGAAAGAATACAAAGGCGAAAAAAAAAAGAAAAAAACTTGTTCATGCCATTAGGTGCTTATATAAGCGGATTAGAGAATCTCCTCAGTGAAGCGCGACACCGAGTTGCGGCCGCTGTCGTGGACGCCGAGCGCGGCGGTGTGGTCCCGCGGCATCAACGCCTCCTCCTCGATGTCAAAATCCGAGAGATTCATGTCGTTGGAGTCGAAGCGGTTGTGGCCGCGCTCCTCGGGGATGTCGTTGGTATGGAAGTCAAAACCCGAGTCGCCCCCCGGGCTCACCGGGTACGGCGGCGCCGCCGTGGCGGTGGTGGACGGCGTGCGCAGCCCGTCTGTCTTGAGCGCGCGCGCTGCGGCAATCAGGTTGTAGCGCGAGTGGCGCGCGGACGAGTTTTGGCCCGTGTTGGTCGCCAGCGTCTTGAACACCGAGTCGAGGTTGTTGTTGTTGGTGACGCCGCGGTACACGAAGTCGTCGCTCGAGGTGTCGGGGTCGCCAGCGCCGCCGCCTCCGGCGGCGCCCGCGGCGGCGCCGTGCTCGAGATCGCTGAACCCGGTGAGCCCGCCACCGCTGCGCCGTTTACCAAACAAGCGCTTGAACCCAAACAACCCGGCACCGGCGCCGCCGGCCGCGGCGGCACCCGTGCCGATGCCACCAATGGCGTTCTCGCCCGCCTTGTCGTTCAAGTCGTCGCTCATCAAGTCGTCGTTGAAATCGGGCGACTGGTTGACAAACGTGTCCTTGCGCTTCTTCAAAAACAAAAACAACAAGACACATGCAGCAATCACGATGGTGCCCCCCACGGCACCCACGACCCCTCCAATCACCTTGCCGTTTTTCTCGCCCACGCTTTGATTGTCCGAGTTTGAGGATGCCGCGGTGGGCACCGTCACGAGTGTGGTGATGGTGGTATCTGGAGACACGCTGACGGTGGACCAGTACGAAGAGAACAGCGACGTTGGCGGGGCGGAGCGCTGATGCGAGCTCGAGGTATGATGCGATGATGTCGACGAGATGCGTTCGGACGATGACGAGGTGGTGGAGGATGACACGGTGCTCAGCGGCAGCGTGCTCGATGCAAAGGTGGAGCTTGGCGCAGAGCTGGAGCGCGAGGGCGCTGCCGAGCTCGAGAATGCCAGCGACAGCGCCGTGCTGGCGGTGGTTGTTGACGAAAATGTCGACGACGCAAAAGTCAGCGATGCAAAGGAGGATAACAGCACCGTCGAACTGTCCAGCGACGGCAAGTCCAGCGACGACGAAAGGAATGACAGCGATGGTGCTGACAGCAGCAGTGGCTCCAGCAGCAGTGACGGCAGCGACGACAGCGGCAGCGACAGCAGCAGCAGCGACGGCAGTAGCAGTGATGATGGCGGCAGCATTGATGACGGCAGCGACGGCAGCAGAGACGACAGCGGTAATGGCTGCTGCGATGGCTGCAGCGATGGCTGCTGCGATGGCTGCAGCGATGGCTGCAGCGATGGCTGCTGCAGTGATGTCTCCAACGCCAGCAGCAGCGACACTGATTGCGGCGGCGCCGAGCTCAGGGGCTCCGCCGACGGCTGGGCGCTCGACTCAGCCGCCGACGATACCTCAGTGCGCGACACGGCCGCGGAGCTGAACAACAGCGGCTGCGCCTCGGAGGCCGACGCAGACAAGGTCTGCGAAGCCAACTGCGACGTGTTGAACGCCTGCGGCGGATCTGCCCTGCGAAAGAAGTCCATGATCGACATGGCGAAGGGGCGTTTGGTGTCGAGTCGTGCTTTAAAAAGGCGCCTAGTTTTTCTTCCTTCTGCAGTCTTTTTTTAGCGGTCGTAAGGTGCCCCTGGGTAGATGCAGGTAATTTACGGATGCGGCAGCAACCTCGATCGATGAGCTCGCGGTGAGCACGCGCTGAGGACAGCGGCGGCGTGTGCCCTAGCACCGACAAGGGACAACCCTACTTCATGGGACACTCCTGCCGCGCGGCCGGTGCTGGCGACGCAGAACGGGCCATTGTGCCGCCTGGTCAATCGCATCCACCCCTGAAAGCCCCTTCGAATATACTTTTCTAGCGATGAAAAAATAAATGTAAATACAAACATGAAGCCGCGGCGCTTACCGACCCTAACTACATCGGATGTGGCAGTAGCAGTGCCAGGGAGAAGACAGGGCAATGGGGAGCGTAAAGACTCCGCACCAAAGGCTATGGCCACTCCACTTGCCCCGCCGCGATCTTGGCGTGCGCCGGTGGTTGCCCCTGCCGGCGTTGTCACGGGGTGCACGTTGCGGCTGCAGAAAATAAACGCTCCTGAGGAAAGCGGCACAAATTGCGACACCTGGCGGATGTCCCATTGACCCGCGGACCTTTGTGTGTATTGTTTGTAGCTACAACAGCACCGCCTGGAACCCCTTACCAGCCACCACCCCGAGCCAGTCGCCCTCGTCGGCGCGCCATGTGACGCTGTTGACCTCCAAGTCGGCCTCGTGGGCCAAGAGCGGCAGGTCCACCACAAAGGGGTCTGAAGCCTTGACGCCCTCCGCCTGTAGGGTGTTGCAGTCCCACACCAACGCCTGGCAGTCGTCACCGCCGGTGAGTAGGTAGTTCGAGTTGGGATGCCACTTGATCAGGTTGATGGCGGCGGAGTTGATGCCGTCGAACGACCCGTCGAGGCGTGCCACCGGCACCCCGGGCATGCGCATGTCAATGACAATCACTTGGTTGGAGTTGGCGCCAATGGTGGCCAAGTGGTGCTGGTCTAGGTTGGACGTGGTGAGTTTGAGGAGCGCGTGCGAGTGCGCATTGAGCGGCTGCGCGCGGGAGCCGCCAGCGGCAGTCGACGGCGCAGCAGTCGGCGGTTCGTATATAATAGTCGAGTGCTCCAACGAGCGGAGGTCAAACACGCGGATCAGCCCGTCGTTGCCCACCAGGGCAAACAAGTGCACCAGGTCGTGGATAAACTTGACGTCAAACACCTCCAGGTCGTGCGCGATCAACTGCGTCTTGACCGCGGCGGTGTCAGTGGTGCTGTCGAGCTGATGCAGTCGGCTGAGGTCCCAGATGGTGCACGTGGTGTCCACCGACAGCGTAATTACGATCGACGGGTCGGTCTTGTTCCAGTCAAAGGAGGTGATTGGCGGCGACTTGTCGCCGTTGGTGGTGTCGGCCGCCGCCAGATGTGGGGTTATGTGCAGGCCGTTGCCGCCCGAGTCGGCGCTCGAATTGGCGAATATGTGGGTCTGACGTATTCGGTAGCTCAAGTCGTCACGCTCTAGCTGGTAGAGGCGAAACACCTCCAGCGACGCCGCCAATCGCTGTGTGGCGGTCTGCCCGCGTGACATCGCTGGGTCCCACTGCAAATTGGTTATCGGGTACTGGCACGACGTGTGGGCCACCTGGTAGAAATCAAAGCCCGCCACGGCATCGGAGTGTGCGTGTGAGGGCGCCGATGATCCGGGGGACCCCATTGCTTGGTCGTCGTCGGCGGTAGCCGCATCGGCGCCGTAGGCGACTCCGTGGAGGATCTGCACCGTGTTGGCCAGGTCCTCCTTGTACGAGCTCACAGCGACGCAGTCAGTTTCGACACTGGTGACCCAGTCTGAACAGTAGAGGGGCGTGGGCGAAAGATAGAACGACGACTTGGACTCGTAGTCGCCGTAAGGGGCGCCGTTGAGGCGGCTGGGGGCGCCGCCACCAACGCCGCCGCCACCAACGCCGCCTGCGCCCACGGTCGCTCCGAGCGGCGGTCGCATGTTGGTGTATGACAATCCGTAGCTGCCGCCCGACAGCACCGAGCTGCGTTTGGCCCGCATGGTATACCAGTCCATGTGTGAGGGACACGCTTGAGGCGCTCGCCGCAAAGTTGCCCACGCCGTCGCCGTGCAGGAATTTCGCGCGCAGCCATTTGGCCACCCCCTACCATGCGGCTTTCTACACGGCTCTTGCTCTCTCTCTATCATTCGTAGTCTATGCTTGTGCCTCCACCACCTCTTCCACCAGGGGACATGTGCACATCAAGTTCATGTCACCATAAGTGTCATCCACTCTGGCCACCGTAGGCCAGCACTTGGCGTATTTCAAGTGCGCCAACGGGTATGCCGCCTGCTCGCGGGTGTACCCCCTAGCGTCCCAGTCCAGCTGCGGCGTGCTGACAATGTCCTCCAACGAATGCGGCGCATTCTTTAACACCATCCCCAAGGGCTCGCCCTTGGCGTAAGCGTCGATCTCTTGGCGGATCGCCAACAACGAGTCGACAAATCGGTCCAACTCCTCCAAGTTCTCCGACTCGGTTGGCTCGATCATCAAGGTCCCCGCCACGGGGAACGACATCGTGGGCGCGTGGAAGCCGTAGTCTTGTAACCGCTTGGCCACGTCGATAGCCTCGACGCCCACCAGCTTGAACTCACGCAAGTCCAAGATGAACTCATGGGCACAGTGCTTCAATCCTTCGGTGGACAGCTTTGAGTCAACAAACATGATTTGGTACCGATCCAGCAAGCGGTGCAACATGTAGTTGGCGTTGAGCATGGCAATCGACGAGGCAAACGGCAACGCCTTGGCCCCCAACATCTTGATGTACAGGTACGACACTGGGATCACCGACGCAGACCCATACGGCGCCGAGTTGACCGCTTCAATCAGCTCCAGCGTCGAGTGCGGGGTGTCCAAGAAGCGGTGCTTGGGTAAGAAGGGCTCCAAGTGGCTTTTGACGCACACGGGCGCCTGCCCGGGACCCCCGCCTCCGTGCAGCAAGGCAAACGTCTTGTGGATGTTCAAGTGGCACACGTCAGCACCCAAGTCACCGGGAGAAGTCAACCCCACCTGCGCGTTCATGTTGGCTCCGTCCAAGTACACCTGGCCGCCGTGTGCGTGTACAATGTCGATGGCATCCTTAACGCCGGCTTCAAACAACCCGTATGTCGATGGGTACGTAATCATGATGCTGCAGAGCTGCTCAGCGTGCTTAGCCGCCTTGAGCTTCAAGTCCTCCAAGTCAATAGACCCGTTGGCCAAACACTTGACCGGCACCACTTTCAACCCACACATGGCCGCCGACGCCGGGTTGGTGCCGTGGGCACTGACCGGGATGAGACAGATATTCCGCTGGTCGTACTCGCAGCGCGACTTGTGGTACTGTCTGATGAGCGTTAACCCGGTGTACTCGCCCTGTGCCCCCGAGTTAGGCATCAGCGTGGTGGCGTCAAACCCGGTAATGTCGTTCAAGTCCTTCTCAAACTCGTCCACGAGCTCGCGGTACCCTTGCGCCTGGTTCAACGGTGCAAAGGGGTGAATCAGGTTGAACCCAGGGATCGACAACAGCTGCATTTCCACGGTGGCGTTCAACTTCATCGTGCACGACCCCAAGGGGATCATCGAGTTGGCGAGCGACAAGTCCTTGCTCTGCAACAAGTGCAAGTAGCGCAACATCGAGGTTTCCGAATGGTGCGTTTGGAAAACCGGGTGGTCCAAGATCTTGTCGGTGCGCAACAAATCTTGCGGCAATGAGGGCAACTCGGCGGGCGGGTGCAATTCTTTGGTGGTGAAGAGCTCCACCAAGTGTTCCAAGTCCTCGCGCGCCACCGTCTCGTCGAGCTGGAGCAGCACCGTCGAGTCGTTGACCCGGAACAAGTTGATATTGTACCGCTCCAACGCCTGCTGCAACACCTCGTCAGCGCTAGAGGCCAACTCGATTGTCAAGGTGTCAAACCACTTGTCATTGACGACGCGGTGGGGCGAGTTGTGCTCAATTTCGTGAGCCAAGATCGTGGTAAAGCCATACACGCGTTTGGCAATGTTCTTCAACCCCTCGGGCCCGTGGTACACCGCGTACATCGCCGACATGTTCGCCAACAACGCCTGCGCGGTGCAGATGTTGGAGGTGGCCTTTTCGCGCTTGATGTGTTGCTCGCGCGTTTGCAACGCCAACCGCAACGCCGGCTTGCCCAACCGGTCCTTCGAAAGCCCCACGATCCGGCCGGGAATCTTTCTCGAGTACTTGGTGTTGGTGGCAAAGAACGCCGCGTGTGGCCCGCCGTAGCCAAAGGGCACCCCAAACCGCTGCAGCGTGCCCAAGGCGATGTCAGCGCCAAACTCGCTGGGCGGCTTCAACAACGTGAGCGCCAACAAATCGGTGGCTACCGCCAAGAGCGCCTTGTGCTCGTGCACAACCGCCCCGATGGCGGTGTAATCGTTGACGGAGCCGTCGGTGCCTGGATACTGCACCAAGGCACCGCAGATCTGCAGCGCCATCAGCTTCAACTGCCGCAATCCATCATCGGTCGAAAGGGGAAGCGGCACCAACTCGACGCCAATATTGGCGGCACGCGACCGCATCACATCCACGGTCTGCGGGTGTAAGTTAGTGTCCACCACATACTTGGTCTTCTTGCCCTTCAAGCTGTGAAAGGATAACGACATGGCCTCGCCCGCGGCAGTGCCCTCGTCCAACAAGGACGCGTTGGCCATGGGCAACCCGGTGAGCGAGGTCACCATGGTCTGGTAGTTGAGAAGCAGCTCCAAGCGGCCCTGCGAGATCTCCGGCTGGTACGGAGTGTACAGTGTGTACCACTCGGGAGACTCCAACAAGTTGCGCTGGATCACCGGCGGTACGCGCGTGCCGGCGTAGCCCTTGCCAATGAAGGACTTGACAATCTTGTTCCTCGACGCCAACTCATGCAAGTGCTGCAACATTTCGGACTCGGTGAACCCTTGCTGCGGCGTCACCTGCAACGCGCGCCTGCGGAGCACGTGGTGCGGGATCGCCAGCAGCAAAAACTCATCCAAGTCACTGTAGCCAAGCGTCTTGAGCATGTGGGCCACGTTGGCCGGTGTCGGGCCGAGGTGGCGCCGCGCAAACGTGTCCAACTTATCCAAGGACACTGCGCACGACGCGGATTCGTTGTACACCTTTTGGTAGTTTTGTGACGAGGTGTCGGCTGTGGCAAGACGGCGACTAGCCACAAACGGCGCGGCCGCGGTAGTGCACGCCGATAAGCGCGCCATCGCGGCCGCCCGCGGCGCTGCAGCAGACAAGGCCCTGGCTAAGCGAGAGGAGATCATTCTGCGAGGTCTACGAAAAAGACACAAGAAAAAGTGCCGCCGATGCGCGTATATATATGGTTGGGCTGCAGCGTGGGCACGGCGCTGATGCACCGCAAGTGGGTCTATTTTTCTTTTTATCGCACCCGAGTCAGGCTGGAGATTGACTCGGGTGACTCGAGCGACGGCCGATAAAAGGTGCCAATTAGCGCGGGCGCAGAGCCAGGCAAAGGAGGATGAGCTTCCATGGCAGGGTCTGGACGTGGTCGAGCCTGGTGTGCTAATCACTAAGGGAAGACCGGTTGGTGGTCGGCTAGCGCCATCGTGTGGTGGTTGGTGACGCGCATGTGAAAAAGAGATAAAGGAGTCGGCACGAGGCCGGGCGGAAGCCAGAAGTATACCACACCTGCGGCTACGGGACTAGTCGCTGCGATGGTTCCGCCAACGAGATGTGTCGCCTGATCGCCTGCTTCCTACGATACTTTTCGCCCTGACTTCGGTTCGGTTCGTGTCTAGACGGCGGCCCCCGCCTTTTGACTCTCCAATTCTTTTATTTTTATTGAGGCCTTTTCTTATTTTTTCGCGATATGTCCGAGCTGGAGAGTGGCTGCAAATGATCATTAGAAACTACCGCCGCATGCGCTGTTGCTGCTGTAGCGCGTGTACTCTTCGATACTGCCAACACACGCGGCGTCCACTTCTTTACCGGCGGGTCCGCCGCAACCCGCCGCAATTGTCAGCTCCGATGGATTCATCTTGCTAGGATTGTCATCGCCAGCGCAAGCCGACGATGGGTCATATGTGCCGTCGCAGCGGCCAAGCAACGACCCGCAAGGCGCACCACCTCCAGGTCCCATTGCGCCACATTTGCCGTCACCGCACCCCGCACCACTGCACCCGCCACCGTTGCCCTCGAGCCGCGTGCTGACGCAGGCCCCGGGACCCCAATATCGTGCGTGCGCCTCGCCAATGGGGAGAAGCAACGGCGCCACAAACAATTGGGCAGCATAATCGTCCCAGGGGTACTTGTGATATGTCGAGGGCGGCGGAATCGCCTTTCGTAGCTGGCGTCGGTTGCGCAAACCTATGGTTCCGGGCCAATGAATGACGTTATGGTCGGATATGTGGGTCATTCCGGCCTCGCTGGCATCGTGCAAGAGCGCGCTCGACTCGAACTGCGGCACCAATCTTTTTTTTTTTTTGAACAACTTGTCCATTAAGGTGGTAGGCCTGGCGGGGCGGTTGCGTGCTGCGGTGCAGTACCAGCAAAAACAGAGCGAGTACTCGTCGTCAAACATGTCGCGGTATAGCTTGGCGGTGCGGTCAAAGTTTGCCGACAAGCGGCCCTGCTCGACACGATCGTTGTGGTCGACAAAAACGTGCGCCTCTGCCGCTAGGCAGTGCTGCAAGTACGAGCAAAACGCTAACTGGTGGGTGTGCCAGTACAAGTCAATGTCCAAGGTGGGCACCATCATGATGGGCTTGTCCAAGGGCTGCCGCATCGTGAGCATGGAGAAAAAGCGGCGGTATCTCGTCGCCGACTCCTGCATCGCCGCGTTGATTGCGGGGGAGTGAAGCAAGTCAATCTCATTCATCTTATTCACAAACCGCTGCTGACGCAACACGCACGCCACCAAATCCTCCGACACCAACACGCTGCCCTCGATGGTGGCGTGCACAATATTCATCTCTAGGTAATGCCGCAACAAGTTTTTGAGAATACGGGAAAATCGCCGCACCCTAAGGTACCTGAGCACCACGCGGTTGAGCGAGGCCTGCTTCCAATCATAAGCTCGGCTCCGCAAAATCTTTTTGCAAGAATTACTGACAAACACTTCTCTGCGGGGCGAGAATTCGAGCGGGTGCAACGTCTTGCAAAAGTAGCGGTGGCAGTTGGGGAGCACCGGTCCCTCGTCCCCGTATGGGCTGTATGTGTCAGCATACAACTGCAACACCCTGAGTGAGTCATGGGAGATCTCGCTGATTTGCAAGTACTTGGTGCACGGACACTCGGTACAGGCCATTCTGAATTCCAGGTCGGCGAAGCCGTCCCCCCGCTGCGTCGTGTACAATGTAGAACCAAGCACTTTGTGGCATTTGGGGCAGTAGACGGTCAATTTCGTATCGATCACCTCGGATAACTTTGGTCGGTAGCTCAAAGTCTGCGGAGCCATCAACTTGTCAAAGTTGTCACGCTCACCCCTGTCTGGCCAGTATTCAAACGTCAATGGGTCTATTGCCGCCACGACTTTCATCAAGGGAAACGGGAACGCGGCAAAGTCGACAATGCCATTTCGAGCACAATTGTCATAAAACGACTTTGGATTCAACATGAACGCGTGCCACACCAACAACACATCCAAGGGCGGGAGCAAAGCGTTCAAAGTGAAAAGGCTCTTGCACTCTCTGAGGCACTCACGATCCAACGAGCCCACATCATCTGCCCGCAGCCGCTTGAGTGCACTAACAAACTCAATGAACCGCCGCACGGCGTTGGTGACAAACACTTGCCACTGTTTGGCGCGCTCAGTCTCGTCGGCGGCGCCGGTGGTGTCTGCACAAAGCTTGCCAAACGCCTTCAAGAGAACCAAATGGGAATTGGCCTCCGTTATCGTCGGCAAAGTGTAGTCAAGCCTATTGAAGAAGCGCGAAGTAGCATAAAGTTGTGGGTCAATGCCATTGGGCTTCATTTGTTTGGCTGGTAGCGTCTACAGTCGACCCAATATATATATCAGCGTCTGGCTCCAATCTGCATTCGGAAGAATGGTCACCCACCTCGTGTGGCCAGCGCATTTCCCTGACGTCAACCCTTTGTTCGCCAAACAAATGCGACCCTCGCAACCCTACGGCGCTAACTCCTCTCGAGCTGCAATGCTTTATCGCGATAAAAAATATTCCTTAAATCAATGACCCCGTCAGCCTCTCGACCCAATGCGGCCACAGATTCTCCGCCATAGATCGTGTCGCAAAATCAGCTACACCCATTGTTGTTGACATTCTCATACACTCAGTCAAGTAAACTACTTAAAAATCACTAGTCGGCTTATTTCTTAGCAGCCTTCTGGGCAGCCTTGGTAACCTTACCAGCCTTCTCAGTCTTGTCAACAGACTTGATAACACCAACGGCAACAGTCTGTCTCATGTCTCTGACGGCGAAACGACCCAAGGGAGGGTAGTCAGTGAAGGCCTCAACACACATGGGCTTGGAAGGAACCATCTTGACAATGGCAGCGTCACCAGACTTGATGAACTTGGGGTCGTCCTCCATCTTCTTACCGGTTCTTCTGTCGATCTTCTCAATCAACTGGTCGAATCTGCAAGCAATGTGGGCAGTGTGGCAATCCAAAACCGGAGAGTAACCAGCAGAGATTTGACCGGGGTGGTTCAAGACGATAACCTGGGCGTTGAAAGAAGCGGCAGCCTTGGGGGGGTCGTTCTTGGAGTCACCGCAAACGTTACCTCTTCTGATCTCCTTAACGGAAACGTTCTTCACGTTGAAACCAACATTGTCACCTGGGACACCCTCAGCCAATTGCTCGTGGTGCATCTCGACAGACTTCACTTCAGTAGTGACACCAGCGGGGGCAAAGGTAACAACCATACCGGCCTTGATGATACCGGTCTCAACTCTGCCAACGGGCACCGTTCCAATACCACCAATCTTGTAGACATCCTGCAAGGGCAATCTCAAGGGCTTGTCGGTGGGTCTGGTGGGGGGCTCAATGGCGTCAATAGCCTCCAATAAGGTCTTACCAGTGACCTTACCGGCCTTGGTCTCCTTCTCCCAACCCTTGTACCAAGGGCAGTTGGTGGAGGCCTCAATCATGTTGTCACCGTTCCAACCGGAGATAGGAACGAAGGGGACAGTCTTGGGGTTGTAACCAACCTTCTTGACGAAGTTGGAGGTCTCCTTGACAATCTCCTCGAATCTGTTCTTGTCCCACTTGACGGAGTCCATCTTGTTGACAGCAACAATCAACTGCTTGACACCCAAGGTGTAGGCAAGCAAGGCGTGCTCTCTGGTCTGGCCATCCTTGGAGATACCAGCCTCGAACTCACCAACACCACCAGCAATGATCAAGATGGCACAGTCAGCCTGGGAGGTACCAGTGATCATGTTCTTGATGAAATCTCTGTGGCCAGGAGCGTCAATGACGGTGACCTGGTACTTGGGGGTCTCGAACTTCCACAAGGCAATGTCAATGGTGATACCTCTCTCTCTCTCAGCCTTAAGCTTGTCCAAAACCCAGGCGTACTTGAAAGAACCCTTACCCAACTCGGCGGCCTCCTTCTCGAACTTCTCGATGGTTCTCTTGTCAATACCACCGCACTTGTAGATCAAGTGACCGGTGGTGGTCGACTTACCAGAGTCGACGTGGCCAATAACGACAACGTTAACGTGAGACTTTTCCTTACCCATGTTGAATTAGTTTCTAGTTGAAAAATAGAACCAGCGTGCACTTTTCCCAGACAAAACCTTTGCCTTATATACTGTGCATCGCCCCCTTCACGCGCAGAGCAAAAAAAGCGAAAAAAATTGCAAAAATTTTTCAGTTGCCGCAGTAATTTGTGGGCTGAAGGGGACTATGTGCAGGCTTGTCCGTTACCGTCCTGCAAGTACCGCCACCTACTGCGCGCCTGGCGGCGATCGCCCAGAACGTTCTTGGCGTATATATGGTCACGCCTAATTTAATCCATGTCTCATCTGCCACCAGATGCGGAGATGCAGCTCACAAGAAAAAAAATAAAAAAAGAAAATTACAGTGGAAGCAGCAGCAGCAGAATGCGCTGATACTGCCATCGTAGCTGTGAGTTACGAGACATGTGTGCAACGATGATCAGGTAGGTTGTGGCCTTGTGCTTATCTGAAAATTACGGATCTTTGTGTAGCCGGTTTGCAAACTCGGAATTTCAGCGCCAGCCCCGTCGGGACCCAACGCCGCACAACCCAATTACATTGCTAAAAAATTCTCTACCTTCAATTCAACATAAACAAACGGCTAAACCTAAAACGCCTTGTTCAAGGGAGAGAGGATAGGCTTGCCCTTGTAAAACTGGATTGTCTTGGCCACTCTATCGGCAACTCCCTCAGGGGTGAATTCGAAGAACTTGTAGATCTCGGGACCCTTGCCAGAGGCACCAAATCTGTTCAAGCCAAACTGCTCGTGCGAGTATTTTGACCACCCAAACGTCGACATAACCTCAACCGACATGATGGGGACACCGTCGGGCAACACCAGCAATCTGTACGAAAGGGGCTGCTTGTCAAACGTGAAAAAGTCTGGCAAGGACACGACGCCAATCTTGTAGCCTTCCGAGTCCATCTTCTTGGCAGCGTCAACGGCAATCGACACTTCCGAACCGGATGCCACCACAATGGCATCCGGCTTGTCATGCTTAATCAAGGTGTAACCACCCTTGGAGGCAACTTCTATTGATGAGCCCTCCAACTGGGGCAAGTTCTGTCTGGTCAAGGCAATGATGTGCGGGGTCGAGGTCGACTCGATCGCCGACTTGTACGCCGCCGAAGTCTCATTACCGTCGGCAGGTCTCCACACGGACATGTTGGGGATGGCTCTCAAGTGCGCCAACGTCTCGATAGGCTGGTGAGTTGGCCCATCTTCACCCAACCCGATCGAGTCGTGCGTGGCCACCCAGATGACGGGGTGGTGCGAGAGCGCAGACAACCGAACGGCACCAGAGGCATAAGAAACAAAGTTCAAAAAGGTGCCGCCGTAATTCTTGTAGTTGGCACCGAACGCGGCAATACCATTCATGATGGCTCCCATGCCGTGCTCTCTGACACCATATCTGATGTAACGGCCCGAGTACTCACCCAAACCAGTCGAGGGCGGCTGAAAGTCAACCGCGTCGGTGGTTCTGGTCAAGTTTGACGGGGTCAAGTCAGCAGACCCGCCAATCAACTCGGGCAACACACCATGCACCTTTTCCAAAACAGTCTCAGACAACTTTCTGGTGGCCACCGCCTTGTCGGAGGGCGAGTAAGTGGGGAGCGCCTTCTCCCACCCCTCGGGCAACTTGCCATCCAACCTTCTTTGTACTTCGGCACCCTCCTTGGGGTACGCCTTCTTGTACAGCTCCAACAACTGGTTCCATTTGTGCTGGTATTCCTGGTTGGCAACGACAGTCTTGTGCAAGTACTCGGTGACATCCTTGGGAACAACAAAGTGCTCATTGGGATTGAAGCCCCACTTCTCCTTCAACTGCTTGACATCGTCGGGCTTCAATGCCGCCCCGTGAACGCCATGGGTGCCCTGCTGCAACGAGCCAAACCCAATGGTGGTGGTCAATCTGATCAAGGTGGGCTTGTCGGTGACCTTCTTGGCATCGTCAATGGCCTGCGAGATACCATCCAAGTCTGTGTCTCCGTCGGCAATCTCAATCACGTGCCAGCCGTACGCCTTGTATCTTTCAACCACATTCTCGGTGAAGGCCACGTTGGTGCTGCCGTCAATCAGGATTCTGTTGTCGTCCCAAAACGCAATCAAGTTGCCCAATTGCAAATGGCCCGCGAGCGACGACGCCTCCAGCGACACACCCTCCATCAAGCAGCCGTCGCCGAGAAAGGCATACGTGTACAGGTCGGAGAGCTTGTAGTCGGGTTTGTTGTAGGTGGCGGCAAACTGGTTCTGGGCGATAGCCAACCCCACGGCGTTGGCGATACCCTGGCCCAAGGGGCCTGTGGTGACCTCGGCACCGGGCACGTCCAACGACTCGGGGTGACCAGGGGTCTTGGAGTTCAACTGTCTAAACTGCTTCAAGTCTTCCACCGTCAAGTCGTAGCCGTAGAGCACCAAGAGCGCATACAAGAGGGCGCACGCGTGGCCGTTGGACAAGATGAAACGGTCGCGGTTGATCCACTTAGTGTCCTTGGGGTTGAACTTCATTCTCTGCCACACCGCAAGCGCGGCGGGCGCAAGCCCAAGGGGCGCACCGGGGTGGCCCGACTGCGCCGCGTCAACGGCGTCCACCGCCAAGAGACGGATCGTCGCAATGGAAAGCTGGTCAATTGATGAACCGTTAGACATTTTCGGTTGCTGTAAAAAAATTTAAAAAACTTTGCCCCCCTAGGAGTGGTGGGACGCTTTCGCTATTTATATTGGCCGTTGCTCACCTAGTCCCCCACCCTCAGCGTTTGCGGCCACCGGAGTAGTGGAATGCGAAATTTTGCGACAACGGGAAAAGAAACGGACGCCGCCAAAAAAAAAAAATTAATTGAATAAATGGAAGGGTGCAGCGTTTATAAGCAGGGATTGGCAAACGGAGAGCAAGGTGTGACTGCGGGAACAAACGTCCGTACGCTGGCAGCCAACTTCGTGCTTGCTGCCACGGTTTTGCGCGCGTGGTGGTGCCCCATTTGGCGTTGGTTGCTCTGGCAGCCAGTTGGACGGTGCTTACGCGAACTTGAGCGGCCTGGCTTAATTCCGAGCGCAAAGCGGGTGCGCACGTGACCCCGATGACAAACAACCTACAGCGCTTGTCGTTAGGGTCGTTATTCTTTAGTGTTGTCCTGTGGGTCGCAAAACGGGCTGGCGAGCGGCTCGTCGTCCAGGCCGGGCCCGATGATGTCGACGTCCAACAACACCAGGCCGCTCAGCACGGGCAGCGCCGCGCGCGGGCGCGGGGGCTCGATCGCAACGTCTAGCACGAGCGCGTGCGGCTGCGCCGGCTGCACCAGCGGCGGCCGCGCCGGCTTGCGCACGCTGGTGGCGCGCACAATTTCCCCGATGTCGGAGTCAACGTCGGAGTCGCTGTCGCCGCCACCCTCCTCGTCCTCCTCTTCCTCAATCCGCTCGACGTTGACCAAGCGCGGTTGCGCCTTGATCGCGGTCATGGTGGCGTCGCGCGGGAGGGGCTCCTGCGCACGCGCACCCACAATCGACGCGTTTTCAATCGTGTTGAGGTCCAGAAACACCAGCTCGGTCTCGTACAGGTAGATCGACCGTGTGTTGTTCTTGGTGGGCCGCACCGTCACCCCGGGGATGTAGGCAATCGGCAAGATGTTCGACGCGTTGGTGGTCGACACCGTGGTGGCCATCGAGTTGCGGTGCGGGTTGTTGGGGTCGAGGTAGACGCTACGCGCCGCCTGCTGCTGGCGCTGCTGCTGCATCTGCCGCTGGCGCTGCTGCGGGTTGATCGAGCGGTTCTGCACCTTTTTTTGGTAGCGCGCCTGCGGCCGCGTGAAGGACTCGTAGGTGGAGAGGCGCTTGTTGGGTGGGCGCTTCTCGGGCGCCGCGGCGTCGCCCGCGGCCGCCACGGGGCCGTCGCCGGCCGCCTGCTCCTCGTCCATGCTCTCCATGTTGCTGATGGCGTCGTCGCCGCCGATGCCGCTCATGACGATGTCCTCGTCGGCAAGCTCAACCGCGTGGCGCGGGCGCCACACAAACCAGTATAGCACCGCCGCCAACGCCGCCAACGCCACCACGCCGCCAACGGTGCCGCCCACGATGCCGCCAATGGGCTTCAGCTGCAGCACCAGCTCGTCGTTGGGGGCGCAGTAGAGCCGCGCGCAGGTGGTGGCGGTCTGCGCCTGCTGCAAGCACACCTCACCCTTGCCGCACTTGAACGTGGCGCACGTCTCGACGTTGGACGTGGGGCACACGACGTTGCCTTGCGCGTCCGTGCTGAGCGACGCAGACGCCGCCGCCGCCCTCGCCGGCGTTGCAGAGAATTCCATGTGGTGGAGTGGCGGGGGACTTTTCGTCTCTTGGCCGCGGCGCTGCGCGCGCGCTGCGCGCCCGCGCGCGTAGCGCGCCCGCGCGGTACCTGCGTGAACAATGCCGCGGCCAAGAGACGAAAAGTCCCCCGCCACTTGGCCGCTCGCTCCCGCACTCTCTCTGGTTTCTCGCTTGCTTGGCTCGCTCTCCTCACTCGCTCTCCTCGCTCGCTCTCCTCGCACGCTCTCCTCGCTCGCTCTCATACTTTCACTCGCGGCCCGTTGCTCCCTCTCTGCTTACATTCCCGTCTAAAACTCATCCTGTATAATACATCACCCAAAGGTCTCGCGGAGCTCGGGCCCAAACTTGTAGTTCTCCCGGCGCCTCGTAAGCCACGTCTTCTCGTAGTCAAAGTACTTGTAGTTGGCATCCCCCAGCTCCTCCAGTGGGGACTCGTCGCGGCTGCCGGGGTTGCGGGTGTCGCGCGCAAACCACTGTTTAAGCTCCTTGTTGAACGCCCACCCGCGCCGCGAAAGCTCCTGCGCCGAGTTCCACCGCGCCAAGCTGTCCACCTCTTGGCTGTAGTAGAAGCAGAAGAACAACGTGTCGGTATCGAACTTGCGCATCATGCTGCTCGAGTTGAGCTCGTACATGGGCTCCTGCGGGAAGTCCACCGACGACGGGTGGGTGTTGACCGGGTTGTACTGACGCGGCTTCTCGGCATCAAACGAGTCGGGGCAGTTGAGGAGCAGCAGCTCCAAGAGCCGGTTGATCACCTGGAAGGGCAAGGGGTGGTTAAGCCTCGAGTGAGGGAGCGCCGAGAGTCGCGCAATCGTGTCGACAAAGCTTTTGGGGGCGGGCGGCGGCGCCGTCAGCGACGGTGGCTGCGCCAGCAGCGGCGCCGCCAGCGATGGCTGCTGCGCCTGCGGCTGCGGAGGCGGCTGATGTGACTGCGCCTGCGGCGCCTTGGGCGTGTGCTTCTCTCTGGGGTCTCGCTTGGAGTGCACCGGGGTCAGCGGCGTCGGCACCGGCGACGCGGTCGCCGACTTGAGGCCCGGCGGCGCCTTGGCGGCCTTGATGATGTTCAGGTACGATGCGAGCGGCGGCGGCGGCACGGTCGCCACCACGGCCTTGGCCCGTTTGGGGGTGGTGTCCGTGGCGTGCGTGGCCGCTACAGAAGCAGCGGGGGCCGCAGGGGCCGCGGCTGCGGTGGCCGCAGCCGGGATAGCGGCCGAGGCAGCGGCCGGGGCCGCAGCCGGGGCCGCCACCGCCACCGCCACCGCAGGCGACACCCCGTCGTGGTCGGCCAAACTCCCCTGCACATCCTCCATGTCGTCAGCCATCTCCAAAACGTCGTAAAAGTCATCATACTCGACGTAGTCATCCTCCTGGTTGTTCTCCAAGTAGTAGTCGAGGTCGTCGCGGATGTCCTCGATTCGTTCGGGGTCCAACTTCTCGTTCTCCAAGTTGCGCAAAATTCTCTCCAAGCGCGTCAAGTGCTGCACGTTGCGGTCCACCTTGTAGCGCTCGTCGTCGATCTGCGACTGGATCGACGCCGTGTGCGACGCCTTGGCCTTCTTTAGCTGCACCCCGAGCAGATGGATCTCCACCTCCAACGCCTCGTTCTGTTGGTTCAACTGCTCGATCACGTCGCTGACGTAGTTGCACGCCTCGTTCTTGCGCGCATCCTCGGGGCGCCCAAACCGCAGGCTGCGCTGGCTCTGCAACTCCAAGCCCTCGTTGCTGAACTGCTTGATCTTCAGCAACTTCTCCAAGTCTTTGAACTGGTCCATTGCGCGCTCAATCCGCGTGCGATTCTCCTGGAGTAGTTGCTTGTCGAGCTTGATGCTGCTGTCGCCGAGCCACGTCTTGAGCTGGTCGCGCAGCCGTTGCAACTTCTTGATCTCCTTCTTCAAGTCGCTCTCCCATTTCTCCTTCTGCGAGCTCACGTCGCTCAGCACCAACTTCTCGTGGATGTCGTCAAAGGCCGCAAGCCCCTCTGCTATCTTCTTGTTGGTCTTGTCGAACTCTTGCTGTAGTTTCCGCGCGCTCATAGTATCGCCATGGGGTGGAGGCTGGGGTGGCTGATGGCGATGTTGAAGGGGAGTAGTGCCTGCACCGGGCGCGGGCGCGGCAGCGCGGCGGCGCGAGCGGCTCTGGCGACCGTGGGGGGGTGTGGGCGATTGCTGGGCGCAGGCGCGACAGCGCGGCAGCGCGGCAGCGTGGCAGCGCGAGCGACGCTGGCGGCTGCCAGAGGTTGCGGCGGTGTGGGCGCGCGGGCGCCGGCGCGCGCCCTCGCGCGGCGAGACCCGCCTCTGCCCCACTCACCCTCTTCTACATCCCACGCCTCTACTCTAACCCCCACAATTCTCGTATTTTACTCTGTCCTTAGTCTCTACCCCCCCTAAGATTCTCGTATCCTCTTCTGTTTTAGTCTCTAGTCCCTCCCACCTCCTGCTTCAAAAATTCCTCGCTAAAGTGCTGGAGCTGGCGGAAATTGATCTCGAACCCGTCGCTGCCGCCGTAATACGGGTCGTCGACAATCTGCTGGAAGTGCGGGTCTGTGCGCCACGCACCAAAGAGACTCACCTTGGCCGCGCAGTCCCGCGGCTTCATGTGCAACAAGTCCGCCAAGTTGGAGATGTCCATCGCAATCACATAGTCGAACCGGTTAAAGTCACGAGGCGTGATCTGCTGCGCCAGGTGTTGCACGGGCACCCCGTGCTTTCGGCACGTCTTGGCCAGACGGTGGTCTGGCGGCTCGCCAATGTGCCACCCGGAGGTGCCAAAGGACTCAATCGCACCAAAGTACTCCAGGTACCCTTGCTGCTCTACCGTGTGCTTGAACACGGCTTCCGCCATGGGCGAGCGGCATCTACACGTTAGCGCCAAATCCTCCAATCGTCACTTTTCCACTTACATGTTCCCGAGGCACACAAACGCCACCAGAATCTTACCAGGGTCAGACGGGGCCATTTGATCTTGAGTGGAAGTAGCGCTCCTGTAGCCTCGATGAAAACCCAAATCTGTATGCAGTACTCATGCATCAGCCAGCATAAACTCCCTCCACTCGTCAAACTCCGCCGGCTGGTAGAAGAGGCGGTCTGCATCGCTCACCTCTGGTCGGTGCTTCTTCTCCCACTCGTCCTCGTCGTGCTCAATTGTGCGCTTGAACTTGCTCTCCGTGGCCCTGGTGCACGCCTCAATCACATCGAATTCGGCAACCATCTTGATCTTGGCCACTTGTTGCAACGTCGACGTGAGTGCCTCCCTCTTGATCTCACACGTCCACCCTGTAGGCAGAGCGACCAGTGGCGATGATGGCGCCATCGCCGCGCCCTTGCCGTTGTGAATCGAAGACGGCGTGGGGAGGCTCTTGTTCGAGTCATTCAAATCAAGCACATTGGCCAACGCCGCGAGAAAGAACTTTTCGGCATTGGTGCTGGCCAACTCCTTGCGTGCAAGCGATTGGGCGTCGGGTGCTTCGTCGTACAACATGGCATGCAATTCGTGCTGAAGCTGCTGCTGCAGTTGTGCCTGACTGTGCCCCACAGTGCCACTCGTTTGCTTGGCTAAGTTCTTGTTGTGGTTTTGAGGGGATTCGATCGGAGTGTTCTTGCTACCTTGGCTCGTGAAAACCATCGGCGTGGGCATGCTGCTGGGGGTTTTGATGGCATTGGCCGACGACCCTGGCGTCGTTGCGGCATTGGCGCCAGGGGTGACCGCGGCGGCGTTGCTTTTGCTAGACTTGCGTCTCGAGGCGGCGGCGCCAGTGGCACCCGCCACGCCCACACCACCGGTGTTGAACTTCTTGTTGGCGCCGTTGGTGGCCATCGGGGTGTTGGCGGCGCTGCGATTGGCCACGTTGCGGGCGTTTTGCCGCTGCGGCGACACCTTGTTCGCTGAGGATGGCTGTTGTAACGCAAGATGAGCGTTGTTCACCATGGGAGACGTGCCCGTGGGCATCATGGGACTGTTTTGCATGGCACCCTTGGGCAACTGCTGTGCCCGGTTCACTCCAGGCCAGCCGTTGAGGTTCATCTGCTGTTGCTGTTGAAGTATATGCTGTTGTTGGGGATGCAATTGGCGACCCCTTTGCTGCTGCTGTGGTACTGTGGGCTGCTGAAGGTTGGCAAATTGCTGCAGCGGCTGCGCCTGTGTTGGAGCCATGGGGGGGTTCGTCGGTGACATCTGCTGTGACTGCTGCTGCTGCTGTATCTGCATCCTCCGGTTGCTGATCTGGTCCTTAACATACTCAAAGTACTTTTGGTATTGCGTACGAAGCTTCTCAAGCAACTCGGGGGTGGCAAGGTAAACCCCTCTTTGAAGGTTCTCCATGATATTCTTGGTCATGTACTTCATCTGAATCAACTTCTTGGTTCCATCCACGTTGCGCGTGGTCACGTAGAAATAAGTTATAATGCTGTCGACGCTCGAGTACTGCTGAGAGATCCTCATCATCGACTCGCGCACTGAGTTTTTGTCGTTGGGCGAGAGCAACATCGTCACGTCGCGGAGTGCCACGTGGTTCCTCGAAACCTCCTCCACAAGCTGCTTCAACTTAAGTCTCATGTCGTCTGTCACAGGCGGGAGTGCCGCCTGTGCGCCGCTGGGTCTCATGGAAGGCTGGGCCACGTTCACTCCGGGCGCCACTGGCTGCTTATACGACTGATTATGTCCTTGCTGTTGCTGCAAATGGTCGGGTATCATCCCGTTGGCGTTGCGAAAGGGTATCACTGGCAGCGCAGTCTTGTATGGGGCGGGCGCTGGAGGCCCCAAACCATTCAACCCATTGTTCAACGGTTGACCTTGAATCGAAATGTCTTGATTCAAGATTGGCAGCAGCTGCGGAAGTGGTTGCGTCTGCTGTGGCTCTAACCCCATCATCCCGTTGACGCCAGGGCCCAGTGGTCTCTGAGGCGGCGCCCGGGGCGCATTGTTGGGAGCCTGGCCATTTTGCTGCTTCCATGCCTGGGTCTTTTGGTGTATGATGAACTTGCGAATGAAGCTCTCCTTCTGACGAGCATCCAAGTTGGGCTGGATCGACCCTGCGGCCTGAAGTCGTGCAAGCAACGCAAGCGCATCGGCGCTGTACGTCATAAAGTCCTCCAGCAATATCGTGAACTCGGGCACTTCGGCCCCCTGTGGGTGACGCTGCGGCGCATACTGCTGTGTCCGCATCTGCGGGTTCATCGCGTGTTGTTGTGGCTGTTGTCGGTGCTGTTGCGCCTGTGGGAACTGCGAGGCTCCCCCAGCAGCACCACCTCGTTGCTGCTGTTGCTGCTGCTGCAGCTGCCTCTGGAACTGCAACTTCTGCTGTGCAGTCATGGCTCCCGGTGCGAGCGATTGATTCACCCCCTGCTGCTGCTGTGGCTGTAGCGGATTGAAGTTTTGCTGCTGCTGCTGCTGCTGCTGCTGCTGCTGCTGCTGCTGCTGCTGCCGCAACACAATCTGCATGTGGGTGTTGTGTATGTCCTTGATCAAGGGAGTCACCGAGTTTGGTATCACCCCCTTTTGAATGCACTCGATGATCTGGCTTAACGTGTTCACGTTGGGTGGGAGGTTGGGAATTCGCGAAAGCAACGCCTGCGGGATCGGAATGTTGCGGATCTGGGCACCAATACGCTGCATTTGCTGCTGTGCGAGCGGCTGCCCCGCGGGCACGCTCTGCGGTGACGGCTGATACTGCATGGGCTGTGTCGGCTGCTGTTGCTGCTGCTGCTGCTGCTGGTTTTTGTTTCTAAGCTGGGCTTGGATCTGAGCCGCAGACTGCTGCCGTGCGTGTGCCTGCTGCTGAAGAAAGTTCATGCTTTGGGCATTCATGTTTTGGGGGGGCTGCAGCCGCATGGCGTTCATGTTGGTCTGTGGGAGGCTGGCGCCGTTTCTAGCGGCGGTAGCCTTGAACTGGGCGATCTTCTGCTTAATGTTTAGGAGGTAATCGTCCCGCGTCTGCGCCTTCTGGAAGGTGTAGCGCTCGAAGTCCTGCGCCATTTGCGACGCCTTTTGCGCGTCGTAGGTGGACGGCTGGCATTCCTTCAACGTCAGCGTGAGGATCTGCACAACCTTCTGCCGGTCAGTGATCGAGTACTGCGCATGCCACGTATTTATCCCGCCCGCCTGCTGTTGCTGTTGGAGGTTCATTCGGACTGTCCTGGTGTCGTACGCAAAAAAAAATAGGCCCACCGGAAAAGGGTCAAAGAGAAAATTCGTGAGGGAAATCCAGCGGGCGTCCCAGATCTATGGCAGGGGAAAAAAAAAACGGAAAACTGCCAAAAGAGGGCGAGAGTGGCTAGGACCAAAAGTGGGACGACACTGAGATGGGAGCAGAGGGGAAAGGCGCTGGTGCACTTGTAGCGGTACATGGCCCCATGTACACCTCCCTGCGCTGCACTGACTGCCTGCTCGTCGTCGTTTTGCTTAGTGCGTGCTGCACAATTGTCGTTATAGGAAAAATAAATAAACCCAAGCGTCCCAAAGAGGGGCACCGGTGCCATCGACCACGAAAAACAAATTGCGCGCATGAGGGCAGCCAGGCAGCAAGCTGGGGACACGTATTCGGCAACGCGTCTTCACGATACGGGTCGCGTCGCCACGTCACGGGGCGCGTGCGGTCTCTGCGAGCGCTCGTGGCGCAAATTGTCCGCGGCCCGCTTTTCCGAATGCGGTGTTCAGCCGCGCCCGATACGACCGCCATGCAGGCCCAGCGTCGCTTGTCAATTTATTTTTCAACCATTTGCAGCCAAACGCCCTACACTTAGTGTCGTTATGTCCTCACATTGTCGTGAACACGCGCTTCTTGGCACGCAGCTCCTCGAAGGCCCGCTGTTCGGCCTCGTCTATAAATGATGCCTGGTGGGTCAACTTCCACTGCTGCTTCACGAACCGGAGCGCTTCGATGTTGTAGCCGAGCTGGGCGCTGGTGGCGCCCAACTGGCGGCGAAGTTGCTCCTTCACCACCACCAACTGGTTCTTGATGGCACTGTCCCTCTGGTTGACCAACTCTTTGGCGTTGGCGCGCACCACAAAGTACAACACCTTGCAGATCGTCGCTAAGCGCGTCACGTTGACGGTGGCGTTGGCGGCGTTGGTCCAGATCTCGATGAACTTGAACATTTTGAGCAGGTACAGAAAGGGGAACACCAACAAGGCATCTTCTAGCTGCGCGGGGCGGATCTTCTCGAGCACGCTCAACACATACTCGTGGCCGTTCAAGTTGAACGCAAGCAACGTGGTGTGGCGGTTGGGCTTCACCGGCGCTACCGTGGTCAACCCGCGCTCAAACTGGCGCAAATGCGTTTGGTAGTCCTCGCTCTCCAAGACGTCGATGATGCCAATGTCGATGGCCTCCATGAGGCGCTCGCCCGCCTTCAACGTCTCCACCGTTTGCTTTGACACCGCGGTGGCCTCGTCGTCCGCGTCCTCCTCGTCCTCATGTTCTCCGGTCACCGCGGCCGTTGGCGCCTCCAACGAGTCCAACAAGGTGTGCTCATACTGCTCATCCATATCCTTCTCGCGCTCCTCCTCCAAGAACACCTGGTCGTCGGTCTCGCTCCACACGCGGATCGAGTGGTCATGCAGCGTACTCACCATCGTTAACCCATCCGAGCTGACACACACACACCACACCTCCAGCTTGTGCGCCGGGAGCTTCTGAATGCACTCAAACTTGTCGCCGTCCCAGTACTTGATCAACCCGTCCTTGCCGCTCGAGAAGAAGTGGTGGCCCCCGGGGATGAACCGCACGTTCATGATCAGATCCAGGTGGGCAAAGATCGACTTGTGGCAGTCGCCAAAGTCAAGCCCCCAGATCTTGATGTTCTTGTCCGCCAGTGACGTGATGATCAATTTGTTGTCGTCGGCAATGTCGATCGACAACACGGGCAACTTGTGGCCGTACAAGGTCAAGTACAACTTGAGCAGGTCCATGAACACCACCTGCACATTGTTGTTGAGCAACAGCATCGCCAAGAACTTGTTGTCCCCCAGCACTCGCACGCACAACACCTCCTCGTCTGCCTCCAACGTCTGGCGGTGCACCAAGTGCATGCGCGCCACGGTGTTGGTGGTGCCCGCCACGATCTCGTGCTCAACCGCAAACTCCCAGAACTTGACCCGGCGGTCGTTGCCGCCGGTGACAAGCGTCTTGCCGTCTGAGGTCAAGTCCAACGACCAGATGGCGCTAGCGTCGTCGTTGCCGTCGCCGCCGTGCGCGCTGTCGACGCGGTCGATCAACGCGCTCGTAGTCAAGTCGTACAACTCCAACGCGCCGTCCTTGAACCCCACCACCACGAGAGTGCCCCCGGGGAGAAAGCGGCAGCACAATGCATACCCGCCGATGCTGAACGTGCGCAACACATTGTACAGCTTGATGTTCCACACCTTCAACTCCCCGTTGGAGGCGGTGGCCAAGAGCTTGTTGTCCGGCGACATGTCCATGGCGCGAATGTCACTACGGTGGCCCAAGAGGTCCACCGAGTGCTTCTTGACCGCCTCCACGTCGGCGACACGCTTCCAGTCGCCCGTCTGGTTGGCCACCGTGTAGTACTCCAACGCGTTGGACGAGAGCGTCACCAACAACTCCAACCGCTTCAGTGCCGCCAGCGCCGACGCATCGGCCGCTGCCCACGTGCACGCGCTGACCTTGGCGGCGGTGCGCACGGTGGTGAGCGGGGTGATCATCATGCTAACGCGGCCGTCGCGCAACTGCTGCGCAATCTCATCATCCTCGTACCCCTTTTCCTTCAACCGCTTGGTTCGGCGCGATGCTCCGCGCTTGATCTCGTCGTCGGACCGTATGCGGAATAGCTCCACCGTGCGGTCGCTGTTTTGCAAGTAGAATATGGCGGCAGAGGGGTGGAAGGCAATGTCGTTGCACCGCGCCTTGCTGGTCTTTTCGTAGCTGCCCTGCTCGGCGATCTTGTGGGTGTCTGGCTGCGTCAAGTCAATCTGCCACACCTTCACCTGATCCTTGTTTCCACTGGTGACACACAACGACTGCTTCACCGCCATCGACCAACACTCGTTGGAGTGCGCCACGTGGGTCTCGACGCACTGGTGCGACCTCAACTCCCAAAGCTTGATCAACCCATCCTTCGACACCAGCAAGATGTAGTCCTCCAACGCATCGACATCGCCAGAGTCCATCGTCAAGAAGACGGCCCCGGTGATCATGGCGCGGTGGCCCTTCAACTTGAAGAGCCCTTCCTCACCGATGAGATCCCACAATATTATGGTGGCGTCGGCCAGGCCCAGGCACAACCGCGTGCCGCTGCGGTCAAACCTCAACACGCTCACGGCAGACTTGTGGCCCTCAAAGTTGATCAACACCAGCTGCGACGTCATGTCCCAGATCTTGATCAGCCCATCAGCGTAGCCCGCAGCCAAGATGTTGGTCTCACGATGGTGGCAGAGCTGCAGCACCAGCAGCGGCGCCTGCAGTGTCAGAGCATTGGAGGCACCGGGGGGTATTCCGTCGCGAAGGCGCGCCACCACTTGGCCTGTCTTGACGTCCCACACCAAGATCTCCTCGAGCGCCAGCGTGATTGCTCGCCCCAGCGACAGCGACAGCGACACAGGTGAGGGGAGCCAGATCACATTGCCCTGCGAGGCAATCACCCCGAAGCAGTGCTCCTGCTCGTACCGCTGATACGACTTGACCATCTTGAAGATTGGAGATGAGATGAAAAAAGAATAAATCGAAAATGGCATCGCCATCGCCAGTCACGTGCTACATCCGATAAGTGATAGTTCTATTGAGGCTCACGCCAAGACCATGAGAAGCGACACAGCCGCTCCAACAAGCCTACTGGATAAGCCGTACGAAGCAGCGTCACCCTTCTTGGACTCGCTGGAGCTGCCAGAGCCACCGGACGCCGAACTCGAGCTGCCACCGCCGCCACCAGATTTGGTGGACGACGAAGACGACGACGACGACGACGACGACGACGACGACGATGGTGCTTGCATAGGGGCAGCATCCTTCTGTCCGCCGGTCCAGCAGTAGTCCTTGAAACACTGGGCGCACTCGTCGGACTGATCTTGTTTCAAGCGCTCCTGCGTTCTTCTGATGATGGCGCAGCCAATGCACTTGGCAAAGTTCTTGTCATCCGTCAAGTTATTGCGGGTGGTGGCCTCGAACCCATTTTGTATGATGCCGGCAATCTCGTCAGAGTCATACGACATCTTGAACGTCGACGTGTTAGACTTGTACAGGTAGTAGTGATTCCAAAATTGAATCACGAGCGGGATGTCGGTCTCGTTCAACTCCTTGTTGCCGTGGTACAGAATGAGGTCGGTCAAGTTGTCGGCGGAGCATCCGAAAAACACCGGCTTGTCGGTCATCTTGCTCAACTCGTCAATGTCGGGCACGTAGGGGAAGGGCGAGCCCTTGCCCTGCGGGGTGAATTGTCTTTGGTAAGTGTCTATAATCAGCGTGCCATTGGGCCAGCTCTGTTCGGTGTCGGCTGAGTTGTCAAACGCCAAAATCAAGTCAACGTCGCGGGCACTTTGGATCAAGGGGTAAAAGGGCACATTTTGGCCATCCTCACCGCCGTCACACAAGTACAAAGTGTCGTTGGAAGCAATGGTCTTCACCTTGCCGAAGTCGGTGTCGCTAAAGGGGTTGGGGTAGTAACTGGCAATGTCGACTTCGGTCTTGCTGAACCGATCCAAGATCGACTTGACCACCTTTTCAATGACGCTGGGCAAGTTGGCCGAGCCCAAGTTGAGCACAATCTGGTTAAACAAGGACGACGACGTGCCCATGATGTACCCGGCATTGTCAAAGTTGCGGTAACATTTTTGCGAAGAGTTGGTGCCATTTTCAACGAACGATCCCAAAAACTCGACATCGGTGAAGGCATTGAGCGAGGGGTCCCATGACCCCAATTCGTAGGGCGACACCTCGAAAATTGTGGAGTTCTCATTGATGATATACGAGTTGGGGGTTCTGCCGTTGGCCACCACGATCGGGAACGGCATCTCGTGGTTCTTGAACGAGGTCAAATTGCGGATGCTCGACCAGGTGACATTTTCGCCGCTGCTGGAGCCATTGAAGAAGTCGTCGCTGAGCGCTCTACCCCAAACGTCGGTGATGGTGGTCTCAAACCCGGCATCGTCCTTGGCGCTGATGGCATCATAGATGCCATCGTAGTACTTGGTGGTGGAGACAATGTTGATGCCGCCCGGGTTGAAAATGGAGTGTTCAATGTCCCAGACATCGATGGAGCCATCCAAGTAGTCCTCAACCGACATGAAATCGTTCAACACAATCGTGCCCACAAGCCAATTGCCGCCCAGCAAGCCTGTCAAGTACGTGGCCAGTTGCAAAATTCCACCGAGGCCGCTTTCATTGGCGGGCTTCGATCTCGAGTCGAGCGCCAACATCTGCCCAGCTCCGTTAAACATGGCGCGGTAACCGCCCCCGCTGAACGCCAACCCAATTGAGATGTTACGCGGGCTGTCACTGATAAACTTTTCGGCATCGAAATCGGAGAGATTGGCCTTCTTGTCTAAAAACTCAATCAACGCACGGTTGGTCAACTCGTGGCGGGCCTCGATGTAGTCGTTTTCGCGTTCATCCACCTCGGAGGCCATTCTGATGAGATCTTGCAGTGGGCACTTTGTCTCAATGGGCTGGTACGGGTTGACGGTCTTGTCGCCGCCGAACCCAAGGAATCCGCCGCCGCCGCTTGAGGACGATGACGACGCCGACACCGACGCGCTGCTGCCGCCAGAAGTAGTCCCGGAGCTTGAGCCGGAGGTAGCGCTGGCTGAGTTCGACGATTGGGTCGAGGATGAGTCGCCACCGAAAAGGTTGTTGAGGAATCCGCCCTCCGTCGAGGTGGCCGTCTCGGAAGCACCGGAACCCGAGGCCGCCGCGGTTGAAGACGACGAGGACGTCTCCCAGGGCCAGTCAAAGGCACTAACACATGTCAACAACAACACATATACCACAACGATACTGCGATGCATACTGTTCACAGAGCGAGGGAAGAAGAAGGAGGTTCAAAGAGGACGTGCCGGCCGCGCACAATCGGTTGTAATGATGCACGGAATTATCCGCTGTGCAATTTCTCAGCGTGCCTCCAAAAATAGGCGCACCGTGTGAAACTGAAAAAGGAAGTCAAATTGCCGCTGACTACGGGCAGCTAGATGGGCAGGATCTTTGCGCTTCTATATACCTTTGTTGGGCAGCTTGAACAACTTGCGGAAAATTTGCAGCAATAGCGCTGTAGTACGGCCTCGTGGATTTTCGGACACTCGCCCGTAGGCGTTGCTATTTCCTACTTGGGGATTTAATGCGAGCACGAACAAGTGATTTTTTGGTGTTTAGAACGTGCATGCATAGCAATCTAAAAACGCCAAGGGCCACTTTGCGGGGAGGGGTGATGAGTTTGTGTAAGGAGCTAACCACCTGTGGACCACACCACTTCACATCTACTTGCGCCGCTCGGTGCCACCGCTGTGTGCATATATGCGGCCAAGGTGGTCGTGCTAATAATAGTTTGGATCATGAGTTTTGTCTGTTTCTTAGCAAAAGTTTTGGTTGCAAATACCGTCAGCTGTGATCTACATTCTTAACTTGAAAACATGTGTTTGATTTTTTTTGCTTGAAAAGAGAAGCCGGTGGCCGCTTACTTGGAAGTATCAACGACATATCTACCCAAGATCTTGCCCTGTTCCATCAACTCGTAGATAGACTCCAACTCGGACAACCCCACGATCTTGATGGAGCACTTTACTAAGCCTCTGGCAAAAAAGTCAATTGCCTCGGCAGTGTCAGCGCGGTTGCCCACGTAGGATCCCTTCATGGTGATTGACTTGATCACTGAGTCAAACACTGGCGTGGTGAACTTGGCGTTCGCCGGCAAACCAACCAAGACCACGGTACCGCAATTTCTGACGTATTCAGCCGATTGGCTGATGGCAGCCTCCGAGACCGACACGTTGATCACGCCGTGGGGGCCTCCGTTGGTGGCCTTTTTGATTTCCTCGACAATGTCCTTGGTCTTGGTGAAGTCGACAAAGTACTCCGCGCCCATGGACTTGACGAACTCGCCCTTTTCGGCACCACCGTCAATACCCAACACGCGGTAGCCCATTGCCTTGGCGTATTGCACCGCAAGCGAGCCCAAACCACCGCCAGCACCGGAGATGGCGACCCATTCACCGGCATGCAAGTTTGCTGTCTTCAACGCCTTGTACACGGTGACACCCGCACACAAAATGGGAGACACCGATGCCAAGTCGGTGCCAGCAGGAATCCTGGCGGCCTGTACCGCGTCGGCAGTGGCGTATTGCTGGAAGGAGCCGTCATGAGTGTAACCAGACAAGTCAGCCTCAGCACAATTGGACTCGTTGGACTTTTGGCAAAACTCGCACGACAAGCACGAGCCGTTCAACCACTTGATTCCAGCCAAGTCACCCACTTTCCAATTCTTCACATTGGAGCCCATGCCCACAACAACACCAGCACCCTCGTGGCCGCCAACCAAGGGCAACTTTGTACCGAGGGGCCAGTCACCTTTCCATGCGTGCAAGTCCGTGTGGCACACACCAGAGTACTTGACATTGATCAAGAGCTCGTTGGGCTTTGGTGTGGGCACAGGGATGTCCTTGTATTGCAATGGACCGCCGTTGGTCTCGAAGATAACGGCCTTTTGAGTCTTAGGAATAGACATGTTGCTTTAGTGTTTTTAGTGTATACGAAACTGAGGTGGATATCACTTAGGTGAAGAGATTGAAGTGTACAGAGGCATTTTGCTGGCAAAATTGGGTGCTTTTATATTGGAGAGATGGAGAGCTTGTTCACTGAGCTCTCGCTGGATGCAAATTGTGGGGTGCATTTGAGTTTCCGGCGTTTGGCAACAGTCACCAATTTGCGCCTACACTTTCCATAAAACCTTATACCCACATGCAGGGTCGCATCACTGGGCATACCCTGCCAAGTGTTCTCCACATCGCAGACGTAGGGCACGGGTGTAAAGCGCCAGCCGTTCCAACACCCCAGTGCAATATCACTATGCAGCACGATTCACTACGTAGAATTCGCAGACCATATCGCTTTAGTCCTTCACGCATTAGCAAGGTTTAGCCGTCCGCAACAAACGCGACGGCTTTCTCTCAGGTAGATGCTGCAAGCTTCGCTATCTGAACAGAAGCGGGCTTTGGCATTTTCCCTGGAATGAATGACAATGTTTCGCTCTTTAGCTTTTCCCGGGTTTAAGTGCACCCTACAAATTCTGGACCATTTTCTCTGCCCCTCATGAAGCCTTCAAGGTGGATGGCGTTCGTGTATCCATCACTCGTTTGGGTTTTCCGCGTGGTTCGCCCCGCGCTCACCCCCAAGAGCATGCGTGCCTAATTGGCTCACTTTCGGAGCTGAAGCGGGGCTATTGTAAGAACTTATCCGCGCTATCCATAGTAAGGCTGAAAACACAGCGCCTTCCTAGCTTCGCCCCACCTCGTCACTTCCTCTATTACAAGACAATCGCCACAACAAATCACACACTTGAGCCCGTTTGGACAATGAGTGCATTCCTTCGGCACAATCTTGCAGCCACTGAGGCTGCTAGTGAAGCAAATATGCATCTCGCTTACAGTGACGCCAAATGACAAGAAACGTTTATTCGATAACCTCCATAACGGTCGCCAGTACTGGCATGGTTATCCACGCTAGATATAAACCTTGGGTTCCCACTTATCGTCCTGTATGAAATCGATCAAGGTTTTGGATCCTGTTTGCAAGAGCGGGTGACCACTAACGATGACGATGAACTTCTCAAGTCCTTGTCGCCTCTTTTCAATGTTGATCTCATTGAACTTATTGGCGTTGAGCAAAATCTTGCCGGGCAAGGGAGGTATTATGACGCGTGTGGTCTCCTGCTCTAGTATCTTCCTGAACTTCTCAAAGTCTGAATACCGTCTGCGGACCTTGCTGTTCCTCTTTTTGAAGGCAGGAATATTCGTTCTACACACAATCTCATAGTCGGTGAAGACATCGCGGCCGACTCCGTATGTACGCGGATTTCGTACCTAAAGACGTGTGTTAGTAAGAAGTTGTTGATGCACCATTCATTTCACCCCGTGCCAACTACTGGGCACAAGATTCTGCGATGACACATACCTCGATCTCTAGAAAGTTCTCAGGCTCTCCGTAGATCTCGTTAAATGGCTGTTGCTTATGCCGCGAGCCGGTGTTTATGACATCACTTATCGGCTGGAATGATCTCGACATTTGTTGCCTGTGGAAGTGGGTTCGGTCATAGTCATGCATGTGGCATTAGCGAATCTTGGCCACCATAACGTAATGTGCAGGTCTTTGCACAAAGACAGGAAGGCTCAACGAGCTCTTATCATTGAAAAGCGACAGTATTCACCATTACTAGCGTTGCCATTCTTCTCACTCTCGATAACGCCCTCGTTGCCTTCGGCCGGATCGCTCCATCTACAAAAGATTGTCTCGTATCGCCGTGATGTGCATTTATATCTGACGCACTACTGCATTAGGCTTCAAGCACCGCAATCTAAAGATCAACGCTAGTCGCAAAACAGCAATAGCAACACGATATAAATGCCCTATAAATCTGCAAATCTGTCACACCATCTTGGGTTTTCAGAGCAAAGATCTGCAAACATGGCGAAAACATTCTTTATCAGTGGAGCCAATCGTGGAATTGGCTTGGGGTACATCAAAAACTTGGTCAAGCGGCCAAATGTGAAGATAATCGCCTCGGCACGTGATGTTGACGCCCTGACAGACTTACTAAAGTTGAGAGACCAGCACGATAGCCTCAACATCGTCAAGTTGGACGTCAATTCCGACGAGAGCATCGACTCATTGAGTGGGCAATTGAAAGATGTGGCCAGTGACGGTATCGACACTTTTGTGTCGGTGGCCGGAATTCACCATTCGCATTACACCATCAAGGACACACCCAGACAAGTATGGAACGAACACATTCGAACAAACACCTTAGGGCCGATCTTTCTTTACCAAGCGTTGTATCCCTATATGATCAAGAAGGAAACTCGGCAAATCATATTTGTGTCCGCATTGGTGGGCTCTATTGGTGGGTTTTTCCCCACTAGTTGCTCCGCGTATGGTCTTTCAAAGGCTGCTTTGAACTACGCCTCGAAGGAGCTCAGTTACGAATTAAACAAGGAAAAATTCACTGTCATCTCCATGCACCCAGGGCTCGTTAGAACTGACTTGACCAAAAAGGGCTTGAAGGACATGACCGACGAAAAGATCCACAAGCAGTACGAAAAGCTCTCGATTGAGCCAGAGTACAGTGCTGAACGCCAACTCGAATTGATTGACTCGTTGACACGAGAGTCGAACGGAAAGTTTCTTCTGTATGAAGGGAAGGAAATCAAGTGGTAAATATAACGTCAATACGACTATAGAACGTCAAATGTGACACTTATTTAGTGTTTTAGTCAACACCCGTACACCCACGCTACACCTTAATACATCTACCAGATCTACAATAACAGTATCTATCATTCTATTCATTATATTATCGGCGATGTTCGCTCGGTTGATGCATTGTCTTCCAGTCGGGTGCTTTACCTGTGTCTGTTTGGAACGTTATGCATTCTGTCGCTGACGATGCCATACAAGTATGGCCAGCCGCAAAACAAGCCAAGGCTAACCCCCCACACGCCGAGAGTAGGCAAGTGTCTCGCAAATAATCTTCCATACGAAAGTCTCGTGATTTTGGAAGCGGAAGATGTGACGGCAGACATAATGTATTGAGTGTTGATATCGATAATAGAAATCAACTCCACAAGCCTGCCCCTTTATATGCGATCGGACAAGAAGGCATCACACCACTTCCTAGTGAGTCCACTTGAACGCATTCGCACCCATGCATGAAATGGCTCCATCTTTAATTTTCTCGTGATTATGGCCATATTTTTATGTACAGATGGGGTGACAAACAAAAAATCGTCGGGTGAGAGCGCACGACGTGCACACAACCTGCAAATTCATGCGGTGCAGTGCATAAAACGAACCTTCGCTACTCCATCGCTTCATCATTTGTTCACGTGAAAATAAGTTATATACCCCATTTTACCACATCATGCCGTCTTCTCCTTATCCAAGAAGTCCTGTTGCATGGCAAACGTGTTTGAGGTTGCCTCGACATCCTTCAACACAGCGATCCGCATCGTACCCAACATGTTGTGAGCCGCATTCGAGTGCGCATAAACGGCACCGTTAAATGCCTTGGTGGCATCTTTGCCCAAAGATGCCCTGATCAACGCCTGTCCGCCCGGGTGTTCCTTGATGAATCCCTTGACGTTGTGGATAATGCCTGCAATGAGGATCAATCCCTCCGCCTTCGCTCTCTTGTTGAACTCTTCTCTGTTCCAGACGGGCAACTCCTCCAAGTTCTGACCCCAGTTCAATTTGGCCTTCATGGCATTGATCTTCTTTTGCTGCTGCTGCACCAATCCTTGGTCAATGGCATTCTGCGAAAACATCTTCAAGTTCCAAGCCATGCCAATCTTCAGCAAACACCAAATGGTGATCTTGGTGGGGTCATACTGGTACCACTTCAATGCATTTCTGTAGTCCGAGGGAAACTCGTGATGAAAGTTGTGGTAACCCTCGCCAAACGTAACGAGCGCCGTCAACACATGGTCTCTGGGCGTTCTTCTGTCGTCAAAGGGCTGGATTCCAATCCAATGAGCCAACGAATTGACGCAAAAGGTGGCCTGCTGAATGACAAATGTCTTCAAGATACCGCCGTAGATAAAGCCGCCCCAGTAGTCGCCCCAGCCCAATCCTGCAACGACTGTGGGCACCACCAAGGCTGACACAACCATCAAAAGCAAATAGTGGCGATGCTGAAACCGTACCACCCAATCGCTGGTCAAGTCCAGAATGTCAGCACGGGCTCTGTTCTTGGGGTTAGCCTTGACAAGCATCCATCCCATGTGCAGGTACCACAACCCTTGTCTGGCATCGTAGGGGTCTCTGGGAGTGTCGGTATAGCGGTGGTGGACTCTGTGGGAGTGCGACCACCACTTGATGGAACCCTCCACCGCGCCCGCCCCGAAAAAGGCGAAAAACATCCGCACCGGCAATGCCGCGTCATAAGACTTGTGTGCGTACAACCGGTGGTAGCCGGCAGTGATGGAAAGGCCCGAAAAGATGTACAAGATCGTGCCCAACAACGCCGTCTTCCACTGCGGTGGGTAGTAAAGGGCACTGTAGAACCCAAAGAGCGGCACTGACACCACCAAGATGAAGTTGAGCCAATTCATGTGCTGGTGCCAGTTCTGCCACGTCCAGGGCTGGTCCGATATGTGGGTGATGCGGGTGTACTTTTCGCGCTCGAGATTGTCCTTCTCCTGCAACGTGAGGGAGTCCTGCGAAATCTGTTCTGCAGTGACATCCACCAAGGACTTGGTGCCCATGAGGCGGCCGCCGAGCCCGGCCGCCACTATGCGCGGGTTCTTGCGGTTGGTTCCAGCCGCGAGTGCGTTCAACGCAGTGATGTCCACGACGTCCAACTGATCCGACATGTCTGAGAAAAGAATTAGATAGTTGGACCTTGCCCCTTTCTATACTCGCAATTAGCTGCACAATGACAGATGCGATCGATTGTGTGCAAAAGCTTAAATACTTGCCGCATCCACTTCTCCGGCGAAGCGCAGACCCAAAAGCAGGTGCATGGTGTCTATTTGGCCCCTATGCCGAAATGTTGGGTCCAAAGAAGACGAAAAAAGAAAAAAAAGTAGACCCCTGGAATGAAAAGAAAAAGCGGGCGTGTGTCGCCTCAACAGTTGCACCGCTGTAACGATAAGGGACCCCATTGGGGCACTTGCTATGTCATGGGTAAGGTTTGATTGGACGAGAATGTCATCGGAATACGACGTCTTAAAATATGTGGGAACCTAGCAAGCATAGAGCAGTACCACAACGCGAGCCCTGGTGGGGGGTTCGCGGCGCAATCTGGCGTGGCGCCTCGGTGCCCGCCTGCTGACCCTGGGCTAAGGTTGGGACCCTCCCACCAACAGAAATTGCGCGCCATATGCAGTGACAATCCCCGGTTGAGAGCCCTCGTCGCGCAATCTGACCCACCACCACGCCACCACTCTGATCCGATAACCCAGGTGCCATCAGGTAGCGCCGGCACCCGCCACGCTCGTTGTGGTAATTGTCGATAATCTAACCCTGCCACTGCTTCAGCCACATCACCTCGTATTCCCACCCGTTGGCTTGGCAGGTGCACTATACGCAGTACGACAACCACCAGGGACAGGGGAAAAAACAAAAAAGCAAGAGGCGAACGCGCGGTGGGCCCACAATACCCCACAGCCGCACTCAAACAACCAGCGTTCTTCCGCCTCCTCCGCGACTTCCTGTCAGCCTGCAACACTAATTCACACCCATCCCCTCGCATGTCTAACCACTCGTCGTCGTTTCAAAGACAGTCGCCCGCGCTGCCGCACGTACAGGCCAACCACGCGACGCCCGGGCTGGTGCGCAACCCGTCGATTGTGGAGATGCTCAGCTCGCCGCCGCCGTTGCCTGCCAACCCGGCAGACCACGACGACATCTACTCGCTCAGCCTCCTGCGCAACACACTGATCCTGTCGCGGGCGTCGTCGCAGACGCCGCAGGCGACCGACTGGGCCGACATCCAGTTGTTCGACTTGGTGGAGTCCAACAAGCTCATCTTTATCGACTCGCTGTACTCGGTTAAACGTGCGTTCGAGACGTTGGCACATCACAACCTCACCAGCGTGCCCGTGTTGGATCTGTCTGGGCAAACCACGCTGTGCCGCACCTTTGACTACTCCGACCTCAACACCTACCTCTTGTTGATCATGGACAAGATCCCGCTCCAGGAGTTGATCGCCGACGCCAGCGCCGACCGCGCCTACGTTGAGTACGTGCAGCAGCAGATCAAGCGCGCCAAGCGTGGCGAAGAGGTTGATGTCGACTTTATCATCAAGTTGAACCCCAAAAACTCCTTTGTCAAGTTCAAGGACACCGACGTGTTGTACCACGTGATGGAGGCGTTGGGCAACGGCGTCCACCGCGTCGCCATCACCGACTCCCACACCGACGCCATTGTCGGCATCTTGCTGCAACGGCGCCTCATCAAGTTTATGTGGGAAAACGCCCGCCGCTTCCCGCTGTTGGACTTTTTGCTCAACTCAACGTTGCAGGACTTGGGCGTCGGGCTGCTGACGCCCATCACCATCCAGGAGGATCAAAACTTGATCGAGGCGCTTTACAAGATGTTCAAGGAGCGCGTGCTGTCGTTGGCGGTGGTGGATAAGTCCAAGACCCTCATTGGCAACATCCTGATTGTCGATGTGCAGAATGTGCTGAGCCTGAAGAACTCGCACCTCTTGTTCCGGCTGGTGTTGAACTTTATTCTGTACAATTTGACCCAGAAGGGCATCGAGAAGGGACAGGACCAGTTCCCCATCTTCCACGTCAACAAGCAAACGCTGTTGGGCCGCGTCATCGCCAAGTTGGTGGCGACGCAGCTGCACCGCCTCTGGATCGTGCAGTCGCCTAGTGTGCCCTCGGTGTCCCACAGCAGCATCAGCGGCGGCAGCGTGTCCTCCGCGGCGGCGGCGACGTTGGCGGGCGACGAGCCCGCCAGCCCCACGGCGAAGCAGACCTCGAACGCCGCCATCGCTGCGGCGGCGGCTGCCGCCACGGGCAACGCGGTGGGCTCGGTGTCTGACGGACGCCCGGGCACCTTGATTGGCGTGGTTACGTTGACCGACATCTTGGGGCTCTTTGCCTCGGCCAAGGCCAACGGCAAGCGCATCGACCCGTTGCTTGCTCGCAACCAGCGCAGGAGGCTGCTGACCTCCACCACGCGGTCGTCCTCCGACGCCACCTCCAGATCCGAAACCAACCCGGAGTTGTTTCGCAAGTCGTACCTTGGCAACTGATATGGTCTTATATATAGAATACAAAGTCTAGCGGCGCGTGGCGCGCACCATCACTGGTATCATGCCACCAGTGGAGATGGTGAAGTGACGGTGGCCCAACACGGTGAGGAAGCTGCGGATGGTGCCGGCGTGAGAGGTGATGCACACCACCTCGTCGGGCGTCTCGAACAAGCGCTGGAGGAAGGCGTTGGTGCGGAGACTCTGCTCAGCGAGGGTCTCGCGGTGGTTCTCGGTATAGAGCTCGTCGTCCTCGGTCACCAGCGCGTCGATCTCAAAGCCGTGCGGCTTGAAGCGCTGCTCGATGACGCTGCGCGGCGAGCGCTTGTCGCAGAGGTTGACCCCGAGGGTCTCGCGCACGTGCTCCACTACCAATGGCGCCGCGTGCGGCGGCCGCAATCCTTCCCACGTGGCCACCACGGTGTGGCACGAGCGCTGCAACGGCAGCACGATCCACCGCGTGGGCATGGGCGCGCCTGCCGCCAACTGCTGGCGCCATGCCGCCTGGTTCTGCCGCGCCTGCGCCACCCCGCGCTCGGTGAGCTGCGGATCAGGCGCGTACACAATCTCGCCGTCGGTGCCCAACGCGTGCCACTTGGCGTTCCACGCGGCAAGCCCGTATTTTTCAACACACACATTGTGGAAGCCCTGCCCGTGGCGTGCAAGAAACAACAACTTGTAGTGTCCATTCTGGTTCAACGATGCGAGCTCCACCGCCACCTGCGGCCACAGCTTGAGCACCCCAAAGTCCTCGGTAGCGTAGTCAAACTCCAAATCGTTGGTGGCGGCGTCGCTCTGGCGGAAAAACCCGGGCACAATCTCAAACTGCCACGGCGCCGCGGCGCGGTCCAACTGCGCCGCGCGCTGGCGGTACACCTCCTCTTGCTCGACACCGCCGTGGGCGTCCTCGTAGTCGTTCACGGTGGGGACGAGCAACGACATGAGAAGAGAGTAACGGATCGTCTTCCCGATTTGGCGCGAACTCCGAATGCGCCGCGCAACTCCGGCCAAACTCCGGCCGCAACCTGTCCGCGCCGCTGCCCACGCTACACCACGTAGCTAATCGTATACAACTAATATACACACTGGCTGCCCAGTCTCCTATGTCTTTCGCGACGACCCGCTCTTGAAGTCGGGCTTGAAGTCCACCGCCTTCTTGGCGCCCGCCGCCTTCTTGATCTGGAACTTGGTCACCAACGGGATGTGGTCGCTGGGGAAGTGCGCGTTGGGAAACCCGATGCACCGGCTGGCGTACTCCTCGTCCACCTTGCCCAACAAGCCCTTCACTTGCAACGTGGGCGTGGTGTACCAGATGTAGTCGATGGCGTCGGTGAATGCCGGCGTCAAGTTGGTGAACGGAAGCTCGCCAAGAGTGGCGTACGCCAGCTTGATCTTGAAGTTGTGGCGGAACCCCTCGTCGGTGAACCGCCCGTAGTCGCGCCCTTCAATATCCTCGTGCTTGGTGACGCTGCCGGTGGAGAACAACTGGTACACCGCGCTGCGCTTGTCCAGGTTGAAGTCGCCGCAGATGATCACCAGCGCGTTCTTGATGTCGCTGGCCTGTGGCGGCACCAGCGCCGTGTAGTGCTGCTGCTTCTTGATCAACCCGCTCAACTCCTCCAACAAGATCCCCACCTGCAACGTCTTGACGTCGTTGAACAACGGGTCCCAGTGCAAGTGCGTGTTGGCAACGGTGATCTTCTCCCCCGTGTGGCGGTGCTGCAAGAACGTAATGAGCGCCACATTGTCCTTGTTCATGAACCGGTTGAACAAGTCCTTGGTCTTTTTGTACTTCTCCGACCCCATGCACACGCTGTTGTACTCAAAGTTCTGCTTCAGCACCAAGGTGAACTTGTCCAGCTTGTAAAAGGTGGCGCACCCATCCACCTTTTTGGCGTCGGCCTCGCTCATCGTTTTGGAGCGCGTCTTGCAGAAAAACGCCCCCTTGTAGCCAGACTCGGCCATTATCGGCGTCCAAAACTCGTGGTAGGTGCGCGTCTCAACCTCTTGCATGCACACCACGTCGCAGTCGAACCCCAAAATCTCCTCCTGGAGGCACTTGCGGCGGTAGTCCCACTCCAACGCCCACAGCGGCGTGTACTTGTACATGGTACTGGTGGCGTAATGGTGGCACAAGGTGTTGTACAGCACCAT
The DNA here is from genome assembly GCA_032598715.1 of Debaryomycetaceae sp. JAC-2022a. Taxonomy (NCBI): domain Eukaryota; kingdom Fungi; phylum Ascomycota; class Pichiomycetes; order Serinales; family Debaryomycetaceae; species Debaryomycetaceae sp. JAC-2022a. Next base: position 1,706,416 of record CP095434.1, on the reverse strand, counting down.
CGTGAAAGCGTCGGGGTCCGCCATCTTGTCGCTGGTGTAGGCGTCAGGGTTGGTCACCGGGTCCACCACCTCGCCGTCATCCTCAATCACAAGCCACTCGCGCGGCGGCGGCTTGCTGAAGGTGGGCCGCAAGTCGCGGAGATACATCACCACCTCCTTAGTGCCCTTCTCGGCGAGGAGGTTGGCGATCTTAAGGTCGATCGGGTTGCCCTCGATGCCCAAAAACAACAACTCGATCAAGCTGCCGAGCTCCTGCGGCAACTGCGTGATGTTGTTGTCGAACAAGTAGAGGTAGCGCAAGTTGAAGCACATCCCCAACTCCGCCGGCAACTCCGCAAGGCGGTTGTGCAGCAAGTCGAGCGTGCGGAGCCCGCGCAACTTGCTGATGGTGGGCGCCACCGCGGTCAACTTGTTGTTGTTGAGGTAGAGCGACTCCAAAAAGTCGTACTGAAACAACTTGGGCAGGAGGTTGACAAGCCCTTGTCCGCTCAAGTCGAGCTGGCACCACAACTGCTTGCCGTGGGTCTTTAGGCGCATGCGCTGCTCCTCCTGCATGTGCTCGTCGTCGAACCCCTGCGCGAGCTTCTTGTTGTGCAAGAGCGCGCTGTTGTTGGCCGCCTGCTTCTTGAGCGCCGCGCGCTCCTGCTCCTCCAACACGCTGACTATCGACTTGGTGGCGTCAACCAAGTTGATCGCCTTGGCCTCGCTGTACGGGTTCTTGGTCTTGCGCGAGTTGGCCGCATACTGCCGCGCGTAAAAGTGCGGGATGTTGTTGGCGTTGCGCAGCACCTGGCACAATTGCTGCTGATGCTGCCAGTACACCAGGCTGGGGTTGTCGATGTTGATGGCGTAGGGCGGCGCCGCCGATTGCTGCGGCCGCCCTAGAAACGCGCCCGCCGACGCGCGCGGTGCCCCAAACTGCGGCGGGTGAGGGTACTGCGGCTGCGAGAAGAACTGCGGCGGCGGTGGCTGCTGCTGCGGGTACTGTGGCTGCTGCTGCTGCTGCTGCTGAGGCTGCTGCTGGGGACGGTAGCTGTAGTCGTACCCCTCGCCAAACTGGTGCGGCTGCTGGCTCTGCTGTGGCTGCTGGCTCTGCTGCAACTGCTGCAAAAGCACCTGCTGCGCCTGGAGGTTGGCGTGCCCCTGTGCCGGGCTCTGGTACTTGTTGATGTTCATCCCCCTGGTGCGGCGTCTGGTTGCGTCGCGTTGCTGAGGTTGGCAAGTGGCGGCGTTTTTCGCGCAAAATCGCCCCTCGGGCGCGCACCGGTAATGTGCAGGTTGGGGTCTACTGGGTGCAAGAGGCTTATCGGTAGTTTAGCTGCGCTACTAGCGGGAGATGGTCTGAGGGGAAGTCGCGGTTGGGGAACCCCACCACGTCGGCGCGTGCGAGGTACGCCGCGCTCACCGCGCCGAGGACGCGGTCTGGCGCCAACGCGGCGGTGTGCCAAATATGGTCGAGCACGGCGGTGAAGCTGCGGGTGTAGGTAGAGAAGGCGAGTCCACCGCCGTCGTAGGCGTTGAGCGCGCCGCGGGCGCGCAACAACTGGCACACCGCCGACTGCGGCGTCGAGTTGAAGTCGCCACAGAGCACCACCGCCGCGCCGGCGTCGCTAAACTGCGCGAGCAACTCCCAGAGCACCTTGGTGTGGAACAACTTGACGTCGTTGTACTGTGGCGACCAGTACAAGTGGGTGTTGGCCACGTAGAGCGCTCTTTGCGCGCGGCGATCGTAGAGCTGGCACATCACCGCCACCGTGTTGCGCGGGCGCACCCGCGCCGCCAACGCGGGCGCGCACCCGCCAGCGTAGGCACTAAAGTCAATGTGCCTGGTGGCCACGTGCTCGAACCGCGAGGCGTTGTAGAAAATGCCCACGCCGTCCATCTGCTCGAGGGGCTCGGCGCCCCAGTGCGTCGGAGCGCGCTTGCGCATGTAGACGCTGTCGTAGCCCGCGAGCGGGAACCGCGCGCGGTACTGCTCGTACGCGCACTGCTGCAACTCCTGGAAGCACATGATGTCGCACCCAAACTGCGCAATGGTGCGGTCGATGAGCGCCCGGCGGTACTCCCATCCGAGGTAGCGCTGGTCCAAGTACCCAAACACCTTGCTCCAGAGGTAGCGCGGCGAGAGCAAGTTGTACGACATTACCAGGAGCGCTGCGCCGCCCGCACCCGCCCCCGCCCCCGCCCCCGCTCCCGCGCCCGCGCCCGCGCCCACGCGCACCCACCGGCGGTACCGCGCCGCGTCAAAGTCGGTCGGCGGCGGCGGCGCCGCCGGCGGCGCAAGGCACAGCAGCAGCCGTCGCACAAACACGCGTGGCCTCATGGCGGGCAGGTTTTTTCGCCGCCCAGCCCCCTTTTAGCCGCTGCCCCACGCGCCCGCGCGGCTAGCCCGGGGCGCCGCCAGCGCGATAAGGATGAAAATAAATACGCGCCCGTTTGACGTTAATTTGTGGTCCCTATGTTCACTGTCCCCCCGCCGTTGTATCTGCCGCGCGAGAACGCGGTAAACCCCGCCTTTTTTAGGGCCGTGCTCGCCGCGGTCGAGAGCGTGCTCGGGCTCTGGGTCGCGTACCAGCTTGCGCAGATCTTGGCGGCGCGCCGCTACGGCCTCCACCAGATTGAGTACCGCTTTGGGCGGTGGAGCGCCGGCGCAGCGCAGCGGGTGCGCTTGGCGGCCGTGGTGGTACGCGCGGCGGCGATGGTGGCGTTGGCGGCGGCTTGCCCGCCGCAGCGCGCGCCGCTTATCCTTGGCGCGGCGGTGTTGGTGGCGGTGGTGTTGCCGCTCCACGCCGTCGAGCCGACGCGGCTGGCGGTGCCCTTGGCGTCGTTGCTCTTCTTCTGGCTGGCGCTGGTGCTCGCCGACGCCGCCGCACTCGTGCAGGACGTCACGTCGCTGCACCCGCTCTTCTTGGGCACCCGCCTCGGCGTTGTCTTGGACGCCACGTTGGCCACCACGTCGGTGGCGGCGCTCGTGGCGGAGACCTACTTTTGGCGGCCCACCGCCGAGCTCCGCCAGTACTACGACCTCAACGAGTGGCGCCTCGACGCCGCCAAAAACACCTTTGAGTGGCTCTCCTTCAGCTGGGTGCAGCCCATGATCAGCCGCGTCTACCGCACCGACGCGCTCGTGTACGACGACTTGGCGCCGCCGCCGCCGTATGTCGCCGCCGCGGCGACGCTGCAGGCGCTCCAGCGGCTGTGGGACCGCCACTACCGCGCGCACGGCAGCGGCGCCAACCTTTTCTGGCCTGTGGTGGCCACGTTCAAGTGGTGGATCGCCGCCATCTTCACCGCCGACCTCGTTGACATTGCGCTCACGTTCTCCCAGCCGTTCCTCTTGCAGCACTTTATCCGCTTCTTCATCGCCGCCGGCAGCGGCGCCGCCGCGCCGCCGCCGCCGATGATTGTGGGCTACTTTGTCGCTACCCTCATGTACGTCAACTCGGTGTTGCGCTTCCTCAACGTCAACCAGTTGTACATGTCCTTGTTCAGCTTGAGCTACTGCTACCAGAGCGGCCTCACCACCATGGTGTACAACAAGGCGTTGCGGCTCACTCCGGCGGCGCGCAAGGAGAAGTCCGCCGGCGACATCGTCAACAACGTCACCATGGATGTGCGCACCATCCAGTGGTTCTGCGCGCAGCTCCAGGACTTTGTGCTGACGCCGCTCAAGCTTGCGTTGTGCATCGTGCTGTTGCACAAGATCATCGGCAACGCCACCTACGGCGGGTTGGCGGCGTGCGCGGTGATGATCCCGGTGCTGTCATTGGTGAGCGCCTCCTTCATGGGGCTCTACCCCTTGTTGATGAAGCAGAAGGACGCCCGTACCTCCCTCATCACCGAGATGCTCAACCTGATCAAGCTGATCAAGTTGTATCTGTGGGAGAAGCCTATGATGGCGCGCCTCCGCGAGATCAGAAACAACCAGGAGCTCAAGACCCTTAAGAAGATCGGCATCTTCCTGGCCATGGCCACCTTTGTGTGGAAGTGCATCCCGTTCTTTGTGTCGTGCGCCAGCTACGCCACCTTTGTGGTGATCTACGACGTGCCCTTGACTCCCGACATCGTGTTCCCGGCGTTATTGTTCTTTGACATGCTCACTGAGCCCATCTTCATGTTGCCCGGCATCATCACCAACTTGATCGAGGCCAGGACGGCGTTAAAGCGCTTGCGCGACTTGTTGGTGATGGAGGAAGTGAACGACTGCGTAAAGAGACAGGACGCGGTAATGACGGGCGAGGTGGCGGTTGAGATCAAGGACGGCACCTTTGTGTGGTCGCACAACGAGCACGAGGGCGACGAAGAGGCCGCCCTTGACTCTCCCGAGGTAGCCCTCGCCGACATCAACTTTGCCGCCAAAAAGGGCCAGCTCACGTGTGTGGTGGGCCGCGTCGGCAGCGGCAAGTCGACCCTCTTCAAGGCGCTCTTGGGCGAGGTGCCGGCGGCCGGCGCCGCCGACATCACCATCTGCGGGTCGGTCGCGTACTGTCTGCAGTCGCCGTGGATCCTCAACGGCCTGGTGAAGCAAAACATCTTGTTTGGGTGCCGCTACAACCGCGAGTGGTACAACCGCACCGTCGACGCGTGCGAGCTCACCACCGACTTTAAGGTGTTGCCCGACGGCGACCGCACCGTGGTGGGCGAGAAGGGCATCTCCTTGAGCGGCGGGCAGAAGGCGCGCGTCGCGTTGGCGCGCGCGGTGTATTCCAAGTCCGACGTCTACCTCTTTGACGATGTGTTGAGCGCCGTCGACGCCCACGTCGGCAAGCGCATCACCGAGAAGGTGCTTGGCCCGCAGGGCATCATCAAGACCAAGACGCGCGTGTTGGCCACCAACCTGGTGCCCGTGTTGCACGAGGCCGACTTAATCTACATGTTGCAAAAGGGCCGTGTCGTTGAGCGCGGCAACTTTGGCGAGGTGATGCAGCGCGGCGGCGAGCTTGCCAGCTTGATCAAGGAGTTTGGCCGCAAGGACCACGAGGAGGACGCCCCAAGCCTGCACAAAGTGGAGGTGGCTCCGCCGCCGAAGTTGGACGTGCTTAGCGAGGGGATCGCCGAGTTCACCGGCAATGAGGTGGCATTGCAGCGCGTCATCTCCAACGAAACGATTGGCCGCTCGCTGCTCACCTCGTATTCGCACGTGTACGTCGATGAGGACGACACAAAGAAGACTGCCAACGAGGAGGAGAGCGAAAAGGGCCAGGTCAAGTTGGCGGTGTTTATCGAGTACTTCCGCGCATGCAACGTGGGCTGGGTCAGCGTCTACCTCTTGTGCACCTTTGTGATGATGGTGCTCAAGGTGATGGAGAAGGTGACGTTGACGCGGTGGCTGGAGGCCAACGCCAGCGCCGGCGCCACCGTGCGCACGAGCTACTTCCTCACGCTCTACCTCCTGCTCGGGGTCGCGGGCGGGCTCCTCAACTTGGCGGCGTCGTTTGTGTTGTGGTCGCTCTGCATTATCAGAGGCGCGCGCTACTTCCACGACACCATGGCCAACAGCATCTTGCGGTCGCCCATGCGCTTCTTCGAGACCACTCCTATCGGCCGCATCCTCAACCGCTTCACCGACGACATCGGCACCGTCGACATGCAGCTCCCGTGGATCTTTATGAACTTTTTGACGTTTTTCCTCAACGGGGTGGTTACGTTTGCGGTGATTTGCTACAATTTGCCCGTGATGACCTTCATCCTTGCGGCGCTCTTGGTGGTGTACAACGAGATCCGCAAGTACTTCATTCCGTGCCTGCGCGAGATCAAGCGCCTCGAAAGCAAGTCCAAGTCGCCGCTTTTTGCCCACATCCAGGAGCTGATCAATGGCATCGACACCGTCAAGGCCTACCGTCAGAGCGAGCGGTTCTTCCACCAGAACATGCAAAACATCGACAAGGTTGTCGGGCTCGACTACTTGAGCCAGGCTTGCAACAGGTGGCTCTCGATCCGGTTGCAAACGATCTCGCTGGTGTTGATCTACCTGCTGGCGTTGTTGCTGTTGCTCTCGATTGGCACCGACAGCGAGCTCAACCCGTCGTTGGTGGGGTTTGTGATGAATTACGCCTTGTCGATTGTGTTTATATTGAACGCCATCGTGCGCATGTGGGCCGACGTCGAGACCCAGAGCGTGGCGGTGGAGCGGTTGGTGGAGTACTGCCACTTGCCCCCCGAGGCTGCCGAAGTGGTTGAGGCCAACCGTCCGGCGCCAAACTGGCCGCTGCACGGCCAGATTCGCTTTGTCAACTACTCCACCCGCTACGCCGACAACTTGGACAATGTGCTCAAAAACATCGACATCACCATCAATAGCAACGAGAAGGTTGGCATCGTCGGCCGCACTGGCGCGGGCAAGTCGTCCTTGACGTTGGCGCTCTTCAGAATCATCGAGGCCACGCTGGGCCACATTGAGATCGACGGCGTGGACACGTCCAAGATTGGCCTCGCCGACCTCCGCCACCAGTTGAGCATCATCCCGCAGGACGCCCACACCGTGGAGGGCTCGGTGAGACAGAACTTGGACCCGTTTCAGCAGCACAGCGACGACGAGCTCTGGCACGCGTTGGCGTTGGCCCATTTGAAGGCCCACGTGCAAACGATGAAGACGGAGCCCTCGGACAAAGAGCGCGAGGCCGCAGGCACTGACTTGCCCACGCAGCACGGGCTCGACGCCAAGATCTTTGAGGGCGGCTCCAACTTGCTGGCGGGTCAGAAGCAGTTGTTGTGCTTGGCGCGCGCGCTCCTCAACCCGTCCAAGGTGTTGTTGCTAGACGAGGCCACCGCGGCGGTGGATGTGCAGACCGACAAGATCATCCAAGAAACAATAAGGCTGGAGTTCCGCGACAAGACCATCTTGATCATTGCCCACCGCTTGGAGACGATCATGGATAGCGACCGCGTTTTGGTGTTGGACCACGGCGAGGTGAAGGAGTTTGACTCTCCGCAGGCGCTCCTCGACCAAAAGGGCATCTTCTACCTGCTTTGCAAGGAGGGCGGCTACTTACCAGTCAATTAACAATGAGAGATCGCCTCGAGCGCGCTGTAGCTCTGCGCGGCGCCTGGGGTCGCCCCGTAGCTTGAGCACTTGCGGGCTGGCGCCGCCACACTGGGGCGCAAGCCGGCAGATGTCGCACTTGCGGCCCTGCGGCGGGCACACCGTCTGGCCAAACCCCACGAGAAGCGGGTTGACCTCGGCCCAGAGAGCCGGTGGGAGCCAGCGCTCGAGCGCCACACGCGTTTGCTCGGGGCTCTTGGAGCCGGGCGCCCACCGCCACATCACCGCGAGGCGGTGGAGATGCACATCGACGCCGATGCCGTCGCAGAGGCCCCACGCGCGCTGGAGGAGCAAGTACCCCATCTTGGGGCCGACCCCGGGTAACGACACCACGTCGGCAATGGTGCGCGGCACTTCTCCACCAAACTGCAGCTGCAAGAGGAGACACGTACGCTTGAGGTAGCTGGCCTTGCGGGTGTGGAACCCAACCTTGCTCACCAACGCGTCGACGGTGTGCTCCGGGGTGCGCAACACCGCCTCGAGCGAGAGCCCGCGCGCGTAGCCCTGCGCAAGGCAGTGCTGGTGCAAGCGGCGCACTGCGGCGTGCGTCACCTCGTCGCGCGTCTGCAGCGAGAGCATCAACAGCACCAAGAGGCGGAACCGGAACTCGCGCGGCGCCGCCGCAGCATCGCCGAGCGCCTCGGGAATGCGCTCGCACCCCATGGTGTCGACGGGCGCCACCACGAGCGCCCGCATCGCCACCACGGCGTTGTAGATGGCAGTCCACCCGGGGGGGCCGGGGGCGTCCGGCGCCAACCTGAAGACGTTGGGCCGTCCAGGCTCTAGCGCGGACACGCTTTGCCCGAGATCGAGGTCGGGCTCCCCCTTGACCTTTACCTCAACCTGCGGACCCGGGGCGCCGCCTGGCGGCCGCCTGGACTCTAACCGGTTTTTGCCAAGCAGGCCATCGGTGAGCTCTGTCGAGGCATCGCCCTCTAGCTTGACCTGCACGCCATCGTCGCGCGCGCCATCGCGCCCAAGAGCGTGCGCGAGGTGGCCAGCGGGCCGGGCGGGCTCTACCCCCTCCAACTTAACCTGCTTGCGGCTCTGCCCGCTCAATCGCGCTGAGCGCCGCCTGGGCCCTGGCTCTTGCCTGATCCTCGCCCCTCCGGCCCTTGGCTCGCGTCGGCCGTCCGGCCTGATCTGCACGTGCATTACTGTCTGCGCGTCGGGCTGCACGCTGTCGGGCAGGGCGTCCCCTGGGTGTCCGCTGCCAGGCTGGCTCGCCCCGCTCGCTGCGCTCGCTGCGCCCGCCTCGCCCGCCTCGCCCGCTGCGCTCGCCTCGCCTGCCTCGCTCGCACGCCTCCGCTTACCCGTCCTCATGCCCTCGGTCGCGGTGAAAATACTCGTAAATGCGCGCGCCAATCTGGGGACGATGAATCATCGCCGCTACCGGCCCGCCCACCGCACCCACCGCACCCACCACTCCTCATGGACGCAACCAAGACGATCAACGCTCCGGGGTCGTCCGTGGTGCGGGTCGCGCAGGCGTGCGACCGCTGCCGCGCCAAAAAGACAAAGTGCGACGGCAGCCTCCCCACCTGCTCCACCTGCGCCGCGGTGGGGTTTAAGTGCATCGTCTCAGACAAGCTCCTGCGCCGAGCGTTCCCCAAGGGCTACACCGAGACCCTCGAGGAGCGCATCCGCCAGCTCGAGGCCGAAAACACCAAGCTCGCGGGGATGGTGGACTTGCGGGACGAGCAGTTGGGGATGTTGCGCGAGGGCGACCCTCTGGCCGACGCCGCCGCCGCCGCCGCCGCCTCGCCCTCCCCCGCGGCCGGCGACACCGCCGCGGCCCCCACCCTCACCACCTCCAACCTCCACCGCCACACCCACGACACCTTGCACCTGCACTTGCACGACCACCACGACGGCGTGCCCTGCAGCTGCCTGGACCTCCCCGCCGCGCGGCCGGTCTCCGTCGCGGGGTCCCTCTTCGACGACGTGCTCCACCAGCAGCACGCGGTGTCGATCCCGGGCTCCATCATGAGCGACGACAGCGACGACGAGTGGCGGCGCGACGTCACCCCTGCGCCCGGCGCGTTCGCCGCCGCCACCGCCATCGCCCACATGCGTGCGCGCCAGCCGCCGCGCGGCGCCGCACGCGCGTCGTCCAAGGCGGCGGACCGCCACCTTCTCACGCAGCTCGTGGCGATCTCGATCCCGCGGCTGACCGAGGAGACCTTGTGCATCCCGGCGCTCTTGGCCAAGGTGGGCCAGGCGTACGGGTACGCCTCCAAGGCGGCGATCCTCACCGCCAATGCGTTTGCCGCCCTCAAGGAGCGCCCGCCGTTGCCGCCGCCGCCGCCGTTGCCCGAGGACGCGCGCTTTGCGCGCCTGCTCGCTTTGCCGCTGCGAGTTGATATGGACCACTTGCTCACGGTCTACTTCCAGGGGCCCGGTGCCGCGCTCCCCATCCTCCACCGCGACGCCTTCCTCAAGGCGTACGTCGACTTTGCCGAGGGGGCGCAGAACTCCAAGCTCGCCGCCACCCTCGTGCTCGTGGCGAGCTTGGCGCAGCGCCTGCCGCACCACGACGGCGTAGTGCGCGCGCTCATCCAGCCCACGTGCGCCGTCACCCTGGCGTGCTCGATCCAGCTGTTGCAGATCTTGGCGTTGGCGCTCCAGTACAGCCTCACCACGGGCGACACCGCCACGTGCTACGAACTCCGCGGCCGCGTCATCTCCATGGCGCACCAGTTGCGGTTGCACCGCTGCCCCGCGGCGGTGCTCGACGCCGCCGACACCGCCGACACCGCCGCGCACAGCTTCCGCCAGGGCGAACGCCGCATCTTGTTCTGGTGCATCTACACCTTGGACGTCTACTCGTCGTTGACGTTGGGGGTGCCGCGGCTCCTCAAGGACTTTGAGATCGAGTGTGCCACCCCCTTCGCCGGCGAAGACGACGCCGCCGACGTCAACGTGTTGGTGGTCAACAACACGCGCTTGCTGATTGTGGGCAAGGTGCTGCAGTTCTCTTTTAGCATAACGCTCTACCTGAAGGTGCTCGGCGGCATCTTGGACCTGATCTTTCTGCGCTACGACAGCGGCGACCACCCCTCGAGCCGCGAGCACACCTTGGAGTGCTGGCGGCGCCAGCTCCCCGCGGCGTTGCGCTTCGACGTCGACGCCGGTGGCGCGGTCGACGCGGGCTGGCTGCAGCACCAGTTGACGTTGGTGCTCTTGTACTACCACGCCAAAATCTTGATATACTTGCCCGTGATCGCGCAGCACAGCCACCACCACGACGTCGGGCTCTCGCAGAAGCAGCGCCTCGCGCGGCCGCCGGGCGACTTCAGCTCCAATGTGGTGCTGAGCGCCAGCTTGGTGCAGCAGCTGGCGCTCCAAATCTTGGCGATCCTGCGCACCCACCGCGCACCGGTGCCCATGTGCACCGCGCGCCAGCAGGCGCACTTGGCGCTCTTGGTGGCGCGCGGCACCCTCGACTACGTCAAGAACGGGCCGTTGTACCAGCGGCTGAAACTGCTCGTGTTGGAGACCGTCAGCGCCCTCCACGTCTTGGAGGGGCCTGCGGCATTGACCGCCAACGCGGTCCAGATCTTGGAGCTCGCGGTGTTGAGCATCCTCGGGTTGACAAAAAAGCGCGCGAAGCTGCGGTTGTCGAATCTCGCGGGGGCGGCGGGAACTGAGGCTGCTGACGCCGCAGACGCCGTGGACGCCGCAGACGCTATGGACGCCGCGAACGCCGCCGACCCCGCCGACCCCACCGACCACGCCGACCCTGCCGATGCGGCTGACGCCGCCGCCGCGGCCGCCGCCGCCGTTGGCGCGGCGCCCCGCCTGGGCACGACCTCTCCCCCACTCAACCTCGACGGCATCTTCGAGTTCGATCCGTTCAAGTTGAACTTCAGCGGCTTGCTGAACGAGTTCGCCGCCGACGGCTCGTTGGGGTTGGTGCCGTTTTTGGAGCCCGAGATGCCGTGGGCCGCCGAGTGACCTGCGGGAGTGCGAGTGCGGCTCGGCTCCGCTGTCAGGCAAACTTTAATTATCTCCGAAAATGACCCACTACGAATGTGGGGTATAAAAGCGGCGCTAGCGCCTTCTCTCACCCTCCATGAGCACCTTCTCCAAGTCAACCTTCAAGACCCTCAACTACAACGCGCACAGGCCGCACTACCCGGCGCTGTTCTACCGCCTCCTCGCGGAGTACGCCCGCGCGCATGACCCCGTCGACACCGCGGTGGACTTGGGGTGCGGCACCGGCGTCGCCACCTACCCGTTGCTCAACTTTTGCCAAAACGTCGTTGGCGTGGATTTGCTGACCAAGATGATCGAGACCGCAGCGCTGTTGGCGCCGCAGCGGTGCCGCGACATGGGCGTCGATCCCGCGCGCATCCGCTTCGTCGCCGGCAGCGTCGAGTCGCTTGCGTACGGCCAAAACGAGATTTTCGGCCGCGCCAACTTGGACTTGGTCACCGCGGCGCAGTGCATCCACTGGTTCGAGGACTACCCCACGTTTTTCCGGCTGATTGCGCGCCTGCTCAAACCGGGCGCCACCTTGGCCTACTGGTACTACGTAGACCCCATTGTAGTCGACTACGCCGGCAGCGAGCGCGATCTGCCCGAGGCGAAGCGCCACAAGTTGCAGCGCTCGTGGCAGATTGTCGCCAAGTACTTGTACGATGATCCAGACTTTGCTGGCCCGCACTGGGAACAGCCGGGGCGTTCCATCCTCCGCGATCACCTCGACGTGGTCAACCAAAACATCCCTCACGACCTTTACCACGATGTCCAGACCGTCAGGTTTGTCGCCAACATCGACGGGCCGGCGTACCCGGGAGACAGGGACCTCCAAATCGTGATGAAAAACTTACCGCTAACGGCTATCAAAGACTACTTGGACACCAACAGCGGGTACCACAACTACCGCGAGGCGCACAGCGCGCCGCTCGACATCCCGGCGCAGATTCTCAAGGAGTGGCAAGAAGAGTTGGGCTGGGGGGGCGACACCACCGTTGACTATGTATTTCACACGGGGTACACCTTTATGCGCAGGAGACAATAGACTGAAGCAGTGTAGACCGGCACGCACGGCGGTGCGGCGCTTTGGGCAGTGCACTTAGCGCGCATTAGGCGGCGCGCATTGGGCGGCGCGCTTCGCGCTTCGCGCGCTTTGGGCGGCACTCTGCGGCGGCGGCGTGCGCAGGCGCACGCGCGGTTGGCGGCGCGCGGTTGGCGGCGCGCCAAAGCGCGCCGCGCCTCTTGACACTTGGCCACAACCTTCCTATGTCTGGCCAGGTCAAGAAAAGGGGCCCCAAGCGGGCAAAAGACAAGGAGACAACCGTCGAGGTTCCAGTCGCCGCGGGCTCTGCGCCAGGCTCGCGGCCCGGCTCCGCGGCGCCTGCGCCCGCGCCCGCGCCCGCGCCCGCGCCCGGCTCCCTCCGCTCCCACGCCATCGCCTGCGCCGCCATCACCCTCATCGCGGCCTACCTCCGCTTCACCAAGATCGCGTACCCACCCAAGGTCGTCTTCGACGAGGTCCACTTTGGCAAGTTCGCTTCGTACTACCTCGAGGGCTCGTACTTTTTCGACCTTCACCCGCCGTTTGCCAAGTTGTTGATCGCCCTCGTGGGGTACGTGCGCGGCTACGACGGCGCGTTCAAGTTCGACAACATCGGCGACAACTACGCCGACCACCCCGCAGTGCCCTACGTCGCGTACCGCATGCTCCTGGCGGTGCAGGGCACCTTGGTGGTGCCCCTAGTCTACGGCACCCTCCAGCTGTTGGCGTTCCTGGTGCCGCTGTGCCTCGTGGCGGCCGCCATCGTCTGCTTTGACAATGCGCACGTGATCGACTCGCGGTTGATCCTCTTGGACCTGACGTTGCTTTTGGCGGTGGCGCTTACCATCTTCAGCTACGTGCAGTTCTCCACCTACCGGCGGCAGCCGTTTCTGACGCGCTGGTGGGGGTGGCTCTACGCCACCGGCGTCTCGTTGTCGTTGGTGATCTCCACCAAGTATGTGGGCGTGTTCACCTACGTCACCATCGGCATCGGCGTGCTCCACGAGTTTTGGATCTTGTTAGACATCCGCCGCGGCGTGCTGGTGGGCGACTTGGTGCGCCACTTTGTGGCGCGCGCGTGGGCGTTGATCGCGGTGCCGTTTGCCATCTACCTCTTCTGGTTCTACTTGCACTTTGCCATCTTGACGCGGTCAGGCCCTGGCGACCTGTTCATGCTGGCCGAGTTCCAGGAGCTGTTGCTGGAGTCGCCGTTGGCGCGCGAGGCAAAGCCGGTGTACTACTACGACCACTTGACCTTGACCCACCGCGACACCGACGCGTTTTTGCACCTGCACCCGCACACCTACCCGCTCCGCTATGAGGACGGCCGCATCCTGTCGCAGGGGCAGCAGGTGACGTGTGTCTACGACAAGTCGATGCGCGAGGTGGACGACCCCAACAACTGGTGGGAGTTGGTGCCCTCGGCGCCGCTTGCGCCAGACGTGCGCCACAAGGTGTTCACCGAGGACGTGGTGCGGTTTCGCCACGTCCAAACGGGCAACTATCTCTTGGCGCACGACGTGGCGCTGCCGCTCAAGGCCACCCACGAGGAGTTCACTGCGGTGGCTCCCGAGGTGGCCCAAGAGCGCTTCAACGAGACCCTCTTCAAGCTCAAGTACACCGACGCGACGCTGCCGACCTCCAGCAAGCGCACCCAGATCAAAACGCGCGCCACCCAGTTCAAGGTGATCCACGTCAACACGGTGGTGGCGATGTGGCTGCACGACGACGAGCACTTGCCGGCGTGGGGGTTCCACCACCAGGAGGTGAGCGGCAACAAGAAAGTGCAGGACAAGGACAATGCGTGGCAGTTCAGCGACATTGTCAACCTCGCCGACACCGACGAGCGGCTGCACTACGTGCCCAAGGAGGTGCGCAAGATCCCCTTTTTGAAGAAATGGTGGGAGTTGCAGTTTTTGATGTTCCACCACAACAACCAGTTGTCGCTGGACCACCCGTTTGCGTCGCAGCCCGACTCGTGGCCGTTGGCAGTGTCCGGGGTGTCCTTCTGGAACGACAACGAACTCAAGCGCCAAATCTTCTTTGTCGGCAACGTGGTGGGGTTCTGGTTGGAGGTGGCGACGTTGGCGGTGTACGTCGGGTTGCTCTTGGCGGACCAGGTGCTGCGGCGCCGCGGCATCTACATCTTGAACCCGCAGGCGCGCTCGCGCCTCTACAACACGTTGGGGTTCTTCTTTGCAGGGTGGGCGGCGCACTACTTGCCGTTCTTCTTGATGAACCGCCAGAAGTTCTTGCACCACTACCTCCCGGCGCACCTCATCGGCGCCATCTTCACCGGCGCCTTGCTCGAGTTTGTGTGCTCTAACAATACGGCGGTGTTGCGGCGCCGCGAGGGCGCGCAGCAGTGGAAACTTGCGGTATTGGTGGCGGCGGCGATCGCTGGCATGGCGTGGTTCTTTTGGTACTTCCGCGCCATCACCTACGGCGACATCACGCTTCTGCCGGAGGAGGTGGTGAAGCGCCAGTGGTTGGACATCAAGTTGCACTATTCTAAATAGATGTGAGGGGAGACGATGTAGGCGAGTGAAGCCGCGGAGGCTGTCTAGCTCAGCCGCGAGGGCGCGGTCCTCCGTGCGCTTCCAGGGCGCGGTCCTCCGTGCCCTTCCAGGCGCGGTCCTCCGCGCGCTTTCAAGGCGCGCTTCCTCCTCCCTCCGCGCGGTGGGCTCCCCTCTCTGGCTCAGCCGCGCGCGCTGCGGCGGGCGCTCGTCCTCTTAGCCGCGCCCATTAGCGCGCTCGCGCGCTGCGCTGCTTCGCCATGTCCCTCCGCACCTTCCTCGCCAGCCTCCGCACCGACGCCGTTCCCCTCCGCTTCGTCGCCGGCAACCAGTCCGCCGACATGGACTCGGTGGTCTCGGCCCTCCTGTACGCGTACTTTGCAACCTACCACGACCCCCTGACCCCCGTCATCCCCTTGATCAACATCCCGCGCGCCGACATGCGCTTGCGGCGCGACATCGCCCACGTCTTGCGCGAGCACAACCTCACCGACGACTTGCTCTACTTCTCCGAGGACTTTGCGCGCTTGACGCGCCAGGGGCACCCGGCGCAACTAACCCTCGTTGACCACTGCAACGTGCAGGGCGACGCCATCATCGCCGCGCACGCCGCGCACGCGGTGGAGGTGGTGGGCATCATCGACCACCACGCCGACGAGGGCTTCGCCCCCGCGGCCGACCCGCGCATCATCCGGCCCAACGGCTCGTGCCTGCTGCTTGTATTTGACTACTGGTTCGCCCGGTGCCCCGAGGCGTTCTCGGTCGACGTGGTGCGGTTGCTCGCGGCGCCTTTGCTCATCGACACCTCCAACATGACCCAGAAGGTGGAGCACACCGACGAGGTGGTGTACCGCCGCATCGAGGAGATTTTGGGCGCCAAAGTGGCCCTCACCGCCTTCTACGACCAGATCAAGGCCGAGAAGAAAAATCTTAGCGGCTTCGTGATGACCGACCTCTTGCGCAAGGACTACAAGCAGTTCACCTTTGCGTCGCGCTCCCCCGCGGGCAGCCCGCGCGTCGGTTTCAGCTCGTTGCTGAAGCCCTTTGCCTGGCTCGTCAAGCACTACGGCGCCGCCGACGTGGCGGCGGCGTGTGCCGAGCTCTGTCGCCAAAACGTCTTGGACGCCCTCGTTGTCACCACCTCGTACACCCGCAGGGACACCGGGCAGTATTCGCGAGAGTTCGCCTACTCCTTCCGCCGCGATAACCTGTTTGCGCCCTTGTGGGCCCGCTTGGCCTCCTTGGTGCCCGCCCTCGACTTGCATGTCGACTGGTATGGGCTCGAGCAGCGCGACATTGACGAGCTCAACACCACAGCCCAAACAGTCAAAGTGTACAATCAGCACAATGTGGCGGCGTCGCGCAAGCAGGTGGTGCCGGCAGTCAAGCTGGCGGTGGATCTGCCGGAAGAAAGCTCACCTCAAACGCATCGTGCTTGAGGTTGAGGCGCCGCGCCGCCGGCGGCAACTGCGCGGCGATGTCGCGCAACCTCAGAGTGAAGTCTTCGTAGATCGCCGGAGGGAGCTCCAACTCGTCGCCGTCGTCGTGCTCTGCAGCCCTGGTGGCCACCTTGAGGGCGTTGTGATAGACGCCCCCGACGGTCGCCACGTTCACGCCAACGTTGATCACCCACACGAGCAAACTCTTGTTGATGACAAATCGTCGCACTGCCAACAGGTTGATGCGCTCCATGAGAAGGTTGTAGACGTAGAGGTACGGCGGATACGACTCCTCGACCCCGCTGTAGGCAAGCACCAACGCCCACTTGTTCAACCGGAAGTACATCTCGCGGTCGTAGTGCGAAAGCTCCTCGACGTAGTGACCGAGCGTGGCGTGGCACTGGCGGCACACGCACGCGGCGTCGCGCACGCCAATGGTGCCAGCGCGGTCGCGCCGCACTAGGAGGTGCGACGTGGCGACAATCACCTCGCGCTCGCTGCCCGGCTTGAGGGCGCCCTGGAAGTGCAGCTTCTCGGCGAGGTCGCCCAAGTTGACGTGCGGCTTGTGGCAGTGCCAGAACTCCATCATCTCCAGCCAGAGCTCGCTGGGCAGATCGAAGAAGACGTGGGTGTCGCCGCTGACGAGCGGCGTGCGGCACAGGGCGCACTCAAACTCAAACTGGTTCTTGCCGGCGCGCTGCGCCGTCTTGTTCTTCAAGTCGCGCACCAGCCACCGCAGAACAAACGCCGACGACGCTAGCGACGGCGTCGAGTAGTTCATAAAAGACGCCGCCACCACGGGCAGCTGCGTCTGCGTTGCCTCCACTTTCAACGCCACCGTGATGGTGCCGTCCCTGCGCCCCAGGTTGACGAGCGCCACCGCCGTGTTGGGTGCAAGCGGGAGGGCAACCACCTGGCCGCCCACGGTTAGCGACGACGCCGCCTTGTCGACCGCTAGCGTCAACTCGCCCCCAGCGTCCTCCACCGCAATCACTACAGTCTCCACCCGCGGCAAGTACTCGGCCAAGTACATTGTGACTTCTATATAGTTTTCGTCCTGCACCGTTCACTTTTTGCGAAGCGGCACCTGCCCCATCGACGGCGCCCGTGACTCCACGGGGTACGGCAAAAACGGCAGCGTCTTGCGCCCCAACTTGGGCAACTCGTCAGGGTGCGAGACTTGCGCCGCCACCTTGGGGTCCATGTAGTACTCACTTCGCATCTCTTCGCTGACCGACCGCGGCGGGGGCTGCTGCAACCTACCAAGCGACGGCTTGCTGAGCTGTAGCTGCTCTGACACGCACCGCTGGGACACCGGTATCGAGTACGGCGGCTGGAGCAGCGGTGGCGGGGTGTGGGTGCGGCTCCGCGGAGCTGGGTATAAGGTTGGCGGCGACGGCGACGGCGTTGGCGAGAACGACACCGCGTCGAGCGGCGCAAGCTCATCGACGTGGGAGCTCACGCGCGACCCGGGGGTCTTCCTTTGCTTGATCATGGGCGGCAGCAGCTGCGCAGCCCCGGTCGCCAGCCTCACAAACTGCTGGATGTCGTTGAGCCGCGAGTGCACCGCCGCAGTGCTGTCGACGAAGCACGTGTATTGCAACGTGGCATGCAAAAAGGTGGTTTGCGGGTTGGCCACGACAAAGTCGTGCAACCGCGTCAAGCCGTCGAGCGCTGGTAGTCGCGCGGCTCTGCCCAAGGTTGTGATTTGCACCGTGGCGGCCAACGCCAGCCGCATGTGGCGGTCGTAGCGCGCCTCCACCCGCTCCAACCACACCGACGCCGGCTGGTGGCGGCGCAGCCGCTGCGGGGCGGCCCCGCCGCAGAGGAGCGAGCCCAAAGCGCCCCCCATGGCCTCGTTGACCACCAAGCACCCGTGGTAGTACAAGAGCCACACGCGCACGGAGGCAAACACAAGCGTGAGCACGCCGCTCTGGCCCATTAGCGACAGAAACAAGTGTGGGTTGAACACGCTCTCCACGTACACCATCAACACGTACGCGAGCCAGTAGTGCGCCAAGAACTGCAACTGAGCGTTGTTTTGCTGAAGCCTGGCGGCGGACGATACGTCAGCCATCAGCGCCTTAAAGGTGAGGAGCAACGGGAGGCAGAAGGTGAGCGCTAGCGACGCAGCGTTGACTACTATGGAGATCATAGGCCCTGGCTGAGGCTGAGTAGAGCCCTAGAAGCGAAATGGCGCCTGGAAGGGGGCAATACGGGCCTGCCGGGGCAAGCTTCCCCCTGTGCAGCAGATTTATATTTTCTGCCCAAAAGCACCTATTTGTGTGTGATGATGTCACTACGCCGAAACGAGAGGTGCTCGACCCAAAGTGAACGCCGAGGCACCGAGGTGTATAGGGTACGACAAAGGTATGGATCTCTGTTGTCGCGATGCAATTGCGATTTGAAACAATAGCGTGTATGGCTTAACGAGCAAGTGTGGAAGAAGAATTCAGCAGAACAAGGAAAGTGATCGGAATGTGTCGTATTTATGGATGCATTGTACCGTGCGCACTTTTTGGAAAATGTTTTAGATCGCGAACCAGATCAGGCAAAGTGCTGGCTGCGGCGGCAACCCCCGTCGCCCAACGCGAAAGGCGGCAAAAGTGTCGTTTGAATTTCCATAAACTTGCTTGTGAAACATTCTCCCGGCTGACACATCACCGGTATCCGAACTGCGCTCACCGGGGTGATGGCATGTAGTTTAGATGATATTGATTGACCGGTGATGGCACTGCGCTAACCGAGTTTCTCCGGCCAGACGCAGATATCGCCCTTTTCGTTGCAACCAGCCTCTTTATGCGCCGGCGCCAAACCTGCAGCAGAACTTTAGAGCCGAGCGCGCCGTATTCTTATGTAATGTGTTACGTAAGCGTATCTAGCGATAACGCGAAACGCAACGCGTCTTTGCCACCACGGCATGAGCGATTTTGATATCGGTCCGGTACCGCTGTCACCGGGGCCCGCGCGGGGCCCTGTGGCCACCGAGGATGACCTCGGCGTGGATAAGCCGCTCAAGCTCAGCACACGTGCCAAGTTGGCCAAGGTCGACGACGATCGCGTCTTGACCAACCCTAACGGGTTGGAGTACATCGTCAAGAACTACCCCAGGGTCACCCGGGTGATAAAGAAAAGAGACGCAAAGCTCGCCAAACGACTAGCCTCGGACGCCTACCGGCTGGCGTCAGGCTCGCTTCGGCGCAGGCTCAAGTACGAAAACGAAGCCGACAACTTGTCCATGGTGCTACAATTCTACCAGCTCTGGTGCCACGAGTTGTTTCCCAAGGCAAACTTCAAGGACTGCATCAAGTTGATTCGCGCTTATGGTCACAAATCGGCCCAGATCAAGTATTACCGTCGTGACTTGCTCGACCAGGTTTTGACGAAGCTCAAAGAGGAGAAGGGCATCATAGACCACGCCGCGCCGGATGGCGACATGAACAAGGTTGTGAGCGACTTCGAGCCTAACCCGATCGCGCAGCCGCTAGCAACCCACAACGCCCTCGCCGACGACGACGACGACGACTGGAGCTTCATGGCTACCAAGCGAAACAAGCATTCGCTATTTATTGACGACGACGACGACGATCAGCTCTATAGGGTCCCACCCGCGTCTGCCTCCGGCCAGCCCCACCCTGAGTATGATTTGGACGACTTCTCAGACGCAGAATTAGCCCAGGCCCAATCACGCCCTGATGAAGCTGACCTTGAGATGGACCTCATGAGGGAAATGGAAATGTAGCCACTATCCCGAAATGTACAATTTCCTTAAGGCGCCGCTGTGCTCAAAGATATGAGACACCGTGACGGCGGTAAACGCATCTGCCTTGATCGTCTCGTTGAAGCACGCAACCAAAAACCCCCCGGTCCTCAAGTACACCTCGATGCTGCCGTCGGCGTCGGTGGTCTTTTTTGGTTTATGCCGGCGCACAAACTTGGAATTGTGCCGGAAAAACGGCATAATGATGCCGTCGTTATAAAGCAGCGTCTGCCGCGCACTCTGATAGTGGATGCCAAACTCCAGCGTGAAGGCCGTGTGGTGGATCTCGTTTTCAAATTGTAGGTTGTTGTAGGTGCACCCGTGGAAGCCAATGATCCGAGTGATGTACTCGTGCTTGTTGGAGTCGGCGTCCTTAACTAACTTGTTGGCGTGCTTAAACCGCTCGGCGTCCACCTTTTTCTCCTTGGAGGGAAAGTACTCGCGCTTGATCTGGAACAACTCGCCAACCTTGATCTCTAACACATAGGCAAAATCAAAGCCATACTTGGTCACGAGAAATTTGGACAACTGGGTGGCGCCATTCTTCAAGTTTCCCGAGTTGATCAACCGCTCAAACAAGACGCCGCTTAGCCTGTCCTCGGCTTCGTTGATGCGAGTAAATCTGAATGTGTGGTTCTGCGTGTAGGGCCCACCAGAGCCATCCTTCTCAAAGATGTTGGTCATTTGTTCGCCCTTGCTGGTGGCGCGTCCAATCTTCTTGGTGAGTAGCTTGATACCATCCTCGTAGCTGTCTTGGTCGCAATTCTTGTTGCGCGCCGCATTTAGTCTCTGGCGATTGGCCCTCTGTATCTTCTCAATGGGCGACTCCAAGATTCTCATGACTTCGCGGGCATAACTCTGCAACACTCTAATCTTCTCCACGGGCATGTTTTTTTGCACAAACGAGTCAAACACCGCCACCGCCCCAATCACCGTGCCGTCCTTGGTGGTGAGGGGCACCCCAAGATAAAACTTGATGTGCGGCACCCCACACACAAAGGGATTTTGCTGCACGCGCCAGTCCTGCGACGCATCCAAGAGTAGAAAATACGCCTGCGACAAGATGGTGTGGGAGTCAATGGCCACCGCTCGCGGGATATCGGTGAGGTCGAGCAAGTGCTCGAACTTGACGGTGGTTCTCGTCTCGTCCACCACCGAGATCGACACCCCATTGACCGAAAACTCCTTGCGAAGGCGGCTCAAAATCTTTTTAAAGAGAAACGTCTCTTTCCAGTGGGGCAAGTCCTTGTACTGCCGCACGATCTTGCACCGCGAGATTTCGTCGTAATACTCGGGGACGGCAAAGAGCCCAGGCTTGCTGAAGCACGCTGGACACGGCACGTTCGAAAGGTTCCACTTGCCCTTGAGGGTTAGTACAAATTCCGCTTTTTGCAGCCATTGACATACCTTTGAGTACGCGTCGGCAAAGTGCGCCTTGGTGAGCTTGAGTGGCTTGACGGTGCGGGTGCCGGGGGGCGCAATGAACTTGACGGTTCCCGGCGCGAGCTTGGCGCTCTTCGTAGGCGACGTGCTGCTGCTCGCCAACTGGTTTAAGCGGTCCATGGTAGTGGCGACGGTGTATTTGTGCATTCGTGCGAACACGCCGCCAGTAGCACAGTGCGCAAACCGACATACATAAAAATACGGCTTGGTCATGCGTTTATCTACTTATCCTCTTCATCCTTCCTCTCCTCTACCTTCTCCAACCCAGTCGAGGCGCCTGCGGCGTCCTCCCTGGCTTTCTCGGCCGCTTCGCGCTCCTGTCTCGACTTCTCCTCCTCGAGGGACAACCGCAACGCCAACGCCAAATCAGGGTCCATGTTAGGGTCGAGCATGTCGCCCGCGCCCGAGCCGAAGCCATCGGTGTGCATCACGTCCCCGCCCATGTCCATGCCGTCCTCGACGAGAATGGGGGACCCGGCGATCACCTCGTACAACATGCGCGGCCCCGGCGGCACCGTCACGAGGTGCGAGTTGTCGTGGTTATTTATAATCGAATTGAACTTTTCCAACTTGGAGGTGTTGACGGACTCCTCGCCAAAGTTGACCACGTCAACGGCAATGTTGTTCTTCTTCATCTTTTTGGCCAACTTCTCCAACTCCTTCTCCAGCTCCTCGATGGGGCTGCCGACAAAGGCAATGATTCGCTGCGCCTGCACCTTGTTCTGCCGGTGCTTCAAAGCCAACGCCGCCACCAGGATGCCATTGGCGAAATGAAGCAGCCCGTTGATCTTGGTCTCGTGGGCGCCGGACAAGATCTTGCCGAAGTCCGTCGTCAACGTGGACAACACCTCGGGGCCCTTGCCGCCGTACGCCAACAACCCCACGGTGTTTTCGGGGTTCGAGTTGATCTTGTTCTGGAAGATGAACTCGGTCGCAGTCAACTGCGCGTCGTACCTCGACGTGACGTAGTCGCCGTTGCGCATAAACTCTGAGTTGTCGATGACAATCATCGTAGCTTCGAGACCGCCCATGCTACCACAACTGTAAGGATTG
This sequence comes from Debaryomycetaceae sp. JAC-2022a, assembly GCA_032598715.1. Lineage (NCBI taxonomy): Eukaryota > Fungi > Ascomycota > Pichiomycetes > Serinales > Debaryomycetaceae > Debaryomycetaceae sp. JAC-2022a. The sequence continues at coordinate 1,684,140 of CP095434.1, read as the reverse complement.
TGGTTGTCTCTACGCTCGCCACCTCGGTCGTGTTTTGCCAATGCGCCGCCAAATATTTATATGTAGGACCAAGCGAGCCATTCGCTTCCACCACATGTACACGCAAGAGGAGAAGGCGCGGCTCATCGAGTACTTCAAGGCCGACTCAGAGGACCGCATACGACGTCTAGAGGACGACTGTGCTGCGATGGCGCTGGACGCCGAGGCAAAGATTCTCAAGCGACTAAACACCGTCAGCGCCACCTTGTGGAACGTCAAGGTGAAGGATGTATTGATGATTGAGCGCCACCAGAAGCCGTCGATGAAGCACTTGATCCACGACATCAAGGCGTTGCACGCGGCCGCTGCCCTGGGTGGCCACGCTGGCGGCGGTCGCCCAGACACGCGGTCGCTGCGCTTGCCCCAGCGCAGCGTGTCGGACTCGCGCGTGGGCAAGCCGCCCCAGCGCCCCCGAACAACCTCCTCGCACCGTTGAGACATCCTTTCTCGTATGTGTATATTATGTATCGGACAATAAACCTCAGGCATCCTCGGGAATGTCGTCGTGGAAAAACTTGCCCTCGGTGGTGGGCTTGATGACGCCGGCCCTGATGCAAAAGTCGCCAAAGGGCTCGCCCTCGTGGCGCTCCAAACTCCATCTCTTGAACAACGGCTTCAAGATGTCCAAAATCTCGTCCTCCTTAATCGAGTAGCGGTAGATCTTGTTCAATCTCTGGCCGTGGTGGCCACCGCCCAACATCAAGTTGTAGGCCCCAGGGGCCTTGCCGACAAGCGCAACCTCGGCCACCCACGGCCGTGCACACCCGTTGGGGCACCCAGTCATCCGCAACACCACCAGGTCGTGCCTCAACCCGTACTCCTCTAACGACTCCTCCAACTTGGTGATCAAGTGCGGCAAGTAGCGCTCGGACTCGGCCATCGCCAACCCGCACGTGGGGAACGCGACACACGCCGCCAGCGACAACCGCAACGCCGAAAAGTCGGTGTTATCCAACTTGTACTGCCGCAACAACCCCTTGACGTGGTCGAGGTCGTCATCATCTATGTTGGAGATGACAAGGTGCTGATTCCCGGTCAACCTGAACTCCCCACTCTTATTGTTGGCAAGCAACCACTTGCTGATTTCGTGCAACCCAGTCTTTTGCGGCAACGCCGGCGTGTCCTCGATGCGGCCATTCTCGATGAAACACGTAAAGTGGTTCATGCCGGTTTCATCCTTGCACCAGCCAAAAAAGTCAACGTTAGTCTTGATCTCAAACGGCTTGGGCTCGCCAAACTTGTATCCCAACAACTCCTCCACCTTGGCCTTGTACACCTCAACCCCCAAGTCGTCAATGGTGTACTTCAACCTGGCGTGCTTTCTGTTAGTTCTGTCACCAAAGTCCCTTTGCACAAGCATGATCTTCTCGCACGCAATGTGGATCTGGTCCTTGGCAATGAACCCAAACATGGACCCAGTTCTTGGATACGTCTTCTTGTTGTTGTGGGTTGAGCCCATACCACCACCAACAACCACATTGTACCCAACAACCTCCTGCGCCGCATGGTCAACGATGGCAATGAGTCCAATGTCGTGCGCGTACACATCAACGTCGTTGTAGGGCGGCACCGTGATCACAACCTTGAACTTACGCGGCAAGTACGTCTTGCCGTACAAGGGCTCGACGTCCACCAACGCGTTCCCCGCAACCAAGGTCTTTTTCTTCTTGGGCCCATCCTTGCGGTTGGCATACGCTTCAGTGTAGCCAGCCTCGTCGCCGTCATCCTTGCCCTCGAGCCAGATCTCGTGGTAGGCGGTGGTCTCGGGCAACAAGTGGTCCGAAATCAACCGGCCTGCGTCGGCAATCTGCTGGTGTATCTTGGCATTTTCGGGCAACGCCGAAACCATCACGTTTCTGTTGACATCACCGCAAGCGGCGAGTGTATCCATTAACACGGCATTCATGCCGCGGATGGCAGGCTTCAAGTCGTGCTTCACCACACCGTGCAACTGAAACGTCGCTCTGGTGGTCAACTTCAACGTGCCGTTACCGCGCTCATTCGACATCTGGTCGAGCTTGAGGTACTGCGCGGGCGTGGCAATGCCACCGGGAAGTCTTGCACGCACCATAAAGGCATAAGCGGGCTCCAACCCCTTGGCCTTTCTCTCTTCCCTGATGTCGCGGTCGTCTTGCATGTAGATCCCGTGAAATTTAGTCAACTGTTGGTCCACGGCAGAGATGGCACCAGTGGTGTCGTCGTTTAAACCTTCAACGATGGTCCCCCTCAAATAGTCAGAGTTGACCTTCATGTCCTCGTTGGTTATGGGTTTGGGTTCCTCGACGCCTTCAACGTTGTCCACTCCCAAGGCCCTCCACAAGTTCTCGAGCCACAATTTCAACCCAGTGTTGAACCCGTCGGCATCTTGGTCGTCGCCAAGGCCAATTTCAGTCAACTCAACCCCTCCATAGAGCTTCAACTTGCTGTCCAAGTCCTTCCCGGGCTTGTTGTAGTAGTGCTTGTCTTCCTTACGGGGCCAGTATTCGGAGTCACCCATCGCAAACACAGAGTACTTCACCGCAGAAAGGTCCAAGTCGTTGGCGGCCTTGAATGCATCCCAAAAGAGCTTGCCGTTCACAGGGAACTCACCCTGGCCCGAGGTCGACGTGACAAACACAACGTTGGTCTCGTTGGACAAGTCCTCGAGCGACAAGTCATCCATCTGCAAAACAATCAGCTTCAAACCTCTGCCCAACGCCTGACGGTTGACCTTTTTGGCTACCCCTTCGGCGTTACCACCATCGGAGGCAAACGCAATCGTCAACGGCGGGCCCGACAACCCTTGCAACAACTTGGCATACGACTCGTCCGCCACCTGGGTTTGCTTCTGCTGTATCTCCAGGTTGGCAGTGGCAGCCAAGTTTCTCAGCAACTGCGGGTTCTTGGCACTCAACAAGGTCAACTTGTTCTCACGCTCCAAGAAATCCTTTAACTGGTTTCTCAACGTTGAAGAGTCCAATTTGAACCTGTCATCTTCCTCGGTCAATGACGGGTTGAACCGATACAAGGGCCAATATCCGGTATCAACAGCCCTCTTGGTCTCCTTCAAGATGGTCAAGGTGTCATCTGAGTTCTTGTGGTACGGCAAGTACGCCAACACAATCGATGGGCCCTCGAACTTTTCCGCCTCAATCAACGCCTGCAACACCTGGGTGTAGGATGAGTAAATGGCAACCGATGCCACGTAGCACCCTCCATAGTTCATCGCGTACAAACCAACATCCTTCTTGCGGAAGACGCGGCTGGCTCTGTCATCACTCTTCTCCTCATAGGGTTCAGAGTCAATCAATAACATGTTGACGTTGGCACCAGAGGCAATGAGGTGGTGCACCCCGGACGAACCCAAGTCGTATGACCAACTGTCGGAGCCCACAAGCCAATCCCTAGTTGACCTAAACTGGTTAGCGTAATCCGCAAACGCCAGCTGCCACGCGGGCTCCTCTTGCAACAAGCTCTCAATCTCCTCGGCCAACTGTGCCGAAACCGGTTTGGCCTCCTTGGTGAACACAAGCCACTGGCTCAACAACTCAACCAACTTGGATGCCTGAGGCGACTTGAAGTTGTTCTCCTTGATGCACTTGTAAACCAAGTCGGTCAATTTCTGGCGTTGCTCGTGCTCATACAAGAATGCACCAAAGCCGTACTCGGGGTTTTGCGCATTGCCCACGTCGGCGGCATCCAATGCATTTATCACATTCAACGTCGAAGGAGACTGCAACTGCTGCAACAACTTCAAGTACGCCTGCTCCAAGCGGTAGGAGTCTCTAATTGCGCGCTCAGTCTGCTCAATGGACTGCTTGGCGGTCTTGGTGGTGAGCTCGATGTTGACTTTGCCCACAGACAAGTTTTGCACCGGCGACTCCAGTTCGGTGTTCTTGATCAAGTGCTGAATGCATTGGCGATAGTTGTCGCGCTTGACGTGGCCCAAATTAGCAGCCACAATCTTGGTGAAGTTCTTCAAGGACTGGAAGTTGGCGTAGTTTTGGAAGAAATCCAAGAGCAACGGCGAAAACGTGGTGGCCGCCAGAGTCGTCTGCTGCACAAGCGTCAACGTCGACACCGCCGCGGGGAAAAGCCGCAACAACAGCGCCAAGTCGAACGGCTGGTAGACATTCACCGTCACCAACAACACCGACTCCGCTGTGGCAGCGTCAACCAACTCTTTCGAAAGCTGGCCCAAGAACAAAATTGCATTGTGTGCCTTCACCTTCGGGTTGACAACGCCAAAAGGCGCGATTGAGTACGAATCCAAAATGTCCCTCGTGGTGCCCTCATTGTACGTGCCAATCTTAGGTGCCGCCAGGTTGGTGGAGCCATCGAGGGCACTAGGGGCGAAAAAGTGAAACACGGGCGCTGAAAACCGCAACGCCAAACTGTACGCGGCGGCGGCGTAGGTGCTGGCTTCGCGCGTGGTCTGCGAGATCAACACGGGCACCCCCAAGTCTCTGAGCGACGTCACAACACTGAAGTCGAAGTTGTCCACCTCAACGTGCGACACTATCTTGGCGCTCTTGAATGTCACCGACAGAAAGTGCGGCAAGCTTTGGAACACTGTTTGCCCGTTGGTTACGACAGACACAACCTCTGTGTCCTCGCGCGCCTCAGCAATCACCTGCGAATATGGGTCCGTAGAGCTAAGCAAGATCTTGGCCAGCGGCAAGTGCTTAGTGAAGTTTGTGTCCACCGACTTGGCCGGTTGTGTTGAGTACACGGCACCTTCAGCAGCCCTCACCACGTGGGCGACTAACTTGTTAGTAATGGTTGTTGTATTAGCTCCGCCTTTTACATACTAGCTTCTGCCTGCGTCGCCATCGTGATTTCTTTAAACGAGCTAGAGGAAGAGACAATTAGTCGACGGTAGTCTCAGAATTATATGCTGCTTGTCTTCAATTTTTCTTTTTTTCTTTTCCTTCTCTCCGCTGCAGCTGATAACGTGCCTTGGTGTTATTGTGCTTGTGCGCAATACGTCAATTTGCCTTGCCAATGGTGGGGCAGCATCGCCAAATTGGACCATATCCCGTGACATAGCGTGGCTCAATGACCAACTCTGCGCATGTAATTCGACGATGATGAGTACACGTGATATAACGAAAACCTAAATCTAGATGGTTATGCAGGACGAACGGCTAAAGCAATGGTCCGAGGGCCACGAGAACCGCAAGCCGTAAGGCGCACGTTCAGGATCTGTATATGGCATCAGGCAGTATTTATCGGAATCTTAAAGTCCTTTAAGCATTGTGAGGGTGCGACTTGGTAGTTTCGGGTGTATTCAACTCGTTGTAGTTCCGAGGCCACACCCGTACACCAACAACCAACGCTGAACTTATCAATCTCTGATCGGGCCCTTTAGATTCATGGTGGGCAGTGGTGTGGTTGCACGATAGCCACAAAAGTATTTTGTCACGTAAGCGAATAACGATTGCCCCTTATGATCTTGGCGGTATTTCATGATCGTTTTAATTATGAAGTTTGCCGTTTACATAGAAGATGTGTTTTTTTTGAAAAAGGTACATTCACAGGCATCTTACCTTTGCCATCGTGCTATGGCATTGTTTAGCAGTCCTGCCCTATACATCTTTAACAACGATGACATACTTCAAACTGGCCTTGAACCGTGCCAGTGACTTGGACCATAATTCATCTATGACATCCAGACACCCATACACGCAAGATGCAACCACTATGCAAGCGCTTAGCGTGGGGCAAGCCTGAGTTCGGTGGTGTAAGCTGCGGCTCTTTTTCAATTCGTGGCGCATTACGTCTTCATTGCCCTTGCTCATTTCTATGAGGTAAACTGTATTGACAAATGCTAATCTATTAAATGTTCTTTAAGAGTTTCCCTCCTCACCAAGCCTACACAACAACAAGAGGGTCCATATCAATGAAAGCGCCACCGTTGCTGATCCAATCCAGATGATGCAAGAATGCCATGTGGGGCCCTTCTGGTAGCGAGAGTTTTTGAGATTTATGCTCACCATGCTGAACATCAAACTCAACAAAAGTCCCATGATGATGATCAAGATCAAATAGACATTGTCTTCGTCAAGGAGAAACTGCGTGTTGTCGGTGGAGAGCTCAAAGAGGGAGTAAACGATCCCCATGATGATGCCCGAAATGAAAAGTGAAATGAAAAAGAATGAAAAGTAGATGATGGACAACATTTCGTCGTAATTCCGCATGTACTGGTCCTTGAACATCTCCAACTGGAAAGCGGACGAGTCTGAGTGCGAGAGTGCCTCGTCGTCGTCGACATAGCCGCCTTGGTCATCAACGAAAATGCCCAGGTCCGTCTCGAACGCACCCTTACCCGTGAGTTTCGCTTTGAGTCTGGCGGCGAAGTTGACAAAACGGTCAAACACAGTCAAGTTGAACTCGTCCATGTGGGGAATTGCACCGTAATTTTTGTACGAGTTATTGACAAGAAGTATCTCGTCGTCCTTGAGCGGGAGTCCCTCAAGTGCCTCATAGACCGCACGAGGCTGAACTAGTTGCAGCAGCAGGGCGGGAGGATAGCTTTGAGCGGGCGGATCAGTGATGCGAGTGCTGCCCTCGCTCACCAGCTTGATCGACCGTAACGACGACTGAGTGCGCAAAACCTGGCGAGTCTTTTGCTCGTATAGTCGGTCGTGGAACTTGGCCACCTGGCTCGAAGCCAAGATGCTTTCGTTTTGCTTCAACAAATTCAACGTGAGTAAGTTCATGAAGTGGCTGTAAATGAACTCTTGCGGCGGAAGCTGGTTGTAATAGCACGAGAGCATGTAGCAGTAAAGATTCAAGTCCCCGTTGAACAAGTTGATCGAACTCAAATTCAATAACTGCTGGATTTTGATCGGCATGCGCTTGAGGTAGCGTTGGTTCGGGCTGCTGACGATGGGCTCCGTCAGCACCTTGTTGGTGAGATAGTTTACGTTCATTTGCCGCCGGAAATTGGACAAACTCGAGTCGTTGGAAAAAATGGAAAGACGGTGTATGGGGAACCGGTCAAACGTCTCGTCGTGGGCAAGCGTGGCGAGGCAATTAACGTCGCTGTCGAAGCTGCCTAACCGCGGGTCAAAGTCGATGCTAGCGATGTTGACGGCGTGATTAGTTGTGTAGATGTCCTGATCGATGCACATCAAAAAATCGTCCTCAAAGAGACGGGCAGGGATGTCCGAACCAGTAGCTTCATCTCCGATGGAGTGAGCGGGCGCCTCACCATCGCTTCTGCTAGTGGCATCCTCATCCGAAAACCGCCGCACAATATAGTGCGACCGCTGCAAGAGGCACTTTAGCGTGGGCTTTAAGCCCTTGTTAAGAATCCAGTCGAGGGCCATCTTGGTCAACGGACTAGCGGTATCCTTGTCAAACAGCTTGGCAAACTGCAGGGCGCAGTCTGCATCGTGCGGGTGGTTCAAGTGATTGAGAAGCAATTGCACCGTATCGTTAGGCAAAAAGCAGTATGCGTAGCGCCTTAACCCACCCACAAAGCTGATAATGAGCGAGGTTGGCTGCCCAAACTGCAGAATAATGTATGCTGGCGGCGCCGAGCTCTGATTGAGCCCAAGCGTCGGACGTGACGGCAACCCTGGGGCAAGGTCAGCAGTGAGAAAAGTGTAGGCTAGTAACGTCGACGAATGGCCTGCAGTCGGCGCGGCATGCAGCATAGCAGACAACGACGACGACGACGTCCTCGTGATGTCGGTGACGTTCTCGCAGTTGAGCAATACGCGCATGTTCAATAACAAGTCGTTCAAGTTGTGGTGGTCGGCAATGAGACAGTCTATCTTGAAGTTCTTGCGAATGCTAATATCGAGGTCAAACCGGGAGGTGCGCGCCGGTGGGTCTTGCTGCGGGTGAAGGGTGTTTGTACAGCCCCCGTTGCAGAGGGCAGCCGCATTAACATTGCTGCTCCAGGTGATGGAGTTGGGGCTGGTGGAGACGGCCGACTTCTGCAGAAACAACGAGTTGTGCGACCGACGGCGGCTGTCACCGGAGATGCCGCTAGCGCCGCCGGCGCCGCCGAGAACCCTCTGGTTGTGCTCGAGCCGCTTCAACTCATCCGTGATGCAGTCCAAGAAATACGACAACTCCAACGTAAGGCTGGTCAAGTCTCGGTTGATGAAGGACTCGGCGCTGGCAGACAAGTAAGTCTTGAGCTTGCCGACAAAGTTGACCGCCACCTGCTCGTTGGGGTAGTACTTGATGAACTTCTTGAAGATCTTGTTGCAGGCAATCTTTTGAATGATGATGAACCCGTTGAGGTTGCGGAGGGTGCGCGAGATCTCTAACACCTGGTAGTAGAGCTCGTTGAGCAGGATCTGGTGGTCTACAAGTGAGAGCGCCAGCTTGGGCAGCAGGATGCGGGCAAACACCTTTTGGTTGTACACGAGCTTGCGCTCCAACTCGCCGCGCTTTGTCACGATGAAGAGGTCGACATAGTTGAAGTTGTCGACAAACGCATGGTAGAGCAGCCGCAACGTCACGTCGCCATGTCGCACGTGCCGCGCGGAGGCGTCGGAGTCGTGGTCGTCAGAGGACAGCCCCAGGCGGCGTCGCGTGAGCTGCCTGATCTTAGACTTGAGGTCATTGTAGTCGAGGTTGTACGACTTCCACTCGGGGATCGATAGGCTGCTGAGGTTCTCCCCAAACTTCATCTACCGCAGATGAGTGGGCTGTGAGATCGGGGCAGGGGCCGGTCACCAGCGAAAAGAGGGTAATCTGTGGGGCGCGTGGAGTGCTCTCGTTCAGGTTGTCAGTTCCCCTGATAAAGCTTATCCTGCGGGGGGGAAGGTGAGCGAACAAAAAAAGTACTCTAGCGAGGACGTGCTGGGGATAATCACAGGCGTTTCTGCAGGGACGAAACGGAGTAGATGCGCCGACAGCGGGCACTTGCAAACAAAATGGAAAATGGCGGAAACAAGGCGACACTCCCTAAATATAACCTCCTCGAACAGCTTCCAACGTTCCCCTCGGATCGCATCCCGATCAGTGCAATTGTCGTGTGCGCCATGTGCAACGTGCAAAATTTTTTAATAAATTGATTATCGTGGATGCATGAATACGCGCAATAACATAGTACAACGGCGGGTGACATTTGCCTTGGATGCTTTGGCGCGGCGGTGGGACGCCACATGCCGGCAGCATCGGGGCCACCACCGGGCACTGGATCTGTGAGCGAATGTGTTGTAGGAGCTGGCCCGTGAGCCTGCTACCATTTGTCAACACGTCGAGGGACCATGTTGCCATTTACGATATTTTTTGGGCAAGATGTGCGGCAAGCTCTAAATTTGTCTTTCAATTTCAATTTTGCCCATTTTTTTTTTTCGCTGCAAGTTTCAATTAATTGTTCCTCTGGCAAACAATGAAACTCGACGAGCGTAGCATAGGCGCCAGTGCTCGCTGACGCATGACTACGTTACAGATAAACCAGGATATCCACGAACAGCTGTCTTGCACGGCTGCGTGCGCGGACGAACCGACTGCTCTAATTTGGCGCATGTGTCAAGCCCCACGTTTTCAGCCCTGGGCGGCAGCATATTATTTGTTTATTGCATCTTGTTTGCGTGAAGCTGGACCAATCGAGATGCCTCGTGGCGCGGCAACAGCGAAACATCACCAAGCCTGAGGCACGGCAACAGCAAACCATTACCTAGCGCATCCACGAGATGCACCAGGACGATTGCGGACCGCTTTGGGCGTTTCAGAGGTGCACAGCGGCAGAGACCCGCGCGACCATCAGCGTAGCAAGCGCCCCAACAATAGGAAGGCATCCTATTGTGAACGGCGTTCAGTCTTTTCGGTGTATTTTTTTTTTTCGGCTCATCATGCTCGGATGAGGCTCATACACTTGATCTGGGCGATGGCGTCAAACCTCGATGTGCTCAGTGCTGTGCGCACCAGTGCGGATGAGGCCGAGTACCAGCAGCTCTTGAGCGCACAGGCGCAGCCGGTGCATTGGTCGTTTGAGGTGGTGCCGCATGTGTTTCGGCAATCATCGCTGGCCACAGACGACTCCTCGTTCGACTACTTGCGGGAGGACTTTGGCATCGAGATGCCCTGGCCGCAGGTGCGGGCCAAGCTCGACCACCTCAACGCGCAGCTGGGCCCCGACGAGCAGTACAAGATTGTGTTTATGGCGCGCCACGGCCAGGGGTTCCACAACGTTGCCCACGACAAGTATGGCGACGACGCGTGGAATGACCACTGGAGCAAGCTCAATGGCGACGGCACCATGGTGTGGGGCCCTGACCCCGACTTGACCACCGACGGCAAGGCGCAGGCGGTGGCCAACCACGACGAGTGGCGCCGCCAGTTGCGCGCCGGCGCGCCGCGCCCGACGCAGTTCTACCTGTCGCCGCTCTCGCGCTCGCTCGACACGCATTTCCTCACGTGGGGCAGCGCCGAGCGCCCGCTCGTGATGGAGAACCTCCGCGAGACCTACGGCGTCCACACGTGCGACAAGCGCGCGCCGGCGCGAGTGTTGCGCCAAAAATACGCCGCCGACTTTGAGGACGGCTTCGCCGAGGAGGACCCCTGGTACCGCGACGACGAGCGCGAGCTGGTGGCCCACCACGCCATGCGCATCAATCAGCTGTTCCAGGACATCTTCAACGCGGCGCCGCAGCACGCCGTCATCAGCACCACCACCCACTCGGGCAGCATCCGCGCGGCGTTGCTCGTGTTGGGACACCGCCCCTTCACGGTGGCCACCGGCGGCATGATCCCCGTGTTTGTGCGCGCCCGCCGCGCCTGAACGACACCCACGCCCCACCGCCCCCGTAGCCGCTATCGCTTTGATTGGCGCACGCCCGCTCTTTTTTTCTCTCTGATTTGGGGTTTGTCGAGATTGCGACCACGGCTCCCCCTGCACCGCCTTCTTCGTCATGGACTCTTATGACGACGACCTCTACCCGTTGGCGCTCCTCATGGACGAGCTCAAGCACGACGACGTGGCCAACCGCGTCGAGGCGATGGAGAAGCTCGACACGATCGCCATCGCGCTCGGCCCCGAGCGCACCCGCCAGGAGCTCATGCCGTTCTTGCACGAGGTGGCGCAGGACGACGAGGAGGAGGTGTTCGCGGTGTTGGCCACGCAGTTGGGCCACTTCATCCCGCTCGTTGGCGGCCACCAGCACTGTCTGCAGGTGATCTCGATCTTGCTGGTGTTGGCGCTGCTCGAAGAGCCCATTGTGCGCGACAAGGCCATCGCGCTGCTCAACCACATTGCGCTGGAGTTGCACGACGACGAGATCAACGGCATTTTCTTGCAGCTCATAGAGACGTTGCTGACCGGGCTGTGGTTTCTGCTGAAGGTGGCGCTGTGCGGGCTCTACAAGCTGGTGATTGTGCGCACGCCGGCGCCAACGCGCCGCAAGTTGCTCCTGCTCTACCTCAAGCTCGTCACCGACGACCTGCCCATTGTCAGGCGTGCTGCGGCGCTGCACCTCCCGCAGCTCGTCGACAAGTTGACCGAGTTCACCCACCACACCGCCAACTCGTCCCCCGACAAGGTCAGCGCCGCCGACTGGGAGGTGATACTGCAGATGTTCCAGTTCTTGATCAACGACGACCAGGACCTGGTCAAGCACCTCGCGGTCGACGTGCTCGTGCTGATTTTGGGGTTCTTCCAGCTGGTGCACGACCAGCTGCACGACGCCGAGTTCTTGGTGCTGCTGCTCAAGTTGATCGAGGACGAGAGCTGGCGCGTGCGCTACGCCGCCGCCGACAAGTTCGCCAAGGTGGCGCAGAACTTCGCCCACACCGAGCTGGAGTTGCTCAAGTTGGTGGACCCGTTTGTGCTCTTGATCAAGGACAACGAGGCCGAGGTGCGCCGCGCCATCGCGCGCCAGTTGCCCGACTTTTGCCAGTTGCTCCACGACGCGGCGCCCTCGCACCTGCGCGACATTGTGTTGCACAAGGTGGTGCCCGTGGTAGACGAGTTGAGCCAGGACCCGCACGAAAACGTGCGGGCGCTGCTCGCGCTGACGATCACGCGCCTCGCGCCCATCCTCGAGAAGCAGGCCACCATTGACAGCCTATTGCCGATCTTTTTGCTGATGTTGAAGGACGAGTTCCCCGACGTGCGCCTCAACATCATCAGCAACTTGCTGGTAGTCAACGACACCATCGGCATCAACTTGCTCCTGACCAACTTGTTGCCCGCCATCACCGAGTTGGCACAGGACTCCAAGTGGCGTGTGCGCTTGGCCATCATCGAGTACATCCCCAAGTTGGCGCAGCAGTTGGGGGTCTCGTTCTTCAACGAGGAGTTGTTGACGTTGTGCATGCTGTGGTTGTGGGACCCCGTGTTCGCCATCCGCGACGCCGCCGTCGACAACTTGCGCGAGCTCACCACCATCTTTGGCTCCGAGTGGGCCGAGCGCGAGCTCGTCGACCGCTTGCTCAACCGCAAGGTGGAGCTGGCCGACGACAAGATCGACTACTCCAACTTCATCATCCGCATAACCTGTCTCTTTGCCGCCACCAAGTTGGTGCCCGTGGTCGACGTGGCGGTGACGTTGGAGAAGCTTTTGCCCTTTTTGAACAGCTTGGTCGACGACGCGGTGCCCAACATCAGATTCAACGTGGCCAAGCTGTACCTGGTGGTGGCGGCCACCTTGAAGCGCGCAGGCGCGAGTGACAAGGGCCGCGCCGACAGGGTGGTGGCAGAGGAGGTGGTGCCGCGGTTGCAAAAGCTCCTGCACGACTCCGACGACGACGTGCGCTACTTCGCCGCCAAGAGCATCGAGGAAATTGGTTTGTTTTGATCTACGGGTCTTCGTAATGTCATTCACTGTAGGCGCTGCTACGCCGCCTGCTTCGCCGCGAGCTTCTCAAAGTCAAAGTCGAACGACGCGCCGCACCCGCACGCCGTCGAGGTGTACGGCGAGTCCACCACTTTGAACGAGCTGCCAATCAACTCCTTGGTGTAGTCGATCTTGGAGTCCTGCAAGATCTGCAACGAGCTCTCGTCCATGATCACGTACGCCACCTGGCCCTCCTGCTGCCGCTGGAACACGAGCAACTCGTCCTCGCGCCCCTCCGCCTTGGCGGCAGCAATCTCCTGCTCCAAGTCTGACAACGCCAAGTTGTACTGAAACCCGTGGCACCCGCCGCTCTCCACGTTGATTTTGAGCGCTGTGTGTGGGTTGTGGTCCTGCTCGGCGATGCCCGTGAGCTTGCGGCTGGCGCGCGATGTGATGGCAATCGCTAAGTCCGTCTGGCCGTGCACGAGCTTGGTCACGTTGAAGTCGTCGATGTCCTCCTGTGGCACTGGCGGCGCCGCCGCCTGTGGCGCCGCCGCCTTTGGCGCCTCCTTGGGCTGCGCAAATGCCGCCGGCTTCAATTGCCTCGAGGCGGTCGACTGCCCGCGGTGCTGGCCCGCGCCTAACGCGGCCACCGCGGCGACGCGCAACGGCGCCCGCATCACCGCGACGCGCAACGGTACCCGCCCCGTGGCAGCCGCCCGCACGAGCCTGGCTGTGTATGGAGTAAATATCAGCATTGTCTTGGGTAAGGAGAGCCTCCCACAAACACCCCAGAAAAAATGACTAAGCTAGCCCGTCACGTGCCACTACCTACACACAAAATAGTCTCCATGTGTCTCGTCTAGACATGCTCCTCGTTGGCGATCCTCCAGCTGGGCAAAAGGTCAAGATGCTTCCAGTCGTCCTGCGGCCCCTCCATGCCAAATGCGACGCCCCTGAAGTACCAGAAGCAGCCCGCCACCATCACATACCACGCCGCGTAGATCGCCACGTACAACGCGCGCTTGGCGTGGGAGTGCGAGCGCACCAACCCGCGCGTCAAGCTCTCCAACTCGTATACAAACACCATCATGGCGAAGTACAACGCCGGCACGTAGTGGTGCACATACGTCACCCGTCCCATAACCACAAACGGCATGAAGTGCAACCCCCACCCAAACATGGGGTAGATGCCGCCCATGAGGAACAAGCGCAACTTTTGCGGATCATTGGCGGGGAAGTCCTCGATCTGGCGCTGCCATCTAACCGCATACCAGATCACCACCCCGAAAAAGGCAAGCACGGCAAGCGTCGAGGGCCACGTTGTCGCCGGCGACCCAATCATAAAGTACTTGACGTTGCTAGCGCCCCACAGGCACATGCGGATGCCGACGCGCAACGTGGGCCACTCCCACGCACTCGAAGCCAAGTCGTCCTGCTTCTCCAAGTCGGGGATCAACGCGTTGTTGGTGGCCATCATCGCCAAGTTTAACTGGATAAAGTCTTTGAGGAAACGCGTCTTCGGGAGTTTGAAGTCGTCGCCGCCAGAGGGCAAAAGCGCATTCTCGTTGTTCTCAATGTTCCACCACGTGCGCTTGTCCTTGGCAAAGGGGTTCTTGTAGCACACCACTTCGCCCTGTCTGAACCCCCAGTGGGGCAACGAGTTACCCGAAACCCCCAAGTAACAGTTCATGGCGGGGTTGAACAACCGGAACGACGAGGTCAACGAATGCAAGCGCGTCTTGTTCTCAGTGCCCAATTGCTCCATAATCTCGACTCTCCAGTTGTCCTTCTCGTCGCCAACGGTCAAGTTGCCGTAGCCCGCCACTTCCCACTCCAGCTTCAGCACCGGCGCCGCCACGGCATGCGTGTGCAAATTGCGCCCCGTCATGGGGTGCACCAACCGGATCAACATGCCGTCGACAATGTACTCAATCTCTTGCGAGTTGTCCAGGTCGTAGTAGGGCTCGGGGCGTGGTCTCTGGAAAACCCAGTTGTTGTTGGAGTCCTTGTGCAGGTAGGTGGTGACTTGTTGTTGCTTGGAGCCCTCGGGGAAGGTTTGCACGTGTGAGTGCAAAAGCCCGCCCGTGAGGCCCTGGTTCTTCAAAGTGCACTGCAGATGGCCCATCGACACGTCGCGTGCACCGCCGAGGATGTCGGACCCCTGAAGGTTGGCCTGAAACAAACTCGACATGTTGGCGTCGCCGGTGCCCAGACGCGAAAGAAGATCGAAATGTATCTTAAACAGAAGCAAAAAGATCGCCATGGGCACCACAATGAGCGCCACTATGCGTGCCCCCCAGTGGGCCGTGTAAAGCCGCCACGACAAGGTGCGGTCGCCCAATTTGTTCCACAAATCAACCACGGTGTAGATGCCAATCAAGGTGGTGACAAACAAGCCAACCATCTTCACCAGGCACGTGCAGCCAATCAGGGTCCCCAAGAGCAAGATCCACTTCCACCACTTGCGCAGGGTCAATGGTTGGCGCTCGCGGACGTTGATCGAGTCGAATCGCACAAAGCAGAAAATGGTCGCCACGGTGAAAAACAACAACATCGAGTCGAGCAAGATAAACTTGCCCAAGGTGACGTACGACAACTCCAATGCGACCATCAAGGTGAAAAGCCACGTTGATGCTATCAGAAACCCAATTTCCTTGAACGTGTAGTAGGCCAAGGGGACACACAACGACGAGAACACCGCCTGGAAGACGCGCATCTTGGTGTAGTCAATGTAGTCGGGGTACTTTTCCCCCAGCGGGAAGTCCCACAGCCCGTTATAGTTGGCAAGGTACCCCGAGAGTCCAATGAGCATCTTGCCCAAGGGCGGATGGACGTCGTGATAAAACTCGTGACGGAGGTAGTACAGGCCAAACTTGCCAAAGTGGGCCTCGTCCCACACCACAGCGTCGTTGACGCCGATGCGGTAGAGCCGCACGCCGAAGGACAAAATGGTGAAGAGGATGGGCGCGAGCCACGACTCGAGTTGACGAAGCGACAGCGCGCGGTCTTCAAACTGCGCCCGCTTGGTGGCCTCCACCGAGTCGACGGCAGCGGCCTGGGGCGCGCTGGCCTCTATCCTCGACAAACCCGTGGTCCTGTGCCTGATGGAAGACGATGTCTCGTTCGCTCGGCCGGTTGCTGACATAGCTGACGAAGGCGGGGAGGTGGGAGGAGAGCGAGACTTGAACAGCGTGGAGGCTACGGATTTTTTTCCCACACACACACACGCGCCCAGCGCTCCAACGAGCGCGCTAGGGCGCGCGTCCAGCGTGGCCACTTTTTACGTTTATTTTTTTTATTTTTGTTTTCTTTCTTGTTGCAGCCTGTTAGTGGCGCGGAAACAACGACACTAGAAGAAACCAGACGAGAGACCGTTCGGATAG
This sequence comes from Debaryomycetaceae sp. JAC-2022a, assembly GCA_032598715.1. Taxonomy (NCBI): domain Eukaryota; kingdom Fungi; phylum Ascomycota; class Pichiomycetes; order Serinales; family Debaryomycetaceae; species Debaryomycetaceae sp. JAC-2022a. Next base: position 1,667,990 of record CP095434.1, on the reverse strand, counting down.
AGTATTGTGGTCCGCATTGTGTGAGACGGGAGCGGCGTTTTGTATAGCCCTGTGGATCTTGATCCTGCCGTCCAGGGAAATGTTGACGATGCTCGTCACAATTCGAGCGAGGGGTAATGGGCGCAAATTTAGCGAACACGCAACTTTGAGGTGCGCGAAAAGCTGATCGGTCAAGCTGGCATCAACGGCGCCAGCACCGTCAAAACGAGCGATTTTGTCGAGGTCTTGCTGGCCTATGAATACACCGATTTGACGCAAGTTGTCGCCCACCACTTTAGCCGAATCGAAAGTAAGCTCGATGTCCCCAAACACCAGCACGTGGTTAGTGCGGTTCAATTGATCGATGGCTTGCACAATGTACTCTTGGCTGATGCGGCTTGGTTTGATCACGAGTGGGTACGGCGCCTCATCCACACACTCGACAATTCTGAGTAATGCCTCGCACATGGCGGCATTGGGTGACTTGACAAGCACAACCGTGTTGAAGTCCTCCCCGCTTTCCTCGCGTTGGCGTCTCTTGATGAACACCATCGTTTGACGCGGTAAAATGCGCACACTGGCATGCCTGATGCTGAAATATGTGATTTCGTAGTGGTCATTCTCCTGCACCGAGCCTCCACTCGAGACTTTGAGTTGATTCAATAGATCAATGTAACTGTCGATTGAGGTGATCAACTCGCTCCATGACTCGAGCAACTGAGGCGACGTTCTCCGCAAGTACAGGTAAAGGAATTTGGCGAAATTATCTAGAAAAAGCGCAAACCCCATTACAGGTTCTGCAGAGGGCACTGCATCCTGAGACACGGGAGCGCGAAAGGAGTCGGCTGGGGTAAAGTAGGTGTATGGTAAGGATCCATTGGCCTTGAATACTTGAAAGGTCTGGTCTAGTATCACCTCTTCATTGAGCATTGACTTCCAATCGGTGGGGCACCTTTTTTTTATTTATTGTTGTTCTTGCCGCGCTATAGGTGCAGGAGAGAACCCGCTTAGCCGACCGGCCCATAATGTCGACCGTGGCCCAACAGCGGCATATGTTGCAGCCGCGGCGGCAGCACGAGCAGCAAAAGTAATTGACGCAACGCAAGTCTTGCATTTTGATGCGTTATGCAATGCAGGCAACGCAGTGATATCATCACTGATCCAGCCTTACCGTACCACACTCATTCGTTTAAGAAAACACACTTATTTCTCATATAGATTTATTTGTTTCGTTTGGAATACATAATATCCCTCGTCATCGGTAACACAGACGATATCAAAAACTACCGCAACCCCTACTATGAAGCACCAAATAACGGGTACATGGATAGGTCAGCTAATACACCTGCGCTGGCTAGCAACCAGGTTGATCAGCTCACCTCCAGCAAATCTGCTTTCTTTCCATTCACCGTAATTCGCATTTATAACTTCAGTTCAGAACCACGCGCGTCGGCTAGTTAATTGGAAGCCTTGGCAACATGCTCCAACAAGTCAACGACTCTGGTAGAGTAGCCGTACTCGTTGTCGTACCAAGAGATCAACTTGACGAAAGTGGGAGACAACAAAATACCAGCCTTCTCGTCAAAGATCGAAGAGTGGGTGTCCTGCAAGAAGTCAGTGGAGACAACAGCGTCGGAGGTGTAACCCAAAACACCCTTCAACTCACCGTCAGCGGCAGCCTTGACAGCCTCGGTGATCTCGGCGTAAGTGGCAGCCTTCTTCAATCTGACAGTCAAGTCGACAACGGACACGTCAACAGTGGGCACTCTCAAAGACATCCCGGTCAACTTGCCGTTCAACTCAGGGATAACCTTACCAACGGCCTTAGCGGCACCAGTGGAAGAGGGGATAATGTTCCCAGAGGCAGTTCTACCACCTCTCCAGTCCTTGTGGGATGGACCGTCAACGGTCTTCTGGGTGGCAGTGATAGAGTGCACGGTGGTCATCAAGCCCTCCTCAATGCCGAAGGCATCGTTGATAACCTTGGCCAATGGGGCCAAACAGTTGGTGGTACAAGATGCGTTGGAAACAATCTTGAGGTCTGGGGTGTACTTGGTGTGGTTGACACCAACAACAAACATAGGGGCGTCGGAGGAAGGAGCAGTGATGATCACCTTCTTGGCACCACCGTCAATATGCTTCTGGGCACCCTCCAAGGTGGTGAAGACACCGGTGGACTCGATAACGTAGTCGACACCGGCCTTACCCCAAGGAATGTTGGAAGGATCCTTCTCCCCGAAAACCTTGATGGCATGGCCATCAATGATCAAGTTGTCGTCCTTGGAGGTTACCTCGCCCTTGTACTTACCGTGCGTGGAGTCGTACTTGAACATGTAGGCAGCGTAGTCCGGAGCGATAAATGGGTCGTTAACAGCGACAACATTGATGTCCTTTCTTTGGAGGGCGATTCTCAAGACGAGACGACCGATACGACCGAAACCGTTAATACCAATTGTGATAGCCATTGTGTTTAGTGATAGTCAAAAAGAGCAAGCTTTATTTGTGGGTAACAATTAAAACTAAATTGGACCGTGGAAGATTTCACGGCACCCTTTTATACTATTTCCCACATTGTCGACCCTTAGCTTGCCCGGGTCGAAGTTCTCCATACGGGCGGGCGCACGACTCCCGGGCGAACGCTATTACAGAGGCGATCATATTTTTTCCACAACCTTCTAAGTCACGTGCCAGAAACCATACTAAGGTACGAGCATCGCCATCAGCAACCGAGTACGGTTTGAGTATTATAGTGGCAAGTATTGCCTCACAACACAGTTGAGCAAAGATCTAGAAGGACATTGCAACAGCGTTATACCGCATACTCTCACTGGTGAATGTATGCACGAGATGCACGTTTCGCCCTCGGAGCATAGCCATTTGTGGGGTTGATTGCGAAAACCCGGGGAAGTTAGGGTGGCCATGGAAAATACCGTCAACACGAAAATCTTCATGCGCGCCGAGCCTTGGCTACAGAAGGAATTCGCTACGTGTGGTACTTGCTCTCGCATCCATATTCAGGCTTGCGATTTATCTTGCTTCAGCTTAGCACTAAGTCTGTTAACACGGCAACTTATGGAGCATCAGTGCATTCCCAGTCAGTCGGTTCGTATGCATTGGGCTGATCAATCTCCTCCACTTCATCGGGTGTAAGTTCGAAGTCGTAGACATCAAGATTCGACTTCAAACGAGAGATGGTCTTGGTCTTGGGCAAAGGGATATTCCCATGCTGAAGCGACCATCTGATCAACACTTGCACTGGGGACACCGAGTATTTGGATGCAATCTTGCCAATAACCGAATGGTCCACTTTGTAGCCGTGCGTCAATGGCGCGTATGCCTCAACCTGAATGTCGTGCGCGCGGCACCAGTCAGCCAATTCCTGACGCATAACCCATGGGCTGATTTCAATCTGGTTGACAACCGGCTTATGTTTCAACTCTTTCCAGTCCAAAAGCTGTTGCAAATGCTTGACACCATAGTTGGACACGCCAATACTTTTCACCTTACCAGTGTCCACCGCCTCTTGCATTGCCTTCCATGTTTGTAGTCTTTCCTCGGGACCGCACAAGGGCGAGTGAATCAACAACAAGTCGATATATTCCAACTCCTTGACTTTATCCAAGCACCGACCTATGGCACTTTTTGCGTTCTGATAGCCACATTCAGAATTCCACAACTTCGTGGTATAGAATACATCTTCGCGCTTGTTACTGGTGTCCTCATTAAGCCACTTGTAGATTCCCTGACCTACCTCCTGCTCATTGTGGTACAATACAGCCGTGTCAAAGTGGCGGTAGCCAACCTTGCAAGCCTCATACACAACCTCTGCTGTGCGTGCATTGGGGATGTCGTAACATCCGAGCCCAACGCTGGGTATGTTGTATCCGGAGTTCAATTTGATGACTTTTGTTACTTTATGCGACATTTTGTTGAAAAGAGAATTACTTTCGGAGCGGGATGAGAAACGCTTGCTCAATTATTTATCAGTGCATAACTGGTGATTGCTTGCACGTAAGCAAATCAGCTTCGTCTGCACATGTATGCTGTCCCAAACAGCAATGATACAGCATCACTAATTAAGGTCTACGTCATACCAGGTCGAGTTTGGAGCCATTGCATGAACTTGTAGACGGCATATTCCCTACCTTGGTGCAAATCAATTTTGGGCATCCGTGAAGTAAGATCTATTTTTGTTTTCTTTTCGTCAGAGTGTTTGTGAACTTCGTCGTGCGGCTAGCTTCCTTCGCTAGCCTGATGAATTGTTGTGACAACATGACGGCCTGTTTTGGAAAGTCGTAACTTACGAGAAGACGTAGGCATTGTTAGCGAAGATGAGGAAGGGACCTTGTTATGGCCGACGCTTGAGGGCTTAAGTTCTGTCGACATCATCAACGTGGTTGGGTCTTTTTCAGATGGAAACGGTTATTTCGTCTTTCGCAAGGAGCATGGTGGTTATCAAGTGTGGCATTATATTATCGGTACGTATCGTACAACTATCACAATGCGTAAGATAGTAGATTGGGGTATTCTCACGTGTGTAATAAAGATAGGACTACTCGTTACTGCCATTCATGTGGCTGTGTACTTCAGCGGAGACTTTCTGTATGCCGCCGAGTTGTCTCTGCCTTGATGTAATATTGAAGTATAAACAATGGTTGTTCGCTTCATCAATTGTGATGCTTGACTTGGTTAATTTCGGATTAGGCACATCGCCGCGCCCGGCTTGCGACGCGACGTTTCTATCAAGTTTATTCCCGTTGATCATTATAAGAGCAGTCACTGCCACTTATTCGGGCCGGTTTTAGAGAGATTTATGGAAAGAGAAAGATAGCCGTTCGACGTATAGAGCTGTCGGGTCATGACTTCATATGCACGAAGAATAAAAAGTCGGCACGATCGATTAGTTCAATTAAGCGCTCAAAGAATTGTCCATCTTGGCGCCAACTAGTTTTGTTCAGATGTGAAGTCCGTGGTGTTCAAATCTAGACAATATGTACTTGAACGAGACAATATGTTGTCTACACGGAGATTGCTTTCGTTATGTTTTCTCGGTGGTTTCAAAAAGCAGCACAAACATCTTCATTTACGACAATTCTGACAACCATTGCTTATTGCCGATCCGACACCTGCAATAGTTAAAATCACGATTTTTTTTTTTTATTTACGTGCACGGCGACAAACTATGAGGCAATATCTAGATTATGTCCGACTGTGAAACAAAAGTGTCGCGGGTGTATACTATATGCGGAATATCCGACGGCTTGTTCTCCAGTGCTAAAATTTTCTATGCATGCATGTATGCATGTAATGACCTAGGCCCAAGCCCTGGCCACCTCGAAGCGCTCATCAACAGGGTTTATAATAATGTCACATCCGCCCGTACGGCTGGCACCTCTTCACGCAATCCTCATTTCACATACACTTGTTCTTATGATTCAAGTTCACTACTGAAAGCAGTGGCTCAATTTCAATCTTCACGCCGTGCACATCTCACCTAAGCGTTAGGCTCAACACGCTTTCACTGTACGATACTGATTACAAATACAACTATTCAATTCAATTCTTAGACAACCTTTTTCCAATTAGCATCTGAAGACCCTCAGTCACCACAACACTACACCGACACAATACCTGACCATTGTCTGAACACTGTCTTCCCTTGGGACCCCTGCTAGTCAACAAGTGGACTAGGTATTATTGCATCTTTCGACCAACATAATCGACTCGCGGGTGACTATCAATAGCCCCGATCAAACCATCATGATCAGCCAGGATGTGCCATCGTCGCCAGAGTACGACGACGACAGTTCTAAGCCGTTTCATCATAAGAAAAAAAGAGTGGGTAAGGCTTGCGACTCGTGTAGAATCAAAAAGACAAAGTGTGATGGAAAGAAACCATGTGGCAAATGTCTCAGCGACAACAAGATATGCGTTTTTACTGAGAAGCGTAAATCCAAGGATAGACATCATCCTTCGGGCTACGTTGAATTGCTCGAGACTAGAATCGATCTCCTCTCGAAATCACTTGAAAAGATAATATACCTATCAACTCCACACTTGAAATTTCTCCAAGAGTTGCAAGTTGAGAATCGCGAAAACATACCCATCAATGAAGTCGTATCATACTTGATACAGAAGGAGGGACTTTTGAAGAACCACCCAATAGAATGGGACTATGGGGCTTTGCTTGCTGCCAAGTTACCATCAGATGAAGAGGGCATCAAGAAGGCCTCGCGTGAGTTTGCAGAGCATTCGCAAACCATAGAACATGCACGGAACCTGCAAATGGAGAAACACTCACACAACACTCCCCAGCCGAAACGGTTGGATACCTTCCAGAAAACGGGACAAAAGACTCTACTAGTGAACGAACACACAATGCGCCTGCCACCAAGCACATCGTTGTTTTCCCATGCCTCAATAAAGCGAGAGGCAGAGGACGATCTCATGGCTGAACGTATTGGTCTCAATCATGATGTGAAACCACCTGCACCGCTATCAGGTGCCACCTCGTATGACACATCGCTCAATGGCCGCAACAAGATGATGTCACAACTGCCAGATCTCGTTAAATTTGGGCGCCGAAGGCCCAAAAGCATGAATGAGAAACTCAACCCCGAAGAGTTCTCATTGGGCGGAGTTTTCTCAACCAATGCCATACTATCGCCAACGGCAATACAATCATCGGAAGCTGATTCCGACGCAGCTTCAGCCAAATTCGATTTGGATCTGGATCTGCCGCAAAATGTTCACAGCATGTCGCAACAAATACTTTCCAACTACATCGATGATCCGCCTCAGCTACCATCGCAACTTTTAGATTCGAGTAGGCAACCAGCAGTTAACTTCATTGGTGGAGGAGGATCAATGACTTCACTTACTAACAAATTCGAAAATCACGAGATCAACTCGCCAATTGCAACTTCGGTTTCGATGAACTCCAATGGTAGTCTGTCATCGTCCATAGCACGACGGGGGTCTTGGATTGCAAGATCCTACTCGCCCTCACACCAGAAGATACTAAATGGCAATCATATACACAAACCCTTGCACAACCATCACTCAAATACATCCGCCGTCAATCTTGACTTTGTCAACCGAAAGAATTCGTACTCGTCGCAATCGACTCAAACGCCCGATAAAGCAAAAAATGCACCAGAGTACACACTCAATGATTACAAAGAGTTAGAAGTCGCCACTGACGTTCAAACTTTACCCTCTCAAGCTATCAATTTTCACAGCGACTTTGATTCCTTCAACATTATTGACGCAGACAATATCGAAAGCTTTCCGATGAACCCCACGTTTTTCGCGCAATCATGAACAAATCTATATACAATATCAATGTGACTAATTGAGTCAGTGCTTGATGAGTTTTATCGATCTAGTGTCTGATACGAAGATACCCCTTACTCAGTAGTATAATCCAAAATCAACGAATATCATATTGTATAGGATGTCAGTGGATCTGGCCATCGATGATTTGAGATCAATTTGAGAAAGAGAACTGATACTCAATTCAAAAGACTATCGCAGAAACTTTCGATGGGTTGCCACAGTGACTAATTAATGTGAGGATGATAAAAAGGCTTATGGTGTGATTCGCAGTCACCCCAACATTTTACCAGCATTGAGCGATTTGCGGGATTCATTAGGCTTGCACATTCGCTATCAGACATTAGATCCAGAACAGATACACCCCATACATGTACAACGGAGTATTGTAAGCAGTAGAGTAGCCTTGTTGCTACGATCTGCTGAGATTAAGCTTCAGTTGTCCGATTTGTTTGTGTTTCACAACACATTCTCCTCTTGGTACTTTAGTCGACAGAAGTTGACTAGTATTTAGAGGAGCTTTACATTTCTTAATAGATCTATGTCCGGGTAACATGTATACATTCTTACGTAGACTTTATCATAGAAGGCACCTTAATGTGCGTAGCATTTGCAGTGTTTGCAGCCAACTCATTTCTGTATTTTGTTCTGTATCTCGCGGTAATGGGGCCTCCCCTCTCTCTCTCTCTTTTTTTTTTTTTTTTTTCTGTTCTGTGAATAGGTCGTGTACCACACATATGAGCAGTGGTTGATGAATATTTCAATTGTAGTATGATATAAAAAGGACATATTGACCTATATGCAGGATTGACGATTGCAATGAGCGTGAGTAGAGAGTTCTGTAAGTGAACAGGCAGTTTGTAGTGGAAAAAAGAGATGTGCTTATATGCAGTATTGTACATTGAAATGAGCGAGAGTAGATAAATTTTGGAAAGGAACAAATTACATTAGGTCCACTAAGTGCGGTGGTCGACCCGAATATTAGAGAAAAATATGGTCTAGTTGAAGAGAGCACATCAGTAGCGCATAGGTAGACATATTCATAGTGGCAAAGACTCGAAACCAAAAAAAAAAGATTAGATTGCAGCACGAGAGTTTCGCGTATGGTCTCCCACTACACTACTCGGTCTCGCTCTTAGCAGCTTAACTACAGTTGATCGGACGGGAAACGGTGCTTTCTGCTAGATATGGCCGCAACCGAAATACTATGTTTGGAGGTACGATATATGCAAGCGGGGGGAATTTTCTTGCTGCAAAACACAAATAGCGAACAATGTGGGCTTTGAGTCTTTTACTTCCTACAGTAGACACTCTGCATAGAGAATCCTACAGCAGAATGGCCCCTACAAGATCTACAAAGCGCTCATGGCGCAGGCCCATCACCAGGTTCACCACACCTGACGCAAGATAAACATGCATGAATTGTACATAGTACAGAAGAAGGAGAACCTCCATAGTATTGTTTCTTTTTCTGACCAAGTTGGCTCATGTATGTATGCATCATGTGCAAGGGGTAGCGAAAATGTGTGACGTTTGCGTAAAGAAACGCAAAAGGGATGTGGTGAAAAAGTTACAGATGGGATTGATAGGTTTTTATACTTTTGCAGCACTCTCAAGAAAGTAGCAATTTTTTTGCAACACTCGATGTTATACGCAGGAGCACCAGGTACATAGACAAAACTCAAGTAAACGATAAGAAGAATGCTATACACTTGACTGGACAAGTGAAGAACATCTATGGAACGAAAGTTCAAGGTATGGAAATGTAGAAGAAACACCATTGAGTGACTGTGTGAGTTTGTAGAACTAGACAGGACGCCTTGAGTGGCCTGAGAGGAGTAAGAGGCTAGGGATTATTGATCGGGAAGTAAGGCTGTAGCAGAAGGTAAAATGGACGTGTAATTACAAGTATGGTATCCAAGGCTACACGTGCTGTAAGGTTACATTAATACATGCAGAGGAACAGTTACGAACCCAAAATGAAGATGAGAAAGTGTACAAATGGAGGATGAGAGTCGTGCTTGAGATCAAAGTTTTATGCTATCAAAATGGTGCAAAATGGAGGCCAGCATCCTGAGCTAGGATTTGACCGAATTTTGAAAGTTCTGCTGCGAACGCGAAAATGTATTTTGAAATTGATGTAGACTCAAGGTTTTCAATGGTGGTCTCGGATCCTTGATACGACGAGATATAACGAATAATGTATGGCGAATAGGGCTACATTGTAGAGTGGATTATCTAGAGAAGTATAGTGAGTACCCCCAAATATTATTCCGAAATCAAGGTTTTTGGAAGGGTTTAGGCCAAGTTAGTTAGCAAAAATGTCTGTAGAAGATTCTGAATATAAGTTAGTGGCGTCACATTTGAGGGTCAATAAACATGATGGTTGCAACGTTGTGTATGTGAACTGCCAATAAAAAGCGCGCGCAGTGGGCGAAATTAATTCTGATGTATGTGCAGAACATGAAAAAAGAGAGAAAAAATGTTAAGTGAAAGACATTCCGTACACCCAGAGTAAAATTCGGCGACCAGCTCATGACTGCCATCCCGTGATGAAACTTTGTAACAGCGTAGAGGTTGTGTAAATATACATGATTTGCATGTATGGATGTAGCATTGAAAGGCTAGAGCGAGCAATGAGCGTGAGGCAGTGTTCTGGAGGATAAGTTAAGTTGACAATAGAATTGAAGAGAAGTCACCAATAAGAGAGTAATCATATGAAGGAGTGTTCAGTAATATGTGAATGTGACGTCATGAAAAGTTGATGATGGGCCTTGAGAATGGAGAGAATGGACCGAAAAGAGGATGAAAAGGTGCACAAATGGAGGATGAGAGTCGTGCTTGAGATCAAAGTTTTATGCTAACAAAATGGTGCAAAATGGAGGCCAGCATCCTGAGCTAGGATTTGACCGATTTTGAAAGTTCTGCTGCGAACGCGAAAATGTATTTTGAAATTGATGTAGACTCAAGGTTTTCAATGGTGGTCTCGGATCTTAGATACGACGAGATAAAACGAATAATGTATGGCGAATAGGGCTACATTGTAGAGTGGAGTATTCAGAGAAGTGAAGTGAGTACCCCCAAATATTATTCCAGAGTCAAAGGTTTTGGAAGGGATTGGACCAAGTCGACTAGCAAAAATGTCTGTAAAAGATTCTGAATCCAAGTTAGTGACGTGATTTTTGAGTGTGAGTAGGTGTATACGGAGGGACGTCGTTTATGTGAACTTTTGAAAAAAGCGTGCACCGTCCAAAAAAGTACCATTGATTTATCGAAGATGGGGAGATACGCCTGAAAGGTCGAAAATTCAAAATACAGGTATGAGAGATCTGAAAGTATATTCAGAGTTAGGCGACCGAGGGGATCACAATGAGGTAAGTATGAGCATAATTTTAGTACAAATAAGTGCATTTAGTGTGAGAGATACGAAGGCATGAGGTGCGGCATGGTCAGAAATCAAAGGTTAAGTGAGACGCACCTCAAGGTATGCAGGTCACGAAGCATAGGTCAATGGTGTATTGTGCGACCGAAGTGAGATTTGTTTATGTGTTTTATGGGAATAGATGCAAGTGCATAGTTGGAAAAGCAAAAAAGAGTACAAGCGTAGGAATGTTAGAAAGTTGTATCTGTGAATTTCGCATTTGTGGTGAAATCCATTTGTGAACATCTAAATTCAAGCGCGCAGAACTGGTGCGAAAAAAGAGTGGTTGAACCGCACAAATAGAAGCGGGCGCACCCTCGAGTTTGATTTTTCGTAGACACGTTATGCAGGCGTATTTTACGTGCATATGTATAACGAATGCCGGGGGTACTTTATGCGAAAGCATGAGACAATTGAAAGAATTGAAGAGTTCTACTCTTCAGTTCGATTAATGTCTTTATGGCCTCGTTGTTTAGTGGGGAGAGTTTAATGGTGAAACGTAAGTTTTCTATTGCTCTTTACGCTAAAACAACATGGGTTATCTCTTGTTTGAACACATTTATGTAGGAAAACAGAGTAGCCTGAACAGTCTTATACCAGATATCTAACGATTCTGTGTGTAAGCACTGAAGGATTTAGTGGATTACTAGCCTATGGCAAGTGTTTAACTAAAAACTTATTTGGGGGTCTGCTACGTTGAATAGCCAGATTTAGTTCTGTGATTCTCTGTAAGTAACCTCCTCCATGGTTGGTTATGTTAAACCTTTAGTGTGTAAACGTTAAAGTGTTTGACGGACATCATACCAGGGGAATTCAAAGAGGGCTATATGGATGTAGTTTGCTTGTGAATCGCTAGTAAAACAGCGATTTGTGAGCAACTACCGATCGAAGATGTTTTAATTAGTGTCTTTCGATTGTCAATTTAGACTAACTTCTTATTGTGATGGAAGACCTTGTGTCTTTCAGAGCAATAGTGAACCCTTCATTGGGTTTAAGATAGTTATCTGGTTGATCCTGCCAGTAGTCATATGCTTGTCTCAAAGATTAAGCCATGCATGTCTAAGTATAAGCAATTTATACAGTGAAACTGCGAATGGCTCATTAAATCAGTTATCGTTTATTTGATAGTACCTTTACTACTTGGATAACCGTGGTAATTCTAGAGCTAATACATGCTAAAAATCCCGACTTCTGGAAGGGATGTATTTATTAGATAAAAAATCAATGCTCTTCGGAGCTCTTTGATGATTCATAATAACTTTTCGAATCGCATGGCCTTGTGCTGGCGATGGTTCATTCAAATTTCTGCCCTATCAACTTTCGATGGTAGGATAGTGGCCTACCATGGTTTCAACGGGTAACGGGGAATAAGGGTTCGATTCCGGAGAGGGAGCCTGAGAAACGGCTACCACATCCAAGGAAGGCAGCAGGCGCGCAAATTACCCAATCCCGACACGGGGAGGTAGTGACAATAAATAACGATACAGGGCCCTTTCGGGTCTTGTAATTGGAATGAGTACAATGTAAATACCTTAACGAGGAACAATTGGAGGGCAAGTCTGGTGCCAGCAGCCGCGGTAATTCCAGCTCCAATAGCGTATATTAAAGTTGTTGCAGTTAAAAAGCTCGTAGTTGAACCTTGGGCTTGGTTGGCCGGTCCGCTTTATGGCGAGTACTGGACCCAACCGAGCCTTTCCTTCTGGCTAACCATTCGCCCTTGTGGTGTTTGGCGAACCAGGACTTTTACTTTGAAAAAATTAGAGTGTTCAAAGCAGGCCTTTGCTCGAATATATTAGCATGGAATAATAGAATAGGACGTTATGGTTCTATTTTGTTGGTTTCTAGGACCATCGTAATGATTAATAGGGACGGTCGGGGGCATCAGTATTCAGTTGTCAGAGGTGAAATTCTTGGATTTACTGAAGACTAACTACTGCGAAAGCATTTGCCAAGGACGTTTTCATTAATCAAGAACGAAAGTTAGGGGATCGAAGATGATCAGATACCGTCGTAGTCTTAACCATAAACTATGCCGACTAGGGATCGGGTGTTGTTCTTTTTTTGACGCACTCGGCACCTTACGAGAAATCAAAGTCTTTGGGTTCTGGGGGGAGTATGGTCGCAAGGCTGAAACTTAAAGGAATTGACGGAAGGGCACCACCAGGAGTGGAGCCTGCGGCTTAATTTGACTCAACACGGGGAAACTCACCAGGTCCAGACACAATAAGGATTGACAGATTGAGAGCTCTTTCTTG
>CP095434.1:1645000-1650000 GCA_032598715.1 Debaryomycetaceae sp. JAC-2022a | reverse complement strand
CTAGTTGAAGAGAGCACATCAGTAGCGCATAGGTAGACATATTCATAGTGGCAAAGACTCGAAACCAAAAAAAAAAGATTAGATTGCAGCACGAGAGTTTCGCGTATGGTCTCCCACTACACTACTCGGTCTCGCTCTTAGCAGCTTAACTACAGTTGATCGGACGGGAAACGGTGCTTTCTGCTAGATATGGCCGCAACCGAAATACTATGTTTGGAGGTACGATATATGCAAGCGGGGGGAATTTTCTTGCTGCAAAACACAAATAGCGAACAATGTGGGCTTTGAGTCTTTTACTTCCTACAGTAGACACTCTGCATAGAGAATCCTACAGCAGAATGGCCCCTACAAGATCTACAAAGCGCTCATGGCGCAGGCCCATCACCAGGTTCACCACACCTGACGCAAGATAAACATGCATGAATTGTACATAGTACAGAAGAAGGAGAACCTCCATAGTATTGTTTCTTTTTCTGACCAAGTTGGCTCATGTATGTATGCATCATGTGCAAGGGGTAGCGAAAATGTGTGACGTTTGCGTAAAGAAACGCAAAAGGGATGTGGTGAAAAAGTTACAGATGGGATTGATAGGTTTTTATACTTTTGCAGCACTCTCAAGAAAGTAGCAATTTTTTTGCAACACTCGATGTTATACGCAGGAGCACCAGGTACATAGACAAAACTCAAGTAAACGATAAGAAGAATGCTATACACTTGACTGGACAAGTGAAGAACATCTATGGAACGAAAGTTCAAGGTATGGAAATGTAGAAGAAACACCATTGAGTGACTGTGTGAGTTTGTAGAACTAGACAGGACGCCTTGAGTGGCCTGAGAGGAGTAAGAGGCTAGGGATTATTGATCGGGAAGTAAGGCTGTAGCAGAAGGTAAAATGGACGTGTAATTACAAGTATGGTATCCAAGGCTACACGTGCTGTAAGGTTACATTAATACATGCAGAGGAACAGTTACGAACCCAAAATGAAGATGAGAAAGTGTACAAATGGAGGATGAGAGTCGTGCTTGAGATCAAAGTTTTATGCTATCAAAATGGTGCAAAATGGAGGCCAGCATCCTGAGCTAGGATTTGACCGAATTTTGAAAGTTCTGCTGCGAACGCGAAAATGTATTTTGAAATTGATGTAGACTCAAGGTTTTCAATGGTGGTCTCGGATCCTTGATACGACGAGATATAACGAATAATGTATGGCGAATAGGGCTACATTGTAGAGTGGATTATCTAGAGAAGTATAGTGAGTACCCCCAAATATTATTCCGAAATCAAGGTTTTTGGAAGGGTTTAGGCCAAGTTAGTTAGCAAAAATGTCTGTAGAAGATTCTGAATATAAGTTAGTGGCGTCACATTTGAGGGTCAATAAACATGATGGTTGCAACGTTGTGTATGTGAACTGCCAATAAAAAGCGCGCGCAGTGGGCGAAATTAATTCTGATGTATGTGCAGAACATGAAAAAAGAGAGAAAAAATGTTAAGTGAAAGACATTCCGTACACCCAGAGTAAAATTCGGCGACCAGCTCATGACTGCCATCCCGTGATGAAACTTTGTAACAGCGTAGAGGTTGTGTAAATATACATGATTTGCATGTATGGATGTAGCATTGAAAGGCTAGAGCGAGCAATGAGCGTGAGGCAGTGTTCTGGAGGATAAGTTAAGTTGACAATAGAATTGAAGAGAAGTCACCAATAAGAGAGTAATCATATGAAGGAGTGTTCAGTAATATGTGAATGTGACGTCATGAAAAGTTGATGATGGGCCTTGAGAATGGAGAGAATGGACCGAAAAGAGGATGAAAAGGTGCACAAATGGAGGATGAGAGTCGTGCTTGAGATCAAAGTTTTATGCTAACAAAATGGTGCAAAATGGAGGCCAGCATCCTGAGCTAGGATTTGACCGATTTTGAAAGTTCTGCTGCGAACGCGAAAATGTATTTTGAAATTGATGTAGACTCAAGGTTTTCAATGGTGGTCTCGGATCTTAGATACGACGAGATAAAACGAATAATGTATGGCGAATAGGGCTACATTGTAGAGTGGAGTATTCAGAGAAGTGAAGTGAGTACCCCCAAATATTATTCCAGAGTCAAAGGTTTTGGAAGGGATTGGACCAAGTCGACTAGCAAAAATGTCTGTAAAAGATTCTGAATCCAAGTTAGTGACGTGATTTTTGAGTGTGAGTAGGTGTATACGGAGGGACGTCGTTTATGTGAACTTTTGAAAAAAGCGTGCACCGTCCAAAAAAGTACCATTGATTTATCGAAGATGGGGAGATACGCCTGAAAGGTCGAAAATTCAAAATACAGGTATGAGAGATCTGAAAGTATATTCAGAGTTAGGCGACCGAGGGGATCACAATGAGGTAAGTATGAGCATAATTTTAGTACAAATAAGTGCATTTAGTGTGAGAGATACGAAGGCATGAGGTGCGGCATGGTCAGAAATCAAAGGTTAAGTGAGACGCACCTCAAGGTATGCAGGTCACGAAGCATAGGTCAATGGTGTATTGTGCGACCGAAGTGAGATTTGTTTATGTGTTTTATGGGAATAGATGCAAGTGCATAGTTGGAAAAGCAAAAAAGAGTACAAGCGTAGGAATGTTAGAAAGTTGTATCTGTGAATTTCGCATTTGTGGTGAAATCCATTTGTGAACATCTAAATTCAAGCGCGCAGAACTGGTGCGAAAAAAGAGTGGTTGAACCGCACAAATAGAAGCGGGCGCACCCTCGAGTTTGATTTTTCGTAGACACGTTATGCAGGCGTATTTTACGTGCATATGTATAACGAATGCCGGGGGTACTTTATGCGAAAGCATGAGACAATTGAAAGAATTGAAGAGTTCTACTCTTCAGTTCGATTAATGTCTTTATGGCCTCGTTGTTTAGTGGGGAGAGTTTAATGGTGAAACGTAAGTTTTCTATTGCTCTTTACGCTAAAACAACATGGGTTATCTCTTGTTTGAACACATTTATGTAGGAAAACAGAGTAGCCTGAACAGTCTTATACCAGATATCTAACGATTCTGTGTGTAAGCACTGAAGGATTTAGTGGATTACTAGCCTATGGCAAGTGTTTAACTAAAAACTTATTTGGGGGTCTGCTACGTTGAATAGCCAGATTTAGTTCTGTGATTCTCTGTAAGTAACCTCCTCCATGGTTGGTTATGTTAAACCTTTAGTGTGTAAACGTTAAAGTGTTTGACGGACATCATACCAGGGGAATTCAAAGAGGGCTATATGGATGTAGTTTGCTTGTGAATCGCTAGTAAAACAGCGATTTGTGAGCAACTACCGATCGAAGATGTTTTAATTAGTGTCTTTCGATTGTCAATTTAGACTAACTTCTTATTGTGATGGAAGACCTTGTGTCTTTCAGAGCAATAGTGAACCCTTCATTGGGTTTAAGATAGTTATCTGGTTGATCCTGCCAGTAGTCATATGCTTGTCTCAAAGATTAAGCCATGCATGTCTAAGTATAAGCAATTTATACAGTGAAACTGCGAATGGCTCATTAAATCAGTTATCGTTTATTTGATAGTACCTTTACTACTTGGATAACCGTGGTAATTCTAGAGCTAATACATGCTAAAAATCCCGACTTCTGGAAGGGATGTATTTATTAGATAAAAAATCAATGCTCTTCGGAGCTCTTTGATGATTCATAATAACTTTTCGAATCGCATGGCCTTGTGCTGGCGATGGTTCATTCAAATTTCTGCCCTATCAACTTTCGATGGTAGGATAGTGGCCTACCATGGTTTCAACGGGTAACGGGGAATAAGGGTTCGATTCCGGAGAGGGAGCCTGAGAAACGGCTACCACATCCAAGGAAGGCAGCAGGCGCGCAAATTACCCAATCCCGACACGGGGAGGTAGTGACAATAAATAACGATACAGGGCCCTTTCGGGTCTTGTAATTGGAATGAGTACAATGTAAATACCTTAACGAGGAACAATTGGAGGGCAAGTCTGGTGCCAGCAGCCGCGGTAATTCCAGCTCCAATAGCGTATATTAAAGTTGTTGCAGTTAAAAAGCTCGTAGTTGAACCTTGGGCTTGGTTGGCCGGTCCGCTTTATGGCGAGTACTGGACCCAACCGAGCCTTTCCTTCTGGCTAACCATTCGCCCTTGTGGTGTTTGGCGAACCAGGACTTTTACTTTGAAAAAATTAGAGTGTTCAAAGCAGGCCTTTGCTCGAATATATTAGCATGGAATAATAGAATAGGACGTTATGGTTCTATTTTGTTGGTTTCTAGGACCATCGTAATGATTAATAGGGACGGTCGGGGGCATCAGTATTCAGTTGTCAGAGGTGAAATTCTTGGATTTACTGAAGACTAACTACTGCGAAAGCATTTGCCAAGGACGTTTTCATTAATCAAGAACGAAAGTTAGGGGATCGAAGATGATCAGATACCGTCGTAGTCTTAACCATAAACTATGCCGACTAGGGATCGGGTGTTGTTCTTTTTTTGACGCACTCGGCACCTTACGAGAAATCAAAGTCTTTGGGTTCTGGGGGGAGTATGGTCGCAAGGCTGAAACTTAAAGGAATTGACGGAAGGGCACCACCAGGAGTGGAGCCTGCGGCTTAATTTGACTCAACACGGGGAAACTCACCAGGTCCAGACACAATAAGGATTGACAGATTGAGAGCTCTTTCTTGATTTTGTGGGTGGTGGTGCATGGCCGTTCTTAGTTGGTGGAGTGATTTGTCTGCTTAATTGCGATAACGAACGAGACCTTAACCTACTAAATAGTGCTGCTAGCTTTTGCTGGTATAGTCACTTCTTAGAGGGACTATCGATTTCAAGTCGATGGAAGTTTGAGGCAATAACAGGTCTGTGATGCCCTTAGACGTTCTGGGCCGCACGCGCGCTACACTGACGGAGCCAGCGAGTTCTAACCTTGGCCGAGAGGTCTGGGTAATCTTGTGAAACTCCGTCGTGCTGGGGATAGAGCATTGTAATTATTGCTCTTCAACGAGG
>CP095434.1:1635000-1640000 GCA_032598715.1 Debaryomycetaceae sp. JAC-2022a | reverse complement strand
AGAATCCTACAGCAGAATGGCCCCTACAAGATCTACAAAGCGCTCATGGCGCAGGCCCATCACCAGGTTCACCACACCTGACGCAAGATAAACATGCATGAATTGTACATAGTACAGAAGAAGGAGAACCTCCATAGTATTGTTTCTTTTTCTGACCAAGTTGGCTCATGTATGTATGCATCATGTGCAAGGGGTAGCGAAAATGTGTGACGTTTGCGTAAAGAAACGCAAAAGGGATGTGGTGAAAAAGTTACAGATGGGATTGATAGGTTTTTATACTTTTGCAGCACTCTCAAGAAAGTAGCAATTTTTTTGCAACACTCGATGTTATACGCAGGAGCACCAGGTACATAGACAAAACTCAAGTAAACGATAAGAAGAATGCTATACACTTGACTGGACAAGTGAAGAACATCTATGGAACGAAAGTTCAAGGTATGGAAATGTAGAAGAAACACCATTGAGTGACTGTGTGAGTTTGTAGAACTAGACAGGACGCCTTGAGTGGCCTGAGAGGAGTAAGAGGCTAGGGATTATTGATCGGGAAGTAAGGCTGTAGCAGAAGGTAAAATGGACGTGTAATTACAAGTATGGTATCCAAGGCTACACGTGCTGTAAGGTTACATTAATACATGCAGAGGAACAGTTACGAACCCAAAATGAAGATGAGAAAGTGTACAAATGGAGGATGAGAGTCGTGCTTGAGATCAAAGTTTTATGCTATCAAAATGGTGCAAAATGGAGGCCAGCATCCTGAGCTAGGATTTGACCGAATTTTGAAAGTTCTGCTGCGAACGCGAAAATGTATTTTGAAATTGATGTAGACTCAAGGTTTTCAATGGTGGTCTCGGATCCTTGATACGACGAGATATAACGAATAATGTATGGCGAATAGGGCTACATTGTAGAGTGGATTATCTAGAGAAGTATAGTGAGTACCCCCAAATATTATTCCGAAATCAAGGTTTTTGGAAGGGTTTAGGCCAAGTTAGTTAGCAAAAATGTCTGTAGAAGATTCTGAATATAAGTTAGTGGCGTCACATTTGAGGGTCAATAAACATGATGGTTGCAACGTTGTGTATGTGAACTGCCAATAAAAAGCGCGCGCAGTGGGCGAAATTAATTCTGATGTATGTGCAGAACATGAAAAAAGAGAGAAAAAATGTTAAGTGAAAGACATTCCGTACACCCAGAGTAAAATTCGGCGACCAGCTCATGACTGCCATCCCGTGATGAAACTTTGTAACAGCGTAGAGGTTGTGTAAATATACATGATTTGCATGTATGGATGTAGCATTGAAAGGCTAGAGCGAGCAATGAGCGTGAGGCAGTGTTCTGGAGGATAAGTTAAGTTGACAATAGAATTGAAGAGAAGTCACCAATAAGAGAGTAATCATATGAAGGAGTGTTCAGTAATATGTGAATGTGACGTCATGAAAAGTTGATGATGGGCCTTGAGAATGGAGAGAATGGACCGAAAAGAGGATGAAAAGGTGCACAAATGGAGGATGAGAGTCGTGCTTGAGATCAAAGTTTTATGCTAACAAAATGGTGCAAAATGGAGGCCAGCATCCTGAGCTAGGATTTGACCGATTTTGAAAGTTCTGCTGCGAACGCGAAAATGTATTTTGAAATTGATGTAGACTCAAGGTTTTCAATGGTGGTCTCGGATCTTAGATACGACGAGATAAAACGAATAATGTATGGCGAATAGGGCTACATTGTAGAGTGGAGTATTCAGAGAAGTGAAGTGAGTACCCCCAAATATTATTCCAGAGTCAAAGGTTTTGGAAGGGATTGGACCAAGTCGACTAGCAAAAATGTCTGTAAAAGATTCTGAATCCAAGTTAGTGACGTGATTTTTGAGTGTGAGTAGGTGTATACGGAGGGACGTCGTTTATGTGAACTTTTGAAAAAAGCGTGCACCGTCCAAAAAAGTACCATTGATTTATCGAAGATGGGGAGATACGCCTGAAAGGTCGAAAATTCAAAATACAGGTATGAGAGATCTGAAAGTATATTCAGAGTTAGGCGACCGAGGGGATCACAATGAGGTAAGTATGAGCATAATTTTAGTACAAATAAGTGCATTTAGTGTGAGAGATACGAAGGCATGAGGTGCGGCATGGTCAGAAATCAAAGGTTAAGTGAGACGCACCTCAAGGTATGCAGGTCACGAAGCATAGGTCAATGGTGTATTGTGCGACCGAAGTGAGATTTGTTTATGTGTTTTATGGGAATAGATGCAAGTGCATAGTTGGAAAAGCAAAAAAGAGTACAAGCGTAGGAATGTTAGAAAGTTGTATCTGTGAATTTCGCATTTGTGGTGAAATCCATTTGTGAACATCTAAATTCAAGCGCGCAGAACTGGTGCGAAAAAAGAGTGGTTGAACCGCACAAATAGAAGCGGGCGCACCCTCGAGTTTGATTTTTCGTAGACACGTTATGCAGGCGTATTTTACGTGCATATGTATAACGAATGCCGGGGGTACTTTATGCGAAAGCATGAGACAATTGAAAGAATTGAAGAGTTCTACTCTTCAGTTCGATTAATGTCTTTATGGCCTCGTTGTTTAGTGGGGAGAGTTTAATGGTGAAACGTAAGTTTTCTATTGCTCTTTACGCTAAAACAACATGGGTTATCTCTTGTTTGAACACATTTATGTAGGAAAACAGAGTAGCCTGAACAGTCTTATACCAGATATCTAACGATTCTGTGTGTAAGCACTGAAGGATTTAGTGGATTACTAGCCTATGGCAAGTGTTTAACTAAAAACTTATTTGGGGGTCTGCTACGTTGAATAGCCAGATTTAGTTCTGTGATTCTCTGTAAGTAACCTCCTCCATGGTTGGTTATGTTAAACCTTTAGTGTGTAAACGTTAAAGTGTTTGACGGACATCATACCAGGGGAATTCAAAGAGGGCTATATGGATGTAGTTTGCTTGTGAATCGCTAGTAAAACAGCGATTTGTGAGCAACTACCGATCGAAGATGTTTTAATTAGTGTCTTTCGATTGTCAATTTAGACTAACTTCTTATTGTGATGGAAGACCTTGTGTCTTTCAGAGCAATAGTGAACCCTTCATTGGGTTTAAGATAGTTATCTGGTTGATCCTGCCAGTAGTCATATGCTTGTCTCAAAGATTAAGCCATGCATGTCTAAGTATAAGCAATTTATACAGTGAAACTGCGAATGGCTCATTAAATCAGTTATCGTTTATTTGATAGTACCTTTACTACTTGGATAACCGTGGTAATTCTAGAGCTAATACATGCTAAAAATCCCGACTTCTGGAAGGGATGTATTTATTAGATAAAAAATCAATGCTCTTCGGAGCTCTTTGATGATTCATAATAACTTTTCGAATCGCATGGCCTTGTGCTGGCGATGGTTCATTCAAATTTCTGCCCTATCAACTTTCGATGGTAGGATAGTGGCCTACCATGGTTTCAACGGGTAACGGGGAATAAGGGTTCGATTCCGGAGAGGGAGCCTGAGAAACGGCTACCACATCCAAGGAAGGCAGCAGGCGCGCAAATTACCCAATCCCGACACGGGGAGGTAGTGACAATAAATAACGATACAGGGCCCTTTCGGGTCTTGTAATTGGAATGAGTACAATGTAAATACCTTAACGAGGAACAATTGGAGGGCAAGTCTGGTGCCAGCAGCCGCGGTAATTCCAGCTCCAATAGCGTATATTAAAGTTGTTGCAGTTAAAAAGCTCGTAGTTGAACCTTGGGCTTGGTTGGCCGGTCCGCTTTATGGCGAGTACTGGACCCAACCGAGCCTTTCCTTCTGGCTAACCATTCGCCCTTGTGGTGTTTGGCGAACCAGGACTTTTACTTTGAAAAAATTAGAGTGTTCAAAGCAGGCCTTTGCTCGAATATATTAGCATGGAATAATAGAATAGGACGTTATGGTTCTATTTTGTTGGTTTCTAGGACCATCGTAATGATTAATAGGGACGGTCGGGGGCATCAGTATTCAGTTGTCAGAGGTGAAATTCTTGGATTTACTGAAGACTAACTACTGCGAAAGCATTTGCCAAGGACGTTTTCATTAATCAAGAACGAAAGTTAGGGGATCGAAGATGATCAGATACCGTCGTAGTCTTAACCATAAACTATGCCGACTAGGGATCGGGTGTTGTTCTTTTTTTGACGCACTCGGCACCTTACGAGAAATCAAAGTCTTTGGGTTCTGGGGGGAGTATGGTCGCAAGGCTGAAACTTAAAGGAATTGACGGAAGGGCACCACCAGGAGTGGAGCCTGCGGCTTAATTTGACTCAACACGGGGAAACTCACCAGGTCCAGACACAATAAGGATTGACAGATTGAGAGCTCTTTCTTGATTTTGTGGGTGGTGGTGCATGGCCGTTCTTAGTTGGTGGAGTGATTTGTCTGCTTAATTGCGATAACGAACGAGACCTTAACCTACTAAATAGTGCTGCTAGCTTTTGCTGGTATAGTCACTTCTTAGAGGGACTATCGATTTCAAGTCGATGGAAGTTTGAGGCAATAACAGGTCTGTGATGCCCTTAGACGTTCTGGGCCGCACGCGCGCTACACTGACGGAGCCAGCGAGTTCTAACCTTGGCCGAGAGGTCTGGGTAATCTTGTGAAACTCCGTCGTGCTGGGGATAGAGCATTGTAATTATTGCTCTTCAACGAGGAATTCCTAGTAAGCGCAAGTCATCAGCTTGCGTTGATTACGTCCCTGCCCTTTGTACACACCGCCCGTCACTACTACCGATTGAATGGCTTAGTGAGGCTTCCGGATTGGTTTAAAGAAGGGGGCAACCTCATCTTGGAACTGAAAAGCTAGTCAAACTTGGTCATTTAGAGGAAGTACAAGTCGTAACAAGGTTTCCGTAGGTGAACCTGCGGAAGGATCATTACAGTATTCTTTTGCCAGCGCTTAATTGCGCGGCGAAAAACCTTACACACTATGTTTTTTTGATTTGAAACTTTTGCTTTGGTCTGACTTAGAAATGA
>CP095434.1:1627500-1630000 GCA_032598715.1 Debaryomycetaceae sp. JAC-2022a | reverse complement strand
CGATGTTATACGCAGGAGCACCAGGTACATAGACAAAACTCAAGTAAACGATAAGAAGAATGCTATACACTTGACTGGACAAGTGAAGAACATCTATGGAACGAAAGTTCAAGGTATGGAAATGTAGAAGAAACACCATTGAGTGACTGTGTGAGTTTGTAGAACTAGACAGGACGCCTTGAGTGGCCTGAGAGGAGTAAGAGGCTAGGGATTATTGATCGGGAAGTAAGGCTGTAGCAGAAGGTAAAATGGACGTGTAATTACAAGTATGGTATCCAAGGCTACACGTGCTGTAAGGTTACATTAATACATGCAGAGGAACAGTTACGAACCCAAAATGAAGATGAGAAAGTGTACAAATGGAGGATGAGAGTCGTGCTTGAGATCAAAGTTTTATGCTATCAAAATGGTGCAAAATGGAGGCCAGCATCCTGAGCTAGGATTTGACCGAATTTTGAAAGTTCTGCTGCGAACGCGAAAATGTATTTTGAAATTGATGTAGACTCAAGGTTTTCAATGGTGGTCTCGGATCCTTGATACGACGAGATATAACGAATAATGTATGGCGAATAGGGCTACATTGTAGAGTGGATTATCTAGAGAAGTATAGTGAGTACCCCCAAATATTATTCCGAAATCAAGGTTTTTGGAAGGGTTTAGGCCAAGTTAGTTAGCAAAAATGTCTGTAGAAGATTCTGAATATAAGTTAGTGGCGTCACATTTGAGGGTCAATAAACATGATGGTTGCAACGTTGTGTATGTGAACTGCCAATAAAAAGCGCGCGCAGTGGGCGAAATTAATTCTGATGTATGTGCAGAACATGAAAAAAGAGAGAAAAAATGTTAAGTGAAAGACATTCCGTACACCCAGAGTAAAATTCGGCGACCAGCTCATGACTGCCATCCCGTGATGAAACTTTGTAACAGCGTAGAGGTTGTGTAAATATACATGATTTGCATGTATGGATGTAGCATTGAAAGGCTAGAGCGAGCAATGAGCGTGAGGCAGTGTTCTGGAGGATAAGTTAAGTTGACAATAGAATTGAAGAGAAGTCACCAATAAGAGAGTAATCATATGAAGGAGTGTTCAGTAATATGTGAATGTGACGTCATGAAAAGTTGATGATGGGCCTTGAGAATGGAGAGAATGGACCGAAAAGAGGATGAAAAGGTGCACAAATGGAGGATGAGAGTCGTGCTTGAGATCAAAGTTTTATGCTAACAAAATGGTGCAAAATGGAGGCCAGCATCCTGAGCTAGGATTTGACCGATTTTGAAAGTTCTGCTGCGAACGCGAAAATGTATTTTGAAATTGATGTAGACTCAAGGTTTTCAATGGTGGTCTCGGATCTTAGATACGACGAGATAAAACGAATAATGTATGGCGAATAGGGCTACATTGTAGAGTGGAGTATTCAGAGAAGTGAAGTGAGTACCCCCAAATATTATTCCAGAGTCAAAGGTTTTGGAAGGGATTGGACCAAGTCGACTAGCAAAAATGTCTGTAAAAGATTCTGAATCCAAGTTAGTGACGTGATTTTTGAGTGTGAGTAGGTGTATACGGAGGGACGTCGTTTATGTGAACTTTTGAAAAAAGCGTGCACCGTCCAAAAAAGTACCATTGATTTATCGAAGATGGGGAGATACGCCTGAAAGGTCGAAAATTCAAAATACAGGTATGAGAGATCTGAAAGTATATTCAGAGTTAGGCGACCGAGGGGATCACAATGAGGTAAGTATGAGCATAATTTTAGTACAAATAAGTGCATTTAGTGTGAGAGATACGAAGGCATGAGGTGCGGCATGGTCAGAAATCAAAGGTTAAGTGAGACGCACCTCAAGGTATGCAGGTCACGAAGCATAGGTCAATGGTGTATTGTGCGACCGAAGTGAGATTTGTTTATGTGTTTTATGGGAATAGATGCAAGTGCATAGTTGGAAAAGCAAAAAAGAGTACAAGCGTAGGAATGTTAGAAAGTTGTATCTGTGAATTTCGCATTTGTGGTGAAATCCATTTGTGAACATCTAAATTCAAGCGCGCAGAACTGGTGCGAAAAAAGAGTGGTTGAACCGCACAAATAGAAGCGGGCGCACCCTCGAGTTTGATTTTTCGTAGACACGTTATGCAGGCGTATTTTACGTGCATATGTATAACGAATGCCGGGGGTACTTTATGCGAAAGCATGAGACAATTGAAAGAATTGAAGAGTTCTACTCTTCAGTTCGATTAATGTCTTTATGGCCTCGTTGTTTAGTGGGGAGAGTTTAATGGTGAAACGTAAGTTTTCTATTGCTCTTTACGCTAAAACAACATGGGTTATCTCTTGTTTGAACACATTTATGTAGGAAAACAGAGTAGCCTGAACAGTCTTATACCAGATATCTAACGATTCTGTGTGTAAGCACTGAAGGATTTAGTGGATTACTAGCCTATGGCAAGTGTTTAACTAAAAACTTATTTGGGGGTCTGCTACGTTGAATAGCCAGATTTAGTTCTGTG
>CP095434.1:1615000-1620000 GCA_032598715.1 Debaryomycetaceae sp. JAC-2022a | reverse complement strand
AGTTACGAACCCAAAATGAAGATGAGAAAGTGTACAAATGGAGGATGAGAGTCGTGCTTGAGATCAAAGTTTTATGCTATCAAAATGGTGCAAAATGGAGGCCAGCATCCTGAGCTAGGATTTGACCGAATTTTGAAAGTTCTGCTGCGAACGCGAAAATGTATTTTGAAATTGATGTAGACTCAAGGTTTTCAATGGTGGTCTCGGATCCTTGATACGACGAGATATAACGAATAATGTATGGCGAATAGGGCTACATTGTAGAGTGGATTATCTAGAGAAGTATAGTGAGTACCCCCAAATATTATTCCGAAATCAAGGTTTTTGGAAGGGTTTAGGCCAAGTTAGTTAGCAAAAATGTCTGTAGAAGATTCTGAATATAAGTTAGTGGCGTCACATTTGAGGGTCAATAAACATGATGGTTGCAACGTTGTGTATGTGAACTGCCAATAAAAAGCGCGCGCAGTGGGCGAAATTAATTCTGATGTATGTGCAGAACATGAAAAAAGAGAGAAAAAATGTTAAGTGAAAGACATTCCGTACACCCAGAGTAAAATTCGGCGACCAGCTCATGACTGCCATCCCGTGATGAAACTTTGTAACAGCGTAGAGGTTGTGTAAATATACATGATTTGCATGTATGGATGTAGCATTGAAAGGCTAGAGCGAGCAATGAGCGTGAGGCAGTGTTCTGGAGGATAAGTTAAGTTGACAATAGAATTGAAGAGAAGTCACCAATAAGAGAGTAATCATATGAAGGAGTGTTCAGTAATATGTGAATGTGACGTCATGAAAAGTTGATGATGGGCCTTGAGAATGGAGAGAATGGACCGAAAAGAGGATGAAAAGGTGCACAAATGGAGGATGAGAGTCGTGCTTGAGATCAAAGTTTTATGCTAACAAAATGGTGCAAAATGGAGGCCAGCATCCTGAGCTAGGATTTGACCGATTTTGAAAGTTCTGCTGCGAACGCGAAAATGTATTTTGAAATTGATGTAGACTCAAGGTTTTCAATGGTGGTCTCGGATCTTAGATACGACGAGATAAAACGAATAATGTATGGCGAATAGGGCTACATTGTAGAGTGGAGTATTCAGAGAAGTGAAGTGAGTACCCCCAAATATTATTCCAGAGTCAAAGGTTTTGGAAGGGATTGGACCAAGTCGACTAGCAAAAATGTCTGTAAAAGATTCTGAATCCAAGTTAGTGACGTGATTTTTGAGTGTGAGTAGGTGTATACGGAGGGACGTCGTTTATGTGAACTTTTGAAAAAAGCGTGCACCGTCCAAAAAAGTACCATTGATTTATCGAAGATGGGGAGATACGCCTGAAAGGTCGAAAATTCAAAATACAGGTATGAGAGATCTGAAAGTATATTCAGAGTTAGGCGACCGAGGGGATCACAATGAGGTAAGTATGAGCATAATTTTAGTACAAATAAGTGCATTTAGTGTGAGAGATACGAAGGCATGAGGTGCGGCATGGTCAGAAATCAAAGGTTAAGTGAGACGCACCTCAAGGTATGCAGGTCACGAAGCATAGGTCAATGGTGTATTGTGCGACCGAAGTGAGATTTGTTTATGTGTTTTATGGGAATAGATGCAAGTGCATAGTTGGAAAAGCAAAAAAGAGTACAAGCGTAGGAATGTTAGAAAGTTGTATCTGTGAATTTCGCATTTGTGGTGAAATCCATTTGTGAACATCTAAATTCAAGCGCGCAGAACTGGTGCGAAAAAAGAGTGGTTGAACCGCACAAATAGAAGCGGGCGCACCCTCGAGTTTGATTTTTCGTAGACACGTTATGCAGGCGTATTTTACGTGCATATGTATAACGAATGCCGGGGGTACTTTATGCGAAAGCATGAGACAATTGAAAGAATTGAAGAGTTCTACTCTTCAGTTCGATTAATGTCTTTATGGCCTCGTTGTTTAGTGGGGAGAGTTTAATGGTGAAACGTAAGTTTTCTATTGCTCTTTACGCTAAAACAACATGGGTTATCTCTTGTTTGAACACATTTATGTAGGAAAACAGAGTAGCCTGAACAGTCTTATACCAGATATCTAACGATTCTGTGTGTAAGCACTGAAGGATTTAGTGGATTACTAGCCTATGGCAAGTGTTTAACTAAAAACTTATTTGGGGGTCTGCTACGTTGAATAGCCAGATTTAGTTCTGTGATTCTCTGTAAGTAACCTCCTCCATGGTTGGTTATGTTAAACCTTTAGTGTGTAAACGTTAAAGTGTTTGACGGACATCATACCAGGGGAATTCAAAGAGGGCTATATGGATGTAGTTTGCTTGTGAATCGCTAGTAAAACAGCGATTTGTGAGCAACTACCGATCGAAGATGTTTTAATTAGTGTCTTTCGATTGTCAATTTAGACTAACTTCTTATTGTGATGGAAGACCTTGTGTCTTTCAGAGCAATAGTGAACCCTTCATTGGGTTTAAGATAGTTATCTGGTTGATCCTGCCAGTAGTCATATGCTTGTCTCAAAGATTAAGCCATGCATGTCTAAGTATAAGCAATTTATACAGTGAAACTGCGAATGGCTCATTAAATCAGTTATCGTTTATTTGATAGTACCTTTACTACTTGGATAACCGTGGTAATTCTAGAGCTAATACATGCTAAAAATCCCGACTTCTGGAAGGGATGTATTTATTAGATAAAAAATCAATGCTCTTCGGAGCTCTTTGATGATTCATAATAACTTTTCGAATCGCATGGCCTTGTGCTGGCGATGGTTCATTCAAATTTCTGCCCTATCAACTTTCGATGGTAGGATAGTGGCCTACCATGGTTTCAACGGGTAACGGGGAATAAGGGTTCGATTCCGGAGAGGGAGCCTGAGAAACGGCTACCACATCCAAGGAAGGCAGCAGGCGCGCAAATTACCCAATCCCGACACGGGGAGGTAGTGACAATAAATAACGATACAGGGCCCTTTCGGGTCTTGTAATTGGAATGAGTACAATGTAAATACCTTAACGAGGAACAATTGGAGGGCAAGTCTGGTGCCAGCAGCCGCGGTAATTCCAGCTCCAATAGCGTATATTAAAGTTGTTGCAGTTAAAAAGCTCGTAGTTGAACCTTGGGCTTGGTTGGCCGGTCCGCTTTATGGCGAGTACTGGACCCAACCGAGCCTTTCCTTCTGGCTAACCATTCGCCCTTGTGGTGTTTGGCGAACCAGGACTTTTACTTTGAAAAAATTAGAGTGTTCAAAGCAGGCCTTTGCTCGAATATATTAGCATGGAATAATAGAATAGGACGTTATGGTTCTATTTTGTTGGTTTCTAGGACCATCGTAATGATTAATAGGGACGGTCGGGGGCATCAGTATTCAGTTGTCAGAGGTGAAATTCTTGGATTTACTGAAGACTAACTACTGCGAAAGCATTTGCCAAGGACGTTTTCATTAATCAAGAACGAAAGTTAGGGGATCGAAGATGATCAGATACCGTCGTAGTCTTAACCATAAACTATGCCGACTAGGGATCGGGTGTTGTTCTTTTTTTGACGCACTCGGCACCTTACGAGAAATCAAAGTCTTTGGGTTCTGGGGGGAGTATGGTCGCAAGGCTGAAACTTAAAGGAATTGACGGAAGGGCACCACCAGGAGTGGAGCCTGCGGCTTAATTTGACTCAACACGGGGAAACTCACCAGGTCCAGACACAATAAGGATTGACAGATTGAGAGCTCTTTCTTGATTTTGTGGGTGGTGGTGCATGGCCGTTCTTAGTTGGTGGAGTGATTTGTCTGCTTAATTGCGATAACGAACGAGACCTTAACCTACTAAATAGTGCTGCTAGCTTTTGCTGGTATAGTCACTTCTTAGAGGGACTATCGATTTCAAGTCGATGGAAGTTTGAGGCAATAACAGGTCTGTGATGCCCTTAGACGTTCTGGGCCGCACGCGCGCTACACTGACGGAGCCAGCGAGTTCTAACCTTGGCCGAGAGGTCTGGGTAATCTTGTGAAACTCCGTCGTGCTGGGGATAGAGCATTGTAATTATTGCTCTTCAACGAGGAATTCCTAGTAAGCGCAAGTCATCAGCTTGCGTTGATTACGTCCCTGCCCTTTGTACACACCGCCCGTCACTACTACCGATTGAATGGCTTAGTGAGGCTTCCGGATTGGTTTAAAGAAGGGGGCAACCTCATCTTGGAACTGAAAAGCTAGTCAAACTTGGTCATTTAGAGGAAGTACAAGTCGTAACAAGGTTTCCGTAGGTGAACCTGCGGAAGGATCATTACAGTATTCTTTTGCCAGCGCTTAATTGCGCGGCGAAAAACCTTACACACTATGTTTTTTTGATTTGAAACTTTTGCTTTGGTCTGACTTAGAAATGAGTTGGGCCAAAGGTTTTATACTAAAACTTCAATTTTATTATTGAATTGTTAATTAATTATATTGTCAATTTGTTGATTAAATTCAAAAATCTTCAAAACTTTCAACAACGGATCTCTTGGTTCTCGCATCGATGAAGAACGCAGCGAAATGCGATAAGTAATATGAATTGCAGATTTTCGTGAATCATCGAATCTTTGAACGCACATTGCGCCCTATGGTATTCCATAGGGCATGCCTGTTTGAGCGTCATTTCTCTCTCAAATCTTCGGATTTGGTTTTGAGTGATACTCTTAGTCAGACTAAGCGTTTGCTTGAAATGTATTGGCATGAGTGGTACTAGATAGTGCTGAACTGTTTCAATGTATTAGGTTTATCCAACTCGTTGACCAGTATAGTATTTGTTTATTACACAGGCTCGGCCTTACAACAACAAACAAAGTTTGACCTCAAATCAGGTAGGACTACCCGCTGAACTTAAGCATATCAATAAGCGGAGGAAAAGAAACCAACAGGGATTGCCTCAGTAACGGCGAGTGAAGCGGCAAAAGCTCAAATTTGAAATCTAGCACCTTCAGTGTTCGAGTTGTAATTTGAAGAAGGTAACTTTGGTTTTGGCTCTTGTCTATGTTCCTTGGAACAGGAC
>CP095434.1:1607500-1610000 GCA_032598715.1 Debaryomycetaceae sp. JAC-2022a | reverse complement strand
TTTTGGAAGGGTTTAGGCCAAGTTAGTTAGCAAAAATGTCTGTAGAAGATTCTGAATATAAGTTAGTGGCGTCACATTTGAGGGTCAATAAACATGATGGTTGCAACGTTGTGTATGTGAACTGCCAATAAAAAGCGCGCGCAGTGGGCGAAATTAATTCTGATGTATGTGCAGAACATGAAAAAAGAGAGAAAAAATGTTAAGTGAAAGACATTCCGTACACCCAGAGTAAAATTCGGCGACCAGCTCATGACTGCCATCCCGTGATGAAACTTTGTAACAGCGTAGAGGTTGTGTAAATATACATGATTTGCATGTATGGATGTAGCATTGAAAGGCTAGAGCGAGCAATGAGCGTGAGGCAGTGTTCTGGAGGATAAGTTAAGTTGACAATAGAATTGAAGAGAAGTCACCAATAAGAGAGTAATCATATGAAGGAGTGTTCAGTAATATGTGAATGTGACGTCATGAAAAGTTGATGATGGGCCTTGAGAATGGAGAGAATGGACCGAAAAGAGGATGAAAAGGTGCACAAATGGAGGATGAGAGTCGTGCTTGAGATCAAAGTTTTATGCTAACAAAATGGTGCAAAATGGAGGCCAGCATCCTGAGCTAGGATTTGACCGATTTTGAAAGTTCTGCTGCGAACGCGAAAATGTATTTTGAAATTGATGTAGACTCAAGGTTTTCAATGGTGGTCTCGGATCTTAGATACGACGAGATAAAACGAATAATGTATGGCGAATAGGGCTACATTGTAGAGTGGAGTATTCAGAGAAGTGAAGTGAGTACCCCCAAATATTATTCCAGAGTCAAAGGTTTTGGAAGGGATTGGACCAAGTCGACTAGCAAAAATGTCTGTAAAAGATTCTGAATCCAAGTTAGTGACGTGATTTTTGAGTGTGAGTAGGTGTATACGGAGGGACGTCGTTTATGTGAACTTTTGAAAAAAGCGTGCACCGTCCAAAAAAGTACCATTGATTTATCGAAGATGGGGAGATACGCCTGAAAGGTCGAAAATTCAAAATACAGGTATGAGAGATCTGAAAGTATATTCAGAGTTAGGCGACCGAGGGGATCACAATGAGGTAAGTATGAGCATAATTTTAGTACAAATAAGTGCATTTAGTGTGAGAGATACGAAGGCATGAGGTGCGGCATGGTCAGAAATCAAAGGTTAAGTGAGACGCACCTCAAGGTATGCAGGTCACGAAGCATAGGTCAATGGTGTATTGTGCGACCGAAGTGAGATTTGTTTATGTGTTTTATGGGAATAGATGCAAGTGCATAGTTGGAAAAGCAAAAAAGAGTACAAGCGTAGGAATGTTAGAAAGTTGTATCTGTGAATTTCGCATTTGTGGTGAAATCCATTTGTGAACATCTAAATTCAAGCGCGCAGAACTGGTGCGAAAAAAGAGTGGTTGAACCGCACAAATAGAAGCGGGCGCACCCTCGAGTTTGATTTTTCGTAGACACGTTATGCAGGCGTATTTTACGTGCATATGTATAACGAATGCCGGGGGTACTTTATGCGAAAGCATGAGACAATTGAAAGAATTGAAGAGTTCTACTCTTCAGTTCGATTAATGTCTTTATGGCCTCGTTGTTTAGTGGGGAGAGTTTAATGGTGAAACGTAAGTTTTCTATTGCTCTTTACGCTAAAACAACATGGGTTATCTCTTGTTTGAACACATTTATGTAGGAAAACAGAGTAGCCTGAACAGTCTTATACCAGATATCTAACGATTCTGTGTGTAAGCACTGAAGGATTTAGTGGATTACTAGCCTATGGCAAGTGTTTAACTAAAAACTTATTTGGGGGTCTGCTACGTTGAATAGCCAGATTTAGTTCTGTGATTCTCTGTAAGTAACCTCCTCCATGGTTGGTTATGTTAAACCTTTAGTGTGTAAACGTTAAAGTGTTTGACGGACATCATACCAGGGGAATTCAAAGAGGGCTATATGGATGTAGTTTGCTTGTGAATCGCTAGTAAAACAGCGATTTGTGAGCAACTACCGATCGAAGATGTTTTAATTAGTGTCTTTCGATTGTCAATTTAGACTAACTTCTTATTGTGATGGAAGACCTTGTGTCTTTCAGAGCAATAGTGAACCCTTCATTGGGTTTAAGATAGTTATCTGGTTGATCCTGCCAGTAGTCATATGCTTGTCTCAAAGATTAAGCCATGCATGTCTAAGTATAAGCAATTTATACAGTGAAACTGCGAATGGCTCATTAAATCAGTTATCGTTTATTTGATAGTACCTTTACTACTTGGATAACCGTGGTAATTCTAGAGCTAATACATGCTAAAAATCCCGACTTCTGGAAGGGATGTATTTATTAGATAAAAAATCAATGCTCTTCGGAGCTCTTTGATGATTCATAATAACTTTTCGAATCGCATGGCCTTGTGCTGGCGATGGTTCATTCAAATTTCTGCCCTATCAACTTTCGATGGTAGGATAGTGGCCTACCATGGTTTCAACGGGTAACGGG
>CP095434.1:1597500-1600000 GCA_032598715.1 Debaryomycetaceae sp. JAC-2022a | reverse complement strand
ATGTAGCATTGAAAGGCTAGAGCGAGCAATGAGCGTGAGGCAGTGTTCTGGAGGATAAGTTAAGTTGACAATAGAATTGAAGAGAAGTCACCAATAAGAGAGTAATCATATGAAGGAGTGTTCAGTAATATGTGAATGTGACGTCATGAAAAGTTGATGATGGGCCTTGAGAATGGAGAGAATGGACCGAAAAGAGGATGAAAAGGTGCACAAATGGAGGATGAGAGTCGTGCTTGAGATCAAAGTTTTATGCTAACAAAATGGTGCAAAATGGAGGCCAGCATCCTGAGCTAGGATTTGACCGATTTTGAAAGTTCTGCTGCGAACGCGAAAATGTATTTTGAAATTGATGTAGACTCAAGGTTTTCAATGGTGGTCTCGGATCTTAGATACGACGAGATAAAACGAATAATGTATGGCGAATAGGGCTACATTGTAGAGTGGAGTATTCAGAGAAGTGAAGTGAGTACCCCCAAATATTATTCCAGAGTCAAAGGTTTTGGAAGGGATTGGACCAAGTCGACTAGCAAAAATGTCTGTAAAAGATTCTGAATCCAAGTTAGTGACGTGATTTTTGAGTGTGAGTAGGTGTATACGGAGGGACGTCGTTTATGTGAACTTTTGAAAAAAGCGTGCACCGTCCAAAAAAGTACCATTGATTTATCGAAGATGGGGAGATACGCCTGAAAGGTCGAAAATTCAAAATACAGGTATGAGAGATCTGAAAGTATATTCAGAGTTAGGCGACCGAGGGGATCACAATGAGGTAAGTATGAGCATAATTTTAGTACAAATAAGTGCATTTAGTGTGAGAGATACGAAGGCATGAGGTGCGGCATGGTCAGAAATCAAAGGTTAAGTGAGACGCACCTCAAGGTATGCAGGTCACGAAGCATAGGTCAATGGTGTATTGTGCGACCGAAGTGAGATTTGTTTATGTGTTTTATGGGAATAGATGCAAGTGCATAGTTGGAAAAGCAAAAAAGAGTACAAGCGTAGGAATGTTAGAAAGTTGTATCTGTGAATTTCGCATTTGTGGTGAAATCCATTTGTGAACATCTAAATTCAAGCGCGCAGAACTGGTGCGAAAAAAGAGTGGTTGAACCGCACAAATAGAAGCGGGCGCACCCTCGAGTTTGATTTTTCGTAGACACGTTATGCAGGCGTATTTTACGTGCATATGTATAACGAATGCCGGGGGTACTTTATGCGAAAGCATGAGACAATTGAAAGAATTGAAGAGTTCTACTCTTCAGTTCGATTAATGTCTTTATGGCCTCGTTGTTTAGTGGGGAGAGTTTAATGGTGAAACGTAAGTTTTCTATTGCTCTTTACGCTAAAACAACATGGGTTATCTCTTGTTTGAACACATTTATGTAGGAAAACAGAGTAGCCTGAACAGTCTTATACCAGATATCTAACGATTCTGTGTGTAAGCACTGAAGGATTTAGTGGATTACTAGCCTATGGCAAGTGTTTAACTAAAAACTTATTTGGGGGTCTGCTACGTTGAATAGCCAGATTTAGTTCTGTGATTCTCTGTAAGTAACCTCCTCCATGGTTGGTTATGTTAAACCTTTAGTGTGTAAACGTTAAAGTGTTTGACGGACATCATACCAGGGGAATTCAAAGAGGGCTATATGGATGTAGTTTGCTTGTGAATCGCTAGTAAAACAGCGATTTGTGAGCAACTACCGATCGAAGATGTTTTAATTAGTGTCTTTCGATTGTCAATTTAGACTAACTTCTTATTGTGATGGAAGACCTTGTGTCTTTCAGAGCAATAGTGAACCCTTCATTGGGTTTAAGATAGTTATCTGGTTGATCCTGCCAGTAGTCATATGCTTGTCTCAAAGATTAAGCCATGCATGTCTAAGTATAAGCAATTTATACAGTGAAACTGCGAATGGCTCATTAAATCAGTTATCGTTTATTTGATAGTACCTTTACTACTTGGATAACCGTGGTAATTCTAGAGCTAATACATGCTAAAAATCCCGACTTCTGGAAGGGATGTATTTATTAGATAAAAAATCAATGCTCTTCGGAGCTCTTTGATGATTCATAATAACTTTTCGAATCGCATGGCCTTGTGCTGGCGATGGTTCATTCAAATTTCTGCCCTATCAACTTTCGATGGTAGGATAGTGGCCTACCATGGTTTCAACGGGTAACGGGGAATAAGGGTTCGATTCCGGAGAGGGAGCCTGAGAAACGGCTACCACATCCAAGGAAGGCAGCAGGCGCGCAAATTACCCAATCCCGACACGGGGAGGTAGTGACAATAAATAACGATACAGGGCCCTTTCGGGTCTTGTAATTGGAATGAGTACAATGTAAATACCTTAACGAGGAACAATTGGAGGGCAAGTCTGGTGCCAGCAGCCGCGGTAATTCCAGCTCCAATAGCGTATATTAAAGTTGTTGCAGTTAAAAAGCTCGTAGTTGAACCTTGGGCTTGGTTGGCCGGTCCGCTTTATGGCGAGTACTGGACCCAACC
>CP095434.1:1587500-1590000 GCA_032598715.1 Debaryomycetaceae sp. JAC-2022a | reverse complement strand
CGAACGCGAAAATGTATTTTGAAATTGATGTAGACTCAAGGTTTTCAATGGTGGTCTCGGATCTTAGATACGACGAGATAAAACGAATAATGTATGGCGAATAGGGCTACATTGTAGAGTGGAGTATTCAGAGAAGTGAAGTGAGTACCCCCAAATATTATTCCAGAGTCAAAGGTTTTGGAAGGGATTGGACCAAGTCGACTAGCAAAAATGTCTGTAAAAGATTCTGAATCCAAGTTAGTGACGTGATTTTTGAGTGTGAGTAGGTGTATACGGAGGGACGTCGTTTATGTGAACTTTTGAAAAAAGCGTGCACCGTCCAAAAAAGTACCATTGATTTATCGAAGATGGGGAGATACGCCTGAAAGGTCGAAAATTCAAAATACAGGTATGAGAGATCTGAAAGTATATTCAGAGTTAGGCGACCGAGGGGATCACAATGAGGTAAGTATGAGCATAATTTTAGTACAAATAAGTGCATTTAGTGTGAGAGATACGAAGGCATGAGGTGCGGCATGGTCAGAAATCAAAGGTTAAGTGAGACGCACCTCAAGGTATGCAGGTCACGAAGCATAGGTCAATGGTGTATTGTGCGACCGAAGTGAGATTTGTTTATGTGTTTTATGGGAATAGATGCAAGTGCATAGTTGGAAAAGCAAAAAAGAGTACAAGCGTAGGAATGTTAGAAAGTTGTATCTGTGAATTTCGCATTTGTGGTGAAATCCATTTGTGAACATCTAAATTCAAGCGCGCAGAACTGGTGCGAAAAAAGAGTGGTTGAACCGCACAAATAGAAGCGGGCGCACCCTCGAGTTTGATTTTTCGTAGACACGTTATGCAGGCGTATTTTACGTGCATATGTATAACGAATGCCGGGGGTACTTTATGCGAAAGCATGAGACAATTGAAAGAATTGAAGAGTTCTACTCTTCAGTTCGATTAATGTCTTTATGGCCTCGTTGTTTAGTGGGGAGAGTTTAATGGTGAAACGTAAGTTTTCTATTGCTCTTTACGCTAAAACAACATGGGTTATCTCTTGTTTGAACACATTTATGTAGGAAAACAGAGTAGCCTGAACAGTCTTATACCAGATATCTAACGATTCTGTGTGTAAGCACTGAAGGATTTAGTGGATTACTAGCCTATGGCAAGTGTTTAACTAAAAACTTATTTGGGGGTCTGCTACGTTGAATAGCCAGATTTAGTTCTGTGATTCTCTGTAAGTAACCTCCTCCATGGTTGGTTATGTTAAACCTTTAGTGTGTAAACGTTAAAGTGTTTGACGGACATCATACCAGGGGAATTCAAAGAGGGCTATATGGATGTAGTTTGCTTGTGAATCGCTAGTAAAACAGCGATTTGTGAGCAACTACCGATCGAAGATGTTTTAATTAGTGTCTTTCGATTGTCAATTTAGACTAACTTCTTATTGTGATGGAAGACCTTGTGTCTTTCAGAGCAATAGTGAACCCTTCATTGGGTTTAAGATAGTTATCTGGTTGATCCTGCCAGTAGTCATATGCTTGTCTCAAAGATTAAGCCATGCATGTCTAAGTATAAGCAATTTATACAGTGAAACTGCGAATGGCTCATTAAATCAGTTATCGTTTATTTGATAGTACCTTTACTACTTGGATAACCGTGGTAATTCTAGAGCTAATACATGCTAAAAATCCCGACTTCTGGAAGGGATGTATTTATTAGATAAAAAATCAATGCTCTTCGGAGCTCTTTGATGATTCATAATAACTTTTCGAATCGCATGGCCTTGTGCTGGCGATGGTTCATTCAAATTTCTGCCCTATCAACTTTCGATGGTAGGATAGTGGCCTACCATGGTTTCAACGGGTAACGGGGAATAAGGGTTCGATTCCGGAGAGGGAGCCTGAGAAACGGCTACCACATCCAAGGAAGGCAGCAGGCGCGCAAATTACCCAATCCCGACACGGGGAGGTAGTGACAATAAATAACGATACAGGGCCCTTTCGGGTCTTGTAATTGGAATGAGTACAATGTAAATACCTTAACGAGGAACAATTGGAGGGCAAGTCTGGTGCCAGCAGCCGCGGTAATTCCAGCTCCAATAGCGTATATTAAAGTTGTTGCAGTTAAAAAGCTCGTAGTTGAACCTTGGGCTTGGTTGGCCGGTCCGCTTTATGGCGAGTACTGGACCCAACCGAGCCTTTCCTTCTGGCTAACCATTCGCCCTTGTGGTGTTTGGCGAACCAGGACTTTTACTTTGAAAAAATTAGAGTGTTCAAAGCAGGCCTTTGCTCGAATATATTAGCATGGAATAATAGAATAGGACGTTATGGTTCTATTTTGTTGGTTTCTAGGACCATCGTAATGATTAATAGGGACGGTCGGGGGCATCAGTATTCAGTTGTCAGAGGTGAAATTCTTGGATTTACTGAAGACTAACTACTGCGAAAGCATTTGCCAAGGACGTTTTCATTAATCAAGAACGAAAGTTAGGGGATCGAAGATGATCAGATACCGT
>CP095434.1:1577500-1580000 GCA_032598715.1 Debaryomycetaceae sp. JAC-2022a | reverse complement strand
AAAAAGTACCATTGATTTATCGAAGATGGGGAGATACGCCTGAAAGGTCGAAAATTCAAAATACAGGTATGAGAGATCTGAAAGTATATTCAGAGTTAGGCGACCGAGGGGATCACAATGAGGTAAGTATGAGCATAATTTTAGTACAAATAAGTGCATTTAGTGTGAGAGATACGAAGGCATGAGGTGCGGCATGGTCAGAAATCAAAGGTTAAGTGAGACGCACCTCAAGGTATGCAGGTCACGAAGCATAGGTCAATGGTGTATTGTGCGACCGAAGTGAGATTTGTTTATGTGTTTTATGGGAATAGATGCAAGTGCATAGTTGGAAAAGCAAAAAAGAGTACAAGCGTAGGAATGTTAGAAAGTTGTATCTGTGAATTTCGCATTTGTGGTGAAATCCATTTGTGAACATCTAAATTCAAGCGCGCAGAACTGGTGCGAAAAAAGAGTGGTTGAACCGCACAAATAGAAGCGGGCGCACCCTCGAGTTTGATTTTTCGTAGACACGTTATGCAGGCGTATTTTACGTGCATATGTATAACGAATGCCGGGGGTACTTTATGCGAAAGCATGAGACAATTGAAAGAATTGAAGAGTTCTACTCTTCAGTTCGATTAATGTCTTTATGGCCTCGTTGTTTAGTGGGGAGAGTTTAATGGTGAAACGTAAGTTTTCTATTGCTCTTTACGCTAAAACAACATGGGTTATCTCTTGTTTGAACACATTTATGTAGGAAAACAGAGTAGCCTGAACAGTCTTATACCAGATATCTAACGATTCTGTGTGTAAGCACTGAAGGATTTAGTGGATTACTAGCCTATGGCAAGTGTTTAACTAAAAACTTATTTGGGGGTCTGCTACGTTGAATAGCCAGATTTAGTTCTGTGATTCTCTGTAAGTAACCTCCTCCATGGTTGGTTATGTTAAACCTTTAGTGTGTAAACGTTAAAGTGTTTGACGGACATCATACCAGGGGAATTCAAAGAGGGCTATATGGATGTAGTTTGCTTGTGAATCGCTAGTAAAACAGCGATTTGTGAGCAACTACCGATCGAAGATGTTTTAATTAGTGTCTTTCGATTGTCAATTTAGACTAACTTCTTATTGTGATGGAAGACCTTGTGTCTTTCAGAGCAATAGTGAACCCTTCATTGGGTTTAAGATAGTTATCTGGTTGATCCTGCCAGTAGTCATATGCTTGTCTCAAAGATTAAGCCATGCATGTCTAAGTATAAGCAATTTATACAGTGAAACTGCGAATGGCTCATTAAATCAGTTATCGTTTATTTGATAGTACCTTTACTACTTGGATAACCGTGGTAATTCTAGAGCTAATACATGCTAAAAATCCCGACTTCTGGAAGGGATGTATTTATTAGATAAAAAATCAATGCTCTTCGGAGCTCTTTGATGATTCATAATAACTTTTCGAATCGCATGGCCTTGTGCTGGCGATGGTTCATTCAAATTTCTGCCCTATCAACTTTCGATGGTAGGATAGTGGCCTACCATGGTTTCAACGGGTAACGGGGAATAAGGGTTCGATTCCGGAGAGGGAGCCTGAGAAACGGCTACCACATCCAAGGAAGGCAGCAGGCGCGCAAATTACCCAATCCCGACACGGGGAGGTAGTGACAATAAATAACGATACAGGGCCCTTTCGGGTCTTGTAATTGGAATGAGTACAATGTAAATACCTTAACGAGGAACAATTGGAGGGCAAGTCTGGTGCCAGCAGCCGCGGTAATTCCAGCTCCAATAGCGTATATTAAAGTTGTTGCAGTTAAAAAGCTCGTAGTTGAACCTTGGGCTTGGTTGGCCGGTCCGCTTTATGGCGAGTACTGGACCCAACCGAGCCTTTCCTTCTGGCTAACCATTCGCCCTTGTGGTGTTTGGCGAACCAGGACTTTTACTTTGAAAAAATTAGAGTGTTCAAAGCAGGCCTTTGCTCGAATATATTAGCATGGAATAATAGAATAGGACGTTATGGTTCTATTTTGTTGGTTTCTAGGACCATCGTAATGATTAATAGGGACGGTCGGGGGCATCAGTATTCAGTTGTCAGAGGTGAAATTCTTGGATTTACTGAAGACTAACTACTGCGAAAGCATTTGCCAAGGACGTTTTCATTAATCAAGAACGAAAGTTAGGGGATCGAAGATGATCAGATACCGTCGTAGTCTTAACCATAAACTATGCCGACTAGGGATCGGGTGTTGTTCTTTTTTTGACGCACTCGGCACCTTACGAGAAATCAAAGTCTTTGGGTTCTGGGGGGAGTATGGTCGCAAGGCTGAAACTTAAAGGAATTGACGGAAGGGCACCACCAGGAGTGGAGCCTGCGGCTTAATTTGACTCAACACGGGGAAACTCACCAGGTCCAGACACAATAAGGATTGACAGATTGAGAGCTCTTTCTTGATTTTGTGGGTGGTGGTGCATGGCCGTTCTTAGTTGGTGGAGTGATTTGTCTGCTTAATTGCGATAACGAACGAGA
>CP095434.1:1567500-1572500 GCA_032598715.1 Debaryomycetaceae sp. JAC-2022a | reverse complement strand
GATTAGATTGCAGCACGAGAGTTTCGCGTATGGTCTCCCACTACACTACTCGGTCTCGCTCTTAGCAGCTTAACTACAGTTGATCGGACGGGAAACGGTGCTTTCTGCTAGATATGGCCGCAACCGAAATACTATGTTTGGAGGTACGATATATGCAAGCGGGGGGAATTTTCTTGCTGCAAAACACAAATAGCGAACAATGTGGGCTTTGAGTCTTTTACTTCCTACAGTAGACACTCTGCATAGAGAATCCTACAGCAGAATGGCCCCTACAAGATCTACAAAGCGCTCATGGCGCAGGCCCATCACCAGGTTCACCACACCTGACGCAAGATAAACATGCATGAATTGTACATAGTACAGAAGAAGGAGAACCTCCATAGTATTGTTTCTTTTTCTGACCAAGTTGGCTCATGTATGTATGCATCATGTGCAAGGGGTAGCGAAAATGTGTGACGTTTGCGTAAAGAAACGCAAAAGGGATGTGGTGAAAAAGTTACAGATGGGATTGATAGGTTTTTATACTTTTGCAGCACTCTCAAGAAAGTAGCAATTTTTTTGCAACACTCGATGTTATACGCAGGAGCACCAGGTACATAGACAAAACTCAAGTAAACGATAAGAAGAATGCTATACACTTGACTGGACAAGTGAAGAACATCTATGGAACGAAAGTTCAAGGTATGGAAATGTAGAAGAAACACCATTGAGTGACTGTGTGAGTTTGTAGAACTAGACAGGACGCCTTGAGTGGCCTGAGAGGAGTAAGAGGCTAGGGATTATTGATCGGGAAGTAAGGCTGTAGCAGAAGGTAAAATGGACGTGTAATTACAAGTATGGTATCCAAGGCTACACGTGCTGTAAGGTTACATTAATACATGCAGAGGAACAGTTACGAACCCAAAATGAAGATGAGAAAGTGTACAAATGGAGGATGAGAGTCGTGCTTGAGATCAAAGTTTTATGCTATCAAAATGGTGCAAAATGGAGGCCAGCATCCTGAGCTAGGATTTGACCGAATTTTGAAAGTTCTGCTGCGAACGCGAAAATGTATTTTGAAATTGATGTAGACTCAAGGTTTTCAATGGTGGTCTCGGATCCTTGATACGACGAGATATAACGAATAATGTATGGCGAATAGGGCTACATTGTAGAGTGGATTATCTAGAGAAGTATAGTGAGTACCCCCAAATATTATTCCGAAATCAAGGTTTTTGGAAGGGTTTAGGCCAAGTTAGTTAGCAAAAATGTCTGTAGAAGATTCTGAATATAAGTTAGTGGCGTCACATTTGAGGGTCAATAAACATGATGGTTGCAACGTTGTGTATGTGAACTGCCAATAAAAAGCGCGCGCAGTGGGCGAAATTAATTCTGATGTATGTGCAGAACATGAAAAAAGAGAGAAAAAATGTTAAGTGAAAGACATTCCGTACACCCAGAGTAAAATTCGGCGACCAGCTCATGACTGCCATCCCGTGATGAAACTTTGTAACAGCGTAGAGGTTGTGTAAATATACATGATTTGCATGTATGGATGTAGCATTGAAAGGCTAGAGCGAGCAATGAGCGTGAGGCAGTGTTCTGGAGGATAAGTTAAGTTGACAATAGAATTGAAGAGAAGTCACCAATAAGAGAGTAATCATATGAAGGAGTGTTCAGTAATATGTGAATGTGACGTCATGAAAAGTTGATGATGGGCCTTGAGAATGGAGAGAATGGACCGAAAAGAGGATGAAAAGGTGCACAAATGGAGGATGAGAGTCGTGCTTGAGATCAAAGTTTTATGCTAACAAAATGGTGCAAAATGGAGGCCAGCATCCTGAGCTAGGATTTGACCGATTTTGAAAGTTCTGCTGCGAACGCGAAAATGTATTTTGAAATTGATGTAGACTCAAGGTTTTCAATGGTGGTCTCGGATCTTAGATACGACGAGATAAAACGAATAATGTATGGCGAATAGGGCTACATTGTAGAGTGGAGTATTCAGAGAAGTGAAGTGAGTACCCCCAAATATTATTCCAGAGTCAAAGGTTTTGGAAGGGATTGGACCAAGTCGACTAGCAAAAATGTCTGTAAAAGATTCTGAATCCAAGTTAGTGACGTGATTTTTGAGTGTGAGTAGGTGTATACGGAGGGACGTCGTTTATGTGAACTTTTGAAAAAAGCGTGCACCGTCCAAAAAAGTACCATT
The DNA here is from genome assembly GCA_032598715.1 of Debaryomycetaceae sp. JAC-2022a. Taxonomy (NCBI): domain Eukaryota; kingdom Fungi; phylum Ascomycota; class Pichiomycetes; order Serinales; family Debaryomycetaceae; species Debaryomycetaceae sp. JAC-2022a. The sequence continues at coordinate 1,570,309 of CP095434.1, read as the reverse complement.
GATTTATCGAAGATGGGGAGATACGCCTGAAAGGTCGAAAATTCAAAATACAGGTATGAGAGATCTGAAAGTATATTCAGAGTTAGGCGACCGAGGGGATCACAATGAGGTAAGTATGAGCATAATTTTAGTACAAATAAGTGCATTTAGTGTGAGAGATACGAAGGCATGAGGTGCGGCATGGTCAGAAATCAAAGGTTAAGTGAGACGCACCTCAAGGTATGCAGGTCACGAAGCATAGGTCAATGGTGTATTGTGCGACCGAAGTGAGATTTGTTTATGTGTTTTATGGGAATAGATGCAAGTGCATAGTTGGAAAAGCAAAAAAGAGTACAAGCGTAGGAATGTTAGAAAGTTGTATCTGTGAATTTCGCATTTGTGGTGAAATCCATTTGTGAACATCTAAATTCAAGCGCGCAGAACTGGTGCGAAAAAAGAGTGGTTGAACCGCACAAATAGAAGCGGGCGCACCCTCGAGTTTGATTTTTCGTAGACACGTTATGCAGGCGTATTTTACGTGCATATGTATAACGAATGCCGGGGGTACTTTATGCGAAAGCATGAGACAATTGAAAGAATTGAAGAGTTCTACTCTTCAGTTCGATTAATGTCTTTATGGCCTCGTTGTTTAGTGGGGAGAGTTTAATGGTGAAACGTAAGTTTTCTATTGCTCTTTACGCTAAAACAACATGGGTTATCTCTTGTTTGAACACATTTATGTAGGAAAACAGAGTAGCCTGAACAGTCTTATACCAGATATCTAACGATTCTGTGTGTAAGCACTGAAGGATTTAGTGGATTACTAGCCTATGGCAAGTGTTTAACTAAAAACTTATTTGGGGGTCTGCTACGTTGAATAGCCAGATTTAGTTCTGTGATTCTCTGTAAGTAACCTCCTCCATGGTTGGTTATGTTAAACCTTTAGTGTGTAAACGTTAAAGTGTTTGACGGACATCATACCAGGGGAATTCAAAGAGGGCTATATGGATGTAGTTTGCTTGTGAATCGCTAGTAAAACAGCGATTTGTGAGCAACTACCGATCGAAGATGTTTTAATTAGTGTCTTTCGATTGTCAATTTAGACTAACTTCTTATTGTGATGGAAGACCTTGTGTCTTTCAGAGCAATAGTGAACCCTTCATTGGGTTTAAGATAGTTATCTGGTTGATCCTGCCAGTAGTCATATGCTTGTCTCAAAGATTAAGCCATGCATGTCTAAGTATAAGCAATTTATACAGTGAAACTGCGAATGGCTCATTAAATCAGTTATCGTTTATTTGATAGTACCTTTACTACTTGGATAACCGTGGTAATTCTAGAGCTAATACATGCTAAAAATCCCGACTTCTGGAAGGGATGTATTTATTAGATAAAAAATCAATGCTCTTCGGAGCTCTTTGATGATTCATAATAACTTTTCGAATCGCATGGCCTTGTGCTGGCGATGGTTCATTCAAATTTCTGCCCTATCAACTTTCGATGGTAGGATAGTGGCCTACCATGGTTTCAACGGGTAACGGGGAATAAGGGTTCGATTCCGGAGAGGGAGCCTGAGAAACGGCTACCACATCCAAGGAAGGCAGCAGGCGCGCAAATTACCCAATCCCGACACGGGGAGGTAGTGACAATAAATAACGATACAGGGCCCTTTCGGGTCTTGTAATTGGAATGAGTACAATGTAAATACCTTAACGAGGAACAATTGGAGGGCAAGTCTGGTGCCAGCAGCCGCGGTAATTCCAGCTCCAATAGCGTATATTAAAGTTGTTGCAGTTAAAAAGCTCGTAGTTGAACCTTGGGCTTGGTTGGCCGGTCCGCTTTATGGCGAGTACTGGACCCAACCGAGCCTTTCCTTCTGGCTAACCATTCGCCCTTGTGGTGTTTGGCGAACCAGGACTTTTACTTTGAAAAAATTAGAGTGTTCAAAGCAGGCCTTTGCTCGAATATATTAGCATGGAATAATAGAATAGGACGTTATGGTTCTATTTTGTTGGTTTCTAGGACCATCGTAATGATTAATAGGGACGGTCGGGGGCATCAGTATTCAGTTGTCAGAGGTGAAATTCTTGGATTTACTGAAGACTAACTACTGCGAAAGCATTTGCCAAGGACGTTTTCATTAATCAAGAACGAAAGTTAGGGGATCGAAGATGATCAGATACCGTCGTAGTCTTAACCATAAACTATGCCGACTAGGGATCGGGTGTTGTTCTTTTTTTGACGCACTCGGCACCTTACGAGAAATCAAAGTCTTTGGGTTCTGGGGGGAGTATGGTCGCAAGGCTGAAACTTAAAGGAATTGACGGAAGGGCACCACCAGGAGTGGAGCCTGCGGCTTAATTTGACTCAACACGGGGAAACTCACCAGGTCCAGACACAATAAGGATTGACAGATTGAGAGCTCTTTCTTGATTTTGTGGGTGGTGGTGCATGGCCGTTCTTAGTTGGTGGAGTGATTTGTCTGCTTAATTGCGATAACGAACGAGACCTTAACCTACTAAATAGTGCTGCTAGCTTTTGCTGGTATAGTCACTTCTTAGAGGGACTATCGATTTCAAGTCGATGGAAGTTTGAGGCAATAACAGGTCTGTGATGCCCTTAGACGTTCTGGGCCGCACGCGCGCTACACTGACGGAGCCAGCGAGTTCTAACCTTGGCCGAGAGGTCTGGGTAATCTTGTGAAACTCCGTCGTGCTGGGGATAGAGCATTGTAATTATTGCTCTTCAACGAGGAATTCCTAGTAAGCGCAAGTCATCAGCTTGCGTTGATTACGTCCCTGCCCTTTGTACACACCGCCCGTCACTACTA
>CP095434.1:1557500-1562500 GCA_032598715.1 Debaryomycetaceae sp. JAC-2022a | reverse complement strand
CCTGACGCAAGATAAACATGCATGAATTGTACATAGTACAGAAGAAGGAGAACCTCCATAGTATTGTTTCTTTTTCTGACCAAGTTGGCTCATGTATGTATGCATCATGTGCAAGGGGTAGCGAAAATGTGTGACGTTTGCGTAAAGAAACGCAAAAGGGATGTGGTGAAAAAGTTACAGATGGGATTGATAGGTTTTTATACTTTTGCAGCACTCTCAAGAAAGTAGCAATTTTTTTGCAACACTCGATGTTATACGCAGGAGCACCAGGTACATAGACAAAACTCAAGTAAACGATAAGAAGAATGCTATACACTTGACTGGACAAGTGAAGAACATCTATGGAACGAAAGTTCAAGGTATGGAAATGTAGAAGAAACACCATTGAGTGACTGTGTGAGTTTGTAGAACTAGACAGGACGCCTTGAGTGGCCTGAGAGGAGTAAGAGGCTAGGGATTATTGATCGGGAAGTAAGGCTGTAGCAGAAGGTAAAATGGACGTGTAATTACAAGTATGGTATCCAAGGCTACACGTGCTGTAAGGTTACATTAATACATGCAGAGGAACAGTTACGAACCCAAAATGAAGATGAGAAAGTGTACAAATGGAGGATGAGAGTCGTGCTTGAGATCAAAGTTTTATGCTATCAAAATGGTGCAAAATGGAGGCCAGCATCCTGAGCTAGGATTTGACCGAATTTTGAAAGTTCTGCTGCGAACGCGAAAATGTATTTTGAAATTGATGTAGACTCAAGGTTTTCAATGGTGGTCTCGGATCCTTGATACGACGAGATATAACGAATAATGTATGGCGAATAGGGCTACATTGTAGAGTGGATTATCTAGAGAAGTATAGTGAGTACCCCCAAATATTATTCCGAAATCAAGGTTTTTGGAAGGGTTTAGGCCAAGTTAGTTAGCAAAAATGTCTGTAGAAGATTCTGAATATAAGTTAGTGGCGTCACATTTGAGGGTCAATAAACATGATGGTTGCAACGTTGTGTATGTGAACTGCCAATAAAAAGCGCGCGCAGTGGGCGAAATTAATTCTGATGTATGTGCAGAACATGAAAAAAGAGAGAAAAAATGTTAAGTGAAAGACATTCCGTACACCCAGAGTAAAATTCGGCGACCAGCTCATGACTGCCATCCCGTGATGAAACTTTGTAACAGCGTAGAGGTTGTGTAAATATACATGATTTGCATGTATGGATGTAGCATTGAAAGGCTAGAGCGAGCAATGAGCGTGAGGCAGTGTTCTGGAGGATAAGTTAAGTTGACAATAGAATTGAAGAGAAGTCACCAATAAGAGAGTAATCATATGAAGGAGTGTTCAGTAATATGTGAATGTGACGTCATGAAAAGTTGATGATGGGCCTTGAGAATGGAGAGAATGGACCGAAAAGAGGATGAAAAGGTGCACAAATGGAGGATGAGAGTCGTGCTTGAGATCAAAGTTTTATGCTAACAAAATGGTGCAAAATGGAGGCCAGCATCCTGAGCTAGGATTTGACCGATTTTGAAAGTTCTGCTGCGAACGCGAAAATGTATTTTGAAATTGATGTAGACTCAAGGTTTTCAATGGTGGTCTCGGATCTTAGATACGACGAGATAAAACGAATAATGTATGGCGAATAGGGCTACATTGTAGAGTGGAGTATTCAGAGAAGTGAAGTGAGTACCCCCAAATATTATTCCAGAGTCAAAGGTTTTGGAAGGGATTGGACCAAGTCGACTAGCAAAAATGTCTGTAAAAGATTCTGAATCCAAGTTAGTGACGTGATTTTTGAGTGTGAGTAGGTGTATACGGAGGGACGTCGTTTATGTGAACTTTTGAAAAAAGCGTGCACCGTCCAAAAAAGTACCATTGATTTATCGAAGATGGGGAGATACGCCTGAAAGGTCGAAAATTCAAAATACAGGTATGAGAGATCTGAAAGTATATTCAGAGTTAGGCGACCGAGGGGATCACAATGAGGTAAGTATGAGCATAATTTTAGTACAAATAAGTGCATTTAGTGTGAGAGATACGAAGGCATGAGGTGCGGCATGGTCAGAAATCAAAGGTTAAGTGAGACGCACCTCAAGGTATGCAGGTCACGAAGCATAGGTCAATGGTGTATTGTGCGACCGAAGTGAGATTTGTTTATGTGTTTTATGGGAATAGATGCAAGTGCATAGTTGGAAAAGCAAAAAAGAGTACAAGCGTAGGAATGTTAGAAAGTTGTATCTGTGAATTTCGCATTTGTGGTGAAATCCATTTGTGAACATCTAAATTCAAGCGCGCAGAACTGGTGCGAAAAAAGAGTGGTTGAACCGCACAAATAGAAGCGGGCGCACCCTCGAGTTTGATTTTTCGTAGACACGTTATGCAGGCGTATTTTACGTGCATATGTATAACGAATGCCGGGGGTACTTTATGCGAAAGCATGAGACAATTGAAAGAATTGAAGAGTTCTACTCTTCAGTTCGATTAATGTCTTTATGGCCTCGTTGTTTAGTGGGGAGAGTTTAATGGTGAAACGTAAGTTTTCTATTGCTCTTTACGCTAAAACAACATGGGTTATCTCTTGTTTGAACACATTTATGTAGGAAAACAGAGTAGCCTGAACAGTCTTATACCAGATATCTAACGATTCTGTGTGTAAGCACTGAAGGATTTAGTGGATTACTAGCCTATGGCAAGTGTTTAACTAAAAACTTATTTGGGGGTCTGCTACGTTGAATAGCCAGATTTAGTTCTGTGATTCTCTGTAAGTAACCTCCTCCATGGTTGGTTATGTTAAACCTTTAGTGTGTAAACGTTAAAGTGTTTGACGGACATCATACCAGGGGAATTCAAAGAGGGCTATATGGATGTAGTTTGCTTGTGAATCGCTAGTAAAACAGCGATTTGTGAGCAACTACCGATCGAAGATGTTTTAATTAGTGTCTTTCGATTGTCAATTTAGACTAACTTCTTATTGTGATGGAAGACCTTGTGTCTTTCAGAGCAATAGTGAACCCTTCATTGGGTTTAAGATAGTTATCTGGTTGATCCTGCCAGTAGTCATATGCTTGTCTCAAAGATTAAGCCATGCATGTCTAAGTATAAGCAATTTATACAGTGAAACTGCGAATGGCTCATTAAATCAGTTATCGTTTATTTGATAGTACCTTTACTACTTGGATAACCGTGGTAATTCTAGAGCTAATACATGCTAAAAATCCCGACTTCTGGAAGGGATGTATTTATTAGATAAAAAATCAATGCTCTTCGGAGCTCTTTGATGATTCATAATAACTTTTCGAATCGCATGGCCTTGTGCTGGCGATGGTTCATTCAAATTTCTGCCCTATCAACTTTCGATGGTAGGATAGTGGCCTACCATGGTTTCAACGGGTAACGGGGAATAAGGGTTCGATTCCGGAGAGGGAGCCTGAGAAACGGCTACCACATCCAAGGAAGGCAGCAGGCGCGCAAATTACCCAATCCCGACACGGGGAGGTAGTGACAATAAATAACGATACAGGGCCCTTTCGGGTCTTGTAATTGGAATGAGTACAATGTAAATACCTTAACGAGGAACAATTGGAGGGCAAGTCTGGTGCCAGCAGCCGCGGTAATTCCAGCTCCAATAGCGTATATTAAAGTTGTTGCAGTTAAAAAGCTCGTAGTTGAACCTTGGGCTTGGTTGGCCGGTCCGCTTTATGGCGAGTACTGGACCCAACCGAGCCTTTCCTTCTGGCTAACCATTCGCCCTTGTGGTGTTTGGCGAACCAGGACTTTTACTTTGAAAAAATTAGAGTGTTCAAAGCAGGCCTTTGCTCGAATATATTAGCATGGAATAATAGAATAGGACGTTATGGTTCTATTTTGTTGGTTTCTAGGACCATCGTAATGATTAATAGGGACGGTCGGGGGCATCAGTATTCAGTTGTCAGAGGTGAAATTCTTGGATTTACTGAAGACTAACTACTGCGAAAGCATTTGCCAAGGACGTTTTCATTAATCAAGAACGAAAGTTAGGGGATCGAAGATGATCAGATACCGTCGTAGTCTTAACCATAAACTATGCCGACTAGGGATCGGGTGTTGTTCTTTTTTTGACGCACTCGGCACCTTACGAGAAATCAAAGTCTTTGGGTTCTGGGGGGAGTATGGTCGCAAGGCTGAAACTTAAAGGAATTGACGGAAGGGCACCACCAGGAGTGGAGCCTGCGGCTTAATTTGACTCAACACGGGGAAACTCACCAGGTCCAGACACAATAAGGATTGACAGATTGAGAGCTCTTTCTTGATTTTGTGGGTGGTGGTGCATGGCCGTTCTTAGTTGGTGGAGTGATTTGTCTGCTTAATTGCGATAACGAACGAGACCTTAACCTACTAAATAGTGCTGCTAGCTTTTGCTGGTATAGTCACTTCTTAGAGGGACTATCGATTTCAAGTCGATGGAAGTTTGAGGCAATAACAGGTCTGTGATGCCCTTAGACGTTCTGGGCCGCACGCGCGCTACACTGACGGAGCCAGCGAGTTCTAACCTTGGCCGAGAGGTCTGGGTAATCTTGTGAAACTCCGTCGTGCTGGGGATAGAGCATTGTAATTATTGCTCTTCAACGAGGAATTCCTAGTAAGCGCAAGTCATCAGCTTGCGTTGATTACGTCCCTGCCCTTTGTACACACCGCCCGTCACTACTACCGATTGAATGGCTTAGTGAGGCTTCCGGATTGGTTTAAAGAAGGGGGCAACCTCATCTTGGAACTGAAAAGCTAGTCAAACTTGGTCATTTAGAGGAAGTACAAGTCGTAACAAGGTTTCCGTAGGTGAACCTGCGGAAGGATCATTACAGTATTCTTTTGCCAGCGCTTAATTGCGCGGCGAAAAACCTTACACACTATGTTTTTTTGATTTGAAACTTTTGCTTTGGTCTGACTTAGAAATGAGTTGGGCCAAAGGTTTTATACTAAAACTTCAATTTTATTATTGAATTGTTAATTAATTATATTGTCAATTTGTTGA
>CP095434.1:1550000-1552500 GCA_032598715.1 Debaryomycetaceae sp. JAC-2022a | reverse complement strand
GGACAAGTGAAGAACATCTATGGAACGAAAGTTCAAGGTATGGAAATGTAGAAGAAACACCATTGAGTGACTGTGTGAGTTTGTAGAACTAGACAGGACGCCTTGAGTGGCCTGAGAGGAGTAAGAGGCTAGGGATTATTGATCGGGAAGTAAGGCTGTAGCAGAAGGTAAAATGGACGTGTAATTACAAGTATGGTATCCAAGGCTACACGTGCTGTAAGGTTACATTAATACATGCAGAGGAACAGTTACGAACCCAAAATGAAGATGAGAAAGTGTACAAATGGAGGATGAGAGTCGTGCTTGAGATCAAAGTTTTATGCTATCAAAATGGTGCAAAATGGAGGCCAGCATCCTGAGCTAGGATTTGACCGAATTTTGAAAGTTCTGCTGCGAACGCGAAAATGTATTTTGAAATTGATGTAGACTCAAGGTTTTCAATGGTGGTCTCGGATCCTTGATACGACGAGATATAACGAATAATGTATGGCGAATAGGGCTACATTGTAGAGTGGATTATCTAGAGAAGTATAGTGAGTACCCCCAAATATTATTCCGAAATCAAGGTTTTTGGAAGGGTTTAGGCCAAGTTAGTTAGCAAAAATGTCTGTAGAAGATTCTGAATATAAGTTAGTGGCGTCACATTTGAGGGTCAATAAACATGATGGTTGCAACGTTGTGTATGTGAACTGCCAATAAAAAGCGCGCGCAGTGGGCGAAATTAATTCTGATGTATGTGCAGAACATGAAAAAAGAGAGAAAAAATGTTAAGTGAAAGACATTCCGTACACCCAGAGTAAAATTCGGCGACCAGCTCATGACTGCCATCCCGTGATGAAACTTTGTAACAGCGTAGAGGTTGTGTAAATATACATGATTTGCATGTATGGATGTAGCATTGAAAGGCTAGAGCGAGCAATGAGCGTGAGGCAGTGTTCTGGAGGATAAGTTAAGTTGACAATAGAATTGAAGAGAAGTCACCAATAAGAGAGTAATCATATGAAGGAGTGTTCAGTAATATGTGAATGTGACGTCATGAAAAGTTGATGATGGGCCTTGAGAATGGAGAGAATGGACCGAAAAGAGGATGAAAAGGTGCACAAATGGAGGATGAGAGTCGTGCTTGAGATCAAAGTTTTATGCTAACAAAATGGTGCAAAATGGAGGCCAGCATCCTGAGCTAGGATTTGACCGATTTTGAAAGTTCTGCTGCGAACGCGAAAATGTATTTTGAAATTGATGTAGACTCAAGGTTTTCAATGGTGGTCTCGGATCTTAGATACGACGAGATAAAACGAATAATGTATGGCGAATAGGGCTACATTGTAGAGTGGAGTATTCAGAGAAGTGAAGTGAGTACCCCCAAATATTATTCCAGAGTCAAAGGTTTTGGAAGGGATTGGACCAAGTCGACTAGCAAAAATGTCTGTAAAAGATTCTGAATCCAAGTTAGTGACGTGATTTTTGAGTGTGAGTAGGTGTATACGGAGGGACGTCGTTTATGTGAACTTTTGAAAAAAGCGTGCACCGTCCAAAAAAGTACCATTGATTTATCGAAGATGGGGAGATACGCCTGAAAGGTCGAAAATTCAAAATACAGGTATGAGAGATCTGAAAGTATATTCAGAGTTAGGCGACCGAGGGGATCACAATGAGGTAAGTATGAGCATAATTTTAGTACAAATAAGTGCATTTAGTGTGAGAGATACGAAGGCATGAGGTGCGGCATGGTCAGAAATCAAAGGTTAAGTGAGACGCACCTCAAGGTATGCAGGTCACGAAGCATAGGTCAATGGTGTATTGTGCGACCGAAGTGAGATTTGTTTATGTGTTTTATGGGAATAGATGCAAGTGCATAGTTGGAAAAGCAAAAAAGAGTACAAGCGTAGGAATGTTAGAAAGTTGTATCTGTGAATTTCGCATTTGTGGTGAAATCCATTTGTGAACATCTAAATTCAAGCGCGCAGAACTGGTGCGAAAAAAGAGTGGTTGAACCGCACAAATAGAAGCGGGCGCACCCTCGAGTTTGATTTTTCGTAGACACGTTATGCAGGCGTATTTTACGTGCATATGTATAACGAATGCCGGGGGTACTTTATGCGAAAGCATGAGACAATTGAAAGAATTGAAGAGTTCTACTCTTCAGTTCGATTAATGTCTTTATGGCCTCGTTGTTTAGTGGGGAGAGTTTAATGGTGAAACGTAAGTTTTCTATTGCTCTTTACGCTAAAACAACATGGGTTATCTCTTGTTTGAACACATTTATGTAGGAAAACAGAGTAGCCTGAACAGTCTTATACCAGATATCTAACGATTCTGTGTGTAAGCACTGAAGGATTTAGTGGATTACTAGCCTATGGCAAGTGTTTAACTAAAAACTTATTTGGGGGTCTGCTACGTTGAATAGCCAGATTTAGTTCTGTGATTCTCTGTAAGTAACCTCCTCCATGGTTGGTTATGTTAAACCTTTAGTGTGTAAACGTTAAAGTGTTTGACGGAC
>CP095434.1:1540000-1542500 GCA_032598715.1 Debaryomycetaceae sp. JAC-2022a | reverse complement strand
CTATCAAAATGGTGCAAAATGGAGGCCAGCATCCTGAGCTAGGATTTGACCGAATTTTGAAAGTTCTGCTGCGAACGCGAAAATGTATTTTGAAATTGATGTAGACTCAAGGTTTTCAATGGTGGTCTCGGATCCTTGATACGACGAGATATAACGAATAATGTATGGCGAATAGGGCTACATTGTAGAGTGGATTATCTAGAGAAGTATAGTGAGTACCCCCAAATATTATTCCGAAATCAAGGTTTTTGGAAGGGTTTAGGCCAAGTTAGTTAGCAAAAATGTCTGTAGAAGATTCTGAATATAAGTTAGTGGCGTCACATTTGAGGGTCAATAAACATGATGGTTGCAACGTTGTGTATGTGAACTGCCAATAAAAAGCGCGCGCAGTGGGCGAAATTAATTCTGATGTATGTGCAGAACATGAAAAAAGAGAGAAAAAATGTTAAGTGAAAGACATTCCGTACACCCAGAGTAAAATTCGGCGACCAGCTCATGACTGCCATCCCGTGATGAAACTTTGTAACAGCGTAGAGGTTGTGTAAATATACATGATTTGCATGTATGGATGTAGCATTGAAAGGCTAGAGCGAGCAATGAGCGTGAGGCAGTGTTCTGGAGGATAAGTTAAGTTGACAATAGAATTGAAGAGAAGTCACCAATAAGAGAGTAATCATATGAAGGAGTGTTCAGTAATATGTGAATGTGACGTCATGAAAAGTTGATGATGGGCCTTGAGAATGGAGAGAATGGACCGAAAAGAGGATGAAAAGGTGCACAAATGGAGGATGAGAGTCGTGCTTGAGATCAAAGTTTTATGCTAACAAAATGGTGCAAAATGGAGGCCAGCATCCTGAGCTAGGATTTGACCGATTTTGAAAGTTCTGCTGCGAACGCGAAAATGTATTTTGAAATTGATGTAGACTCAAGGTTTTCAATGGTGGTCTCGGATCTTAGATACGACGAGATAAAACGAATAATGTATGGCGAATAGGGCTACATTGTAGAGTGGAGTATTCAGAGAAGTGAAGTGAGTACCCCCAAATATTATTCCAGAGTCAAAGGTTTTGGAAGGGATTGGACCAAGTCGACTAGCAAAAATGTCTGTAAAAGATTCTGAATCCAAGTTAGTGACGTGATTTTTGAGTGTGAGTAGGTGTATACGGAGGGACGTCGTTTATGTGAACTTTTGAAAAAAGCGTGCACCGTCCAAAAAAGTACCATTGATTTATCGAAGATGGGGAGATACGCCTGAAAGGTCGAAAATTCAAAATACAGGTATGAGAGATCTGAAAGTATATTCAGAGTTAGGCGACCGAGGGGATCACAATGAGGTAAGTATGAGCATAATTTTAGTACAAATAAGTGCATTTAGTGTGAGAGATACGAAGGCATGAGGTGCGGCATGGTCAGAAATCAAAGGTTAAGTGAGACGCACCTCAAGGTATGCAGGTCACGAAGCATAGGTCAATGGTGTATTGTGCGACCGAAGTGAGATTTGTTTATGTGTTTTATGGGAATAGATGCAAGTGCATAGTTGGAAAAGCAAAAAAGAGTACAAGCGTAGGAATGTTAGAAAGTTGTATCTGTGAATTTCGCATTTGTGGTGAAATCCATTTGTGAACATCTAAATTCAAGCGCGCAGAACTGGTGCGAAAAAAGAGTGGTTGAACCGCACAAATAGAAGCGGGCGCACCCTCGAGTTTGATTTTTCGTAGACACGTTATGCAGGCGTATTTTACGTGCATATGTATAACGAATGCCGGGGGTACTTTATGCGAAAGCATGAGACAATTGAAAGAATTGAAGAGTTCTACTCTTCAGTTCGATTAATGTCTTTATGGCCTCGTTGTTTAGTGGGGAGAGTTTAATGGTGAAACGTAAGTTTTCTATTGCTCTTTACGCTAAAACAACATGGGTTATCTCTTGTTTGAACACATTTATGTAGGAAAACAGAGTAGCCTGAACAGTCTTATACCAGATATCTAACGATTCTGTGTGTAAGCACTGAAGGATTTAGTGGATTACTAGCCTATGGCAAGTGTTTAACTAAAAACTTATTTGGGGGTCTGCTACGTTGAATAGCCAGATTTAGTTCTGTGATTCTCTGTAAGTAACCTCCTCCATGGTTGGTTATGTTAAACCTTTAGTGTGTAAACGTTAAAGTGTTTGACGGACATCATACCAGGGGAATTCAAAGAGGGCTATATGGATGTAGTTTGCTTGTGAATCGCTAGTAAAACAGCGATTTGTGAGCAACTACCGATCGAAGATGTTTTAATTAGTGTCTTTCGATTGTCAATTTAGACTAACTTCTTATTGTGATGGAAGACCTTGTGTCTTTCAGAGCAATAGTGAACCCTTCATTGGGTTTAAGATAGTTATCTGGTTGATCCTGCCAGTAGTCATATGCTTGTCTCAAAGATTAAGCCATGCATGTCTAAGTATAAGCAATTTATACAGTGAAACTGCGAATGGCTCATTAAATCAGTTATCGTTT
>CP095434.1:1530000-1532500 GCA_032598715.1 Debaryomycetaceae sp. JAC-2022a | reverse complement strand
TTTGAGGGTCAATAAACATGATGGTTGCAACGTTGTGTATGTGAACTGCCAATAAAAAGCGCGCGCAGTGGGCGAAATTAATTCTGATGTATGTGCAGAACATGAAAAAAGAGAGAAAAAATGTTAAGTGAAAGACATTCCGTACACCCAGAGTAAAATTCGGCGACCAGCTCATGACTGCCATCCCGTGATGAAACTTTGTAACAGCGTAGAGGTTGTGTAAATATACATGATTTGCATGTATGGATGTAGCATTGAAAGGCTAGAGCGAGCAATGAGCGTGAGGCAGTGTTCTGGAGGATAAGTTAAGTTGACAATAGAATTGAAGAGAAGTCACCAATAAGAGAGTAATCATATGAAGGAGTGTTCAGTAATATGTGAATGTGACGTCATGAAAAGTTGATGATGGGCCTTGAGAATGGAGAGAATGGACCGAAAAGAGGATGAAAAGGTGCACAAATGGAGGATGAGAGTCGTGCTTGAGATCAAAGTTTTATGCTAACAAAATGGTGCAAAATGGAGGCCAGCATCCTGAGCTAGGATTTGACCGATTTTGAAAGTTCTGCTGCGAACGCGAAAATGTATTTTGAAATTGATGTAGACTCAAGGTTTTCAATGGTGGTCTCGGATCTTAGATACGACGAGATAAAACGAATAATGTATGGCGAATAGGGCTACATTGTAGAGTGGAGTATTCAGAGAAGTGAAGTGAGTACCCCCAAATATTATTCCAGAGTCAAAGGTTTTGGAAGGGATTGGACCAAGTCGACTAGCAAAAATGTCTGTAAAAGATTCTGAATCCAAGTTAGTGACGTGATTTTTGAGTGTGAGTAGGTGTATACGGAGGGACGTCGTTTATGTGAACTTTTGAAAAAAGCGTGCACCGTCCAAAAAAGTACCATTGATTTATCGAAGATGGGGAGATACGCCTGAAAGGTCGAAAATTCAAAATACAGGTATGAGAGATCTGAAAGTATATTCAGAGTTAGGCGACCGAGGGGATCACAATGAGGTAAGTATGAGCATAATTTTAGTACAAATAAGTGCATTTAGTGTGAGAGATACGAAGGCATGAGGTGCGGCATGGTCAGAAATCAAAGGTTAAGTGAGACGCACCTCAAGGTATGCAGGTCACGAAGCATAGGTCAATGGTGTATTGTGCGACCGAAGTGAGATTTGTTTATGTGTTTTATGGGAATAGATGCAAGTGCATAGTTGGAAAAGCAAAAAAGAGTACAAGCGTAGGAATGTTAGAAAGTTGTATCTGTGAATTTCGCATTTGTGGTGAAATCCATTTGTGAACATCTAAATTCAAGCGCGCAGAACTGGTGCGAAAAAAGAGTGGTTGAACCGCACAAATAGAAGCGGGCGCACCCTCGAGTTTGATTTTTCGTAGACACGTTATGCAGGCGTATTTTACGTGCATATGTATAACGAATGCCGGGGGTACTTTATGCGAAAGCATGAGACAATTGAAAGAATTGAAGAGTTCTACTCTTCAGTTCGATTAATGTCTTTATGGCCTCGTTGTTTAGTGGGGAGAGTTTAATGGTGAAACGTAAGTTTTCTATTGCTCTTTACGCTAAAACAACATGGGTTATCTCTTGTTTGAACACATTTATGTAGGAAAACAGAGTAGCCTGAACAGTCTTATACCAGATATCTAACGATTCTGTGTGTAAGCACTGAAGGATTTAGTGGATTACTAGCCTATGGCAAGTGTTTAACTAAAAACTTATTTGGGGGTCTGCTACGTTGAATAGCCAGATTTAGTTCTGTGATTCTCTGTAAGTAACCTCCTCCATGGTTGGTTATGTTAAACCTTTAGTGTGTAAACGTTAAAGTGTTTGACGGACATCATACCAGGGGAATTCAAAGAGGGCTATATGGATGTAGTTTGCTTGTGAATCGCTAGTAAAACAGCGATTTGTGAGCAACTACCGATCGAAGATGTTTTAATTAGTGTCTTTCGATTGTCAATTTAGACTAACTTCTTATTGTGATGGAAGACCTTGTGTCTTTCAGAGCAATAGTGAACCCTTCATTGGGTTTAAGATAGTTATCTGGTTGATCCTGCCAGTAGTCATATGCTTGTCTCAAAGATTAAGCCATGCATGTCTAAGTATAAGCAATTTATACAGTGAAACTGCGAATGGCTCATTAAATCAGTTATCGTTTATTTGATAGTACCTTTACTACTTGGATAACCGTGGTAATTCTAGAGCTAATACATGCTAAAAATCCCGACTTCTGGAAGGGATGTATTTATTAGATAAAAAATCAATGCTCTTCGGAGCTCTTTGATGATTCATAATAACTTTTCGAATCGCATGGCCTTGTGCTGGCGATGGTTCATTCAAATTTCTGCCCTATCAACTTTCGATGGTAGGATAGTGGCCTACCATGGTTTCAACGGGTAACGGGGAATAAGGGTTCGATTCCGGAGAGGGAGCCTGAGAAACGGCTACCACATCCAAGGAAGGCAGCAGGCGCGCAAATT
>CP095434.1:1520000-1522500 GCA_032598715.1 Debaryomycetaceae sp. JAC-2022a | reverse complement strand
TTGAAGAGAAGTCACCAATAAGAGAGTAATCATATGAAGGAGTGTTCAGTAATATGTGAATGTGACGTCATGAAAAGTTGATGATGGGCCTTGAGAATGGAGAGAATGGACCGAAAAGAGGATGAAAAGGTGCACAAATGGAGGATGAGAGTCGTGCTTGAGATCAAAGTTTTATGCTAACAAAATGGTGCAAAATGGAGGCCAGCATCCTGAGCTAGGATTTGACCGATTTTGAAAGTTCTGCTGCGAACGCGAAAATGTATTTTGAAATTGATGTAGACTCAAGGTTTTCAATGGTGGTCTCGGATCTTAGATACGACGAGATAAAACGAATAATGTATGGCGAATAGGGCTACATTGTAGAGTGGAGTATTCAGAGAAGTGAAGTGAGTACCCCCAAATATTATTCCAGAGTCAAAGGTTTTGGAAGGGATTGGACCAAGTCGACTAGCAAAAATGTCTGTAAAAGATTCTGAATCCAAGTTAGTGACGTGATTTTTGAGTGTGAGTAGGTGTATACGGAGGGACGTCGTTTATGTGAACTTTTGAAAAAAGCGTGCACCGTCCAAAAAAGTACCATTGATTTATCGAAGATGGGGAGATACGCCTGAAAGGTCGAAAATTCAAAATACAGGTATGAGAGATCTGAAAGTATATTCAGAGTTAGGCGACCGAGGGGATCACAATGAGGTAAGTATGAGCATAATTTTAGTACAAATAAGTGCATTTAGTGTGAGAGATACGAAGGCATGAGGTGCGGCATGGTCAGAAATCAAAGGTTAAGTGAGACGCACCTCAAGGTATGCAGGTCACGAAGCATAGGTCAATGGTGTATTGTGCGACCGAAGTGAGATTTGTTTATGTGTTTTATGGGAATAGATGCAAGTGCATAGTTGGAAAAGCAAAAAAGAGTACAAGCGTAGGAATGTTAGAAAGTTGTATCTGTGAATTTCGCATTTGTGGTGAAATCCATTTGTGAACATCTAAATTCAAGCGCGCAGAACTGGTGCGAAAAAAGAGTGGTTGAACCGCACAAATAGAAGCGGGCGCACCCTCGAGTTTGATTTTTCGTAGACACGTTATGCAGGCGTATTTTACGTGCATATGTATAACGAATGCCGGGGGTACTTTATGCGAAAGCATGAGACAATTGAAAGAATTGAAGAGTTCTACTCTTCAGTTCGATTAATGTCTTTATGGCCTCGTTGTTTAGTGGGGAGAGTTTAATGGTGAAACGTAAGTTTTCTATTGCTCTTTACGCTAAAACAACATGGGTTATCTCTTGTTTGAACACATTTATGTAGGAAAACAGAGTAGCCTGAACAGTCTTATACCAGATATCTAACGATTCTGTGTGTAAGCACTGAAGGATTTAGTGGATTACTAGCCTATGGCAAGTGTTTAACTAAAAACTTATTTGGGGGTCTGCTACGTTGAATAGCCAGATTTAGTTCTGTGATTCTCTGTAAGTAACCTCCTCCATGGTTGGTTATGTTAAACCTTTAGTGTGTAAACGTTAAAGTGTTTGACGGACATCATACCAGGGGAATTCAAAGAGGGCTATATGGATGTAGTTTGCTTGTGAATCGCTAGTAAAACAGCGATTTGTGAGCAACTACCGATCGAAGATGTTTTAATTAGTGTCTTTCGATTGTCAATTTAGACTAACTTCTTATTGTGATGGAAGACCTTGTGTCTTTCAGAGCAATAGTGAACCCTTCATTGGGTTTAAGATAGTTATCTGGTTGATCCTGCCAGTAGTCATATGCTTGTCTCAAAGATTAAGCCATGCATGTCTAAGTATAAGCAATTTATACAGTGAAACTGCGAATGGCTCATTAAATCAGTTATCGTTTATTTGATAGTACCTTTACTACTTGGATAACCGTGGTAATTCTAGAGCTAATACATGCTAAAAATCCCGACTTCTGGAAGGGATGTATTTATTAGATAAAAAATCAATGCTCTTCGGAGCTCTTTGATGATTCATAATAACTTTTCGAATCGCATGGCCTTGTGCTGGCGATGGTTCATTCAAATTTCTGCCCTATCAACTTTCGATGGTAGGATAGTGGCCTACCATGGTTTCAACGGGTAACGGGGAATAAGGGTTCGATTCCGGAGAGGGAGCCTGAGAAACGGCTACCACATCCAAGGAAGGCAGCAGGCGCGCAAATTACCCAATCCCGACACGGGGAGGTAGTGACAATAAATAACGATACAGGGCCCTTTCGGGTCTTGTAATTGGAATGAGTACAATGTAAATACCTTAACGAGGAACAATTGGAGGGCAAGTCTGGTGCCAGCAGCCGCGGTAATTCCAGCTCCAATAGCGTATATTAAAGTTGTTGCAGTTAAAAAGCTCGTAGTTGAACCTTGGGCTTGGTTGGCCGGTCCGCTTTATGGCGAGTACTGGACCCAACCGAGCCTTTCCTTCTGGCTAACCATTCGCCCTTGTGGTGTTTGGCGAACCAGGACTTTTACTTTGAAAAAATTAGAG
>CP095434.1:1510000-1512500 GCA_032598715.1 Debaryomycetaceae sp. JAC-2022a | reverse complement strand
GATAAAACGAATAATGTATGGCGAATAGGGCTACATTGTAGAGTGGAGTATTCAGAGAAGTGAAGTGAGTACCCCCAAATATTATTCCAGAGTCAAAGGTTTTGGAAGGGATTGGACCAAGTCGACTAGCAAAAATGTCTGTAAAAGATTCTGAATCCAAGTTAGTGACGTGATTTTTGAGTGTGAGTAGGTGTATACGGAGGGACGTCGTTTATGTGAACTTTTGAAAAAAGCGTGCACCGTCCAAAAAAGTACCATTGATTTATCGAAGATGGGGAGATACGCCTGAAAGGTCGAAAATTCAAAATACAGGTATGAGAGATCTGAAAGTATATTCAGAGTTAGGCGACCGAGGGGATCACAATGAGGTAAGTATGAGCATAATTTTAGTACAAATAAGTGCATTTAGTGTGAGAGATACGAAGGCATGAGGTGCGGCATGGTCAGAAATCAAAGGTTAAGTGAGACGCACCTCAAGGTATGCAGGTCACGAAGCATAGGTCAATGGTGTATTGTGCGACCGAAGTGAGATTTGTTTATGTGTTTTATGGGAATAGATGCAAGTGCATAGTTGGAAAAGCAAAAAAGAGTACAAGCGTAGGAATGTTAGAAAGTTGTATCTGTGAATTTCGCATTTGTGGTGAAATCCATTTGTGAACATCTAAATTCAAGCGCGCAGAACTGGTGCGAAAAAAGAGTGGTTGAACCGCACAAATAGAAGCGGGCGCACCCTCGAGTTTGATTTTTCGTAGACACGTTATGCAGGCGTATTTTACGTGCATATGTATAACGAATGCCGGGGGTACTTTATGCGAAAGCATGAGACAATTGAAAGAATTGAAGAGTTCTACTCTTCAGTTCGATTAATGTCTTTATGGCCTCGTTGTTTAGTGGGGAGAGTTTAATGGTGAAACGTAAGTTTTCTATTGCTCTTTACGCTAAAACAACATGGGTTATCTCTTGTTTGAACACATTTATGTAGGAAAACAGAGTAGCCTGAACAGTCTTATACCAGATATCTAACGATTCTGTGTGTAAGCACTGAAGGATTTAGTGGATTACTAGCCTATGGCAAGTGTTTAACTAAAAACTTATTTGGGGGTCTGCTACGTTGAATAGCCAGATTTAGTTCTGTGATTCTCTGTAAGTAACCTCCTCCATGGTTGGTTATGTTAAACCTTTAGTGTGTAAACGTTAAAGTGTTTGACGGACATCATACCAGGGGAATTCAAAGAGGGCTATATGGATGTAGTTTGCTTGTGAATCGCTAGTAAAACAGCGATTTGTGAGCAACTACCGATCGAAGATGTTTTAATTAGTGTCTTTCGATTGTCAATTTAGACTAACTTCTTATTGTGATGGAAGACCTTGTGTCTTTCAGAGCAATAGTGAACCCTTCATTGGGTTTAAGATAGTTATCTGGTTGATCCTGCCAGTAGTCATATGCTTGTCTCAAAGATTAAGCCATGCATGTCTAAGTATAAGCAATTTATACAGTGAAACTGCGAATGGCTCATTAAATCAGTTATCGTTTATTTGATAGTACCTTTACTACTTGGATAACCGTGGTAATTCTAGAGCTAATACATGCTAAAAATCCCGACTTCTGGAAGGGATGTATTTATTAGATAAAAAATCAATGCTCTTCGGAGCTCTTTGATGATTCATAATAACTTTTCGAATCGCATGGCCTTGTGCTGGCGATGGTTCATTCAAATTTCTGCCCTATCAACTTTCGATGGTAGGATAGTGGCCTACCATGGTTTCAACGGGTAACGGGGAATAAGGGTTCGATTCCGGAGAGGGAGCCTGAGAAACGGCTACCACATCCAAGGAAGGCAGCAGGCGCGCAAATTACCCAATCCCGACACGGGGAGGTAGTGACAATAAATAACGATACAGGGCCCTTTCGGGTCTTGTAATTGGAATGAGTACAATGTAAATACCTTAACGAGGAACAATTGGAGGGCAAGTCTGGTGCCAGCAGCCGCGGTAATTCCAGCTCCAATAGCGTATATTAAAGTTGTTGCAGTTAAAAAGCTCGTAGTTGAACCTTGGGCTTGGTTGGCCGGTCCGCTTTATGGCGAGTACTGGACCCAACCGAGCCTTTCCTTCTGGCTAACCATTCGCCCTTGTGGTGTTTGGCGAACCAGGACTTTTACTTTGAAAAAATTAGAGTGTTCAAAGCAGGCCTTTGCTCGAATATATTAGCATGGAATAATAGAATAGGACGTTATGGTTCTATTTTGTTGGTTTCTAGGACCATCGTAATGATTAATAGGGACGGTCGGGGGCATCAGTATTCAGTTGTCAGAGGTGAAATTCTTGGATTTACTGAAGACTAACTACTGCGAAAGCATTTGCCAAGGACGTTTTCATTAATCAAGAACGAAAGTTAGGGGATCGAAGATGATCAGATACCGTCGTAGTCTTAACCATAAACTATGCCGACTAGGGATCGGGTGTTGTTCTTTTTTTGACGCACTCGGCACCTTACGAG
>CP095434.1:1500000-1502500 GCA_032598715.1 Debaryomycetaceae sp. JAC-2022a | reverse complement strand
TCTGAAAGTATATTCAGAGTTAGGCGACCGAGGGGATCACAATGAGGTAAGTATGAGCATAATTTTAGTACAAATAAGTGCATTTAGTGTGAGAGATACGAAGGCATGAGGTGCGGCATGGTCAGAAATCAAAGGTTAAGTGAGACGCACCTCAAGGTATGCAGGTCACGAAGCATAGGTCAATGGTGTATTGTGCGACCGAAGTGAGATTTGTTTATGTGTTTTATGGGAATAGATGCAAGTGCATAGTTGGAAAAGCAAAAAAGAGTACAAGCGTAGGAATGTTAGAAAGTTGTATCTGTGAATTTCGCATTTGTGGTGAAATCCATTTGTGAACATCTAAATTCAAGCGCGCAGAACTGGTGCGAAAAAAGAGTGGTTGAACCGCACAAATAGAAGCGGGCGCACCCTCGAGTTTGATTTTTCGTAGACACGTTATGCAGGCGTATTTTACGTGCATATGTATAACGAATGCCGGGGGTACTTTATGCGAAAGCATGAGACAATTGAAAGAATTGAAGAGTTCTACTCTTCAGTTCGATTAATGTCTTTATGGCCTCGTTGTTTAGTGGGGAGAGTTTAATGGTGAAACGTAAGTTTTCTATTGCTCTTTACGCTAAAACAACATGGGTTATCTCTTGTTTGAACACATTTATGTAGGAAAACAGAGTAGCCTGAACAGTCTTATACCAGATATCTAACGATTCTGTGTGTAAGCACTGAAGGATTTAGTGGATTACTAGCCTATGGCAAGTGTTTAACTAAAAACTTATTTGGGGGTCTGCTACGTTGAATAGCCAGATTTAGTTCTGTGATTCTCTGTAAGTAACCTCCTCCATGGTTGGTTATGTTAAACCTTTAGTGTGTAAACGTTAAAGTGTTTGACGGACATCATACCAGGGGAATTCAAAGAGGGCTATATGGATGTAGTTTGCTTGTGAATCGCTAGTAAAACAGCGATTTGTGAGCAACTACCGATCGAAGATGTTTTAATTAGTGTCTTTCGATTGTCAATTTAGACTAACTTCTTATTGTGATGGAAGACCTTGTGTCTTTCAGAGCAATAGTGAACCCTTCATTGGGTTTAAGATAGTTATCTGGTTGATCCTGCCAGTAGTCATATGCTTGTCTCAAAGATTAAGCCATGCATGTCTAAGTATAAGCAATTTATACAGTGAAACTGCGAATGGCTCATTAAATCAGTTATCGTTTATTTGATAGTACCTTTACTACTTGGATAACCGTGGTAATTCTAGAGCTAATACATGCTAAAAATCCCGACTTCTGGAAGGGATGTATTTATTAGATAAAAAATCAATGCTCTTCGGAGCTCTTTGATGATTCATAATAACTTTTCGAATCGCATGGCCTTGTGCTGGCGATGGTTCATTCAAATTTCTGCCCTATCAACTTTCGATGGTAGGATAGTGGCCTACCATGGTTTCAACGGGTAACGGGGAATAAGGGTTCGATTCCGGAGAGGGAGCCTGAGAAACGGCTACCACATCCAAGGAAGGCAGCAGGCGCGCAAATTACCCAATCCCGACACGGGGAGGTAGTGACAATAAATAACGATACAGGGCCCTTTCGGGTCTTGTAATTGGAATGAGTACAATGTAAATACCTTAACGAGGAACAATTGGAGGGCAAGTCTGGTGCCAGCAGCCGCGGTAATTCCAGCTCCAATAGCGTATATTAAAGTTGTTGCAGTTAAAAAGCTCGTAGTTGAACCTTGGGCTTGGTTGGCCGGTCCGCTTTATGGCGAGTACTGGACCCAACCGAGCCTTTCCTTCTGGCTAACCATTCGCCCTTGTGGTGTTTGGCGAACCAGGACTTTTACTTTGAAAAAATTAGAGTGTTCAAAGCAGGCCTTTGCTCGAATATATTAGCATGGAATAATAGAATAGGACGTTATGGTTCTATTTTGTTGGTTTCTAGGACCATCGTAATGATTAATAGGGACGGTCGGGGGCATCAGTATTCAGTTGTCAGAGGTGAAATTCTTGGATTTACTGAAGACTAACTACTGCGAAAGCATTTGCCAAGGACGTTTTCATTAATCAAGAACGAAAGTTAGGGGATCGAAGATGATCAGATACCGTCGTAGTCTTAACCATAAACTATGCCGACTAGGGATCGGGTGTTGTTCTTTTTTTGACGCACTCGGCACCTTACGAGAAATCAAAGTCTTTGGGTTCTGGGGGGAGTATGGTCGCAAGGCTGAAACTTAAAGGAATTGACGGAAGGGCACCACCAGGAGTGGAGCCTGCGGCTTAATTTGACTCAACACGGGGAAACTCACCAGGTCCAGACACAATAAGGATTGACAGATTGAGAGCTCTTTCTTGATTTTGTGGGTGGTGGTGCATGGCCGTTCTTAGTTGGTGGAGTGATTTGTCTGCTTAATTGCGATAACGAACGAGACCTTAACCTACTAAATAGTGCTGCTAGCTTTTGCTGGTATAGTCACTTCTTAGAGGGACTATCGATTTCAAGTCGA
>CP095434.1:1490000-1495000 GCA_032598715.1 Debaryomycetaceae sp. JAC-2022a | reverse complement strand
CAGTTGATCGGACGGGAAACGGTGCTTTCTGCTAGATATGGCCGCAACCGAAATACTATGTTTGGAGGTACGATATATGCAAGCGGGGGGAATTTTCTTGCTGCAAAACACAAATAGCGAACAATGTGGGCTTTGAGTCTTTTACTTCCTACAGTAGACACTCTGCATAGAGAATCCTACAGCAGAATGGCCCCTACAAGATCTACAAAGCGCTCATGGCGCAGGCCCATCACCAGGTTCACCACACCTGACGCAAGATAAACATGCATGAATTGTACATAGTACAGAAGAAGGAGAACCTCCATAGTATTGTTTCTTTTTCTGACCAAGTTGGCTCATGTATGTATGCATCATGTGCAAGGGGTAGCGAAAATGTGTGACGTTTGCGTAAAGAAACGCAAAAGGGATGTGGTGAAAAAGTTACAGATGGGATTGATAGGTTTTTATACTTTTGCAGCACTCTCAAGAAAGTAGCAATTTTTTTGCAACACTCGATGTTATACGCAGGAGCACCAGGTACATAGACAAAACTCAAGTAAACGATAAGAAGAATGCTATACACTTGACTGGACAAGTGAAGAACATCTATGGAACGAAAGTTCAAGGTATGGAAATGTAGAAGAAACACCATTGAGTGACTGTGTGAGTTTGTAGAACTAGACAGGACGCCTTGAGTGGCCTGAGAGGAGTAAGAGGCTAGGGATTATTGATCGGGAAGTAAGGCTGTAGCAGAAGGTAAAATGGACGTGTAATTACAAGTATGGTATCCAAGGCTACACGTGCTGTAAGGTTACATTAATACATGCAGAGGAACAGTTACGAACCCAAAATGAAGATGAGAAAGTGTACAAATGGAGGATGAGAGTCGTGCTTGAGATCAAAGTTTTATGCTATCAAAATGGTGCAAAATGGAGGCCAGCATCCTGAGCTAGGATTTGACCGAATTTTGAAAGTTCTGCTGCGAACGCGAAAATGTATTTTGAAATTGATGTAGACTCAAGGTTTTCAATGGTGGTCTCGGATCCTTGATACGACGAGATATAACGAATAATGTATGGCGAATAGGGCTACATTGTAGAGTGGATTATCTAGAGAAGTATAGTGAGTACCCCCAAATATTATTCCGAAATCAAGGTTTTTGGAAGGGTTTAGGCCAAGTTAGTTAGCAAAAATGTCTGTAGAAGATTCTGAATATAAGTTAGTGGCGTCACATTTGAGGGTCAATAAACATGATGGTTGCAACGTTGTGTATGTGAACTGCCAATAAAAAGCGCGCGCAGTGGGCGAAATTAATTCTGATGTATGTGCAGAACATGAAAAAAGAGAGAAAAAATGTTAAGTGAAAGACATTCCGTACACCCAGAGTAAAATTCGGCGACCAGCTCATGACTGCCATCCCGTGATGAAACTTTGTAACAGCGTAGAGGTTGTGTAAATATACATGATTTGCATGTATGGATGTAGCATTGAAAGGCTAGAGCGAGCAATGAGCGTGAGGCAGTGTTCTGGAGGATAAGTTAAGTTGACAATAGAATTGAAGAGAAGTCACCAATAAGAGAGTAATCATATGAAGGAGTGTTCAGTAATATGTGAATGTGACGTCATGAAAAGTTGATGATGGGCCTTGAGAATGGAGAGAATGGACCGAAAAGAGGATGAAAAGGTGCACAAATGGAGGATGAGAGTCGTGCTTGAGATCAAAGTTTTATGCTAACAAAATGGTGCAAAATGGAGGCCAGCATCCTGAGCTAGGATTTGACCGATTTTGAAAGTTCTGCTGCGAACGCGAAAATGTATTTTGAAATTGATGTAGACTCAAGGTTTTCAATGGTGGTCTCGGATCTTAGATACGACGAGATAAAACGAATAATGTATGGCGAATAGGGCTACATTGTAGAGTGGAGTATTCAGAGAAGTGAAGTGAGTACCCCCAAATATTATTCCAGAGTCAAAGGTTTTGGAAGGGATTGGACCAAGTCGACTAGCAAAAATGTCTGTAAAAGATTCTGAATCCAAGTTAGTGACGTGATTTTTGAGTGTGAGTAGGTGTATACGGAGGGACGTCGTTTATGTGAACTTTTGAAAAAAGCGTGCACCGTCCAAAAAAGTACCATTGATTTATCGAAGATGGGGAGATACGCCTGAAAGGTCGAAAATTCAAAATACAGGTATGAGAGATCTGAAAGTATATTCAGAGTTAGGCGACCGAGGGGATCACAATGAGGTAAGTATGAGCATAATTTTAGTACAAATAAGTGCATTTAGTGTGAGAGATACGAAGGCATGAGGTGCGGCATGGTCAGAAATCAAAGGTTAAGTGAGACGCACCTCAAGGTATGCAGGTCACGAAGCATAGGTCAATGGTGTATTGTGCGACCGAAGTGAGATTTGTTTATGTGTTTTATGGGAATAG
The DNA here is from genome assembly GCA_032598715.1 of Debaryomycetaceae sp. JAC-2022a. Taxonomy (NCBI): domain Eukaryota; kingdom Fungi; phylum Ascomycota; class Pichiomycetes; order Serinales; family Debaryomycetaceae; species Debaryomycetaceae sp. JAC-2022a. Next base: position 1,492,587 of record CP095434.1, on the reverse strand, counting down.
ATGCAAGTGCATAGTTGGAAAAGCAAAAAAGAGTACAAGCGTAGGAATGTTAGAAAGTTGTATCTGTGAATTTCGCATTTGTGGTGAAATCCATTTGTGAACATCTAAATTCAAGCGCGCAGAACTGGTGCGAAAAAAGAGTGGTTGAACCGCACAAATAGAAGCGGGCGCACCCTCGAGTTTGATTTTTCGTAGACACGTTATGCAGGCGTATTTTACGTGCATATGTATAACGAATGCCGGGGGTACTTTATGCGAAAGCATGAGACAATTGAAAGAATTGAAGAGTTCTACTCTTCAGTTCGATTAATGTCTTTATGGCCTCGTTGTTTAGTGGGGAGAGTTTAATGGTGAAACGTAAGTTTTCTATTGCTCTTTACGCTAAAACAACATGGGTTATCTCTTGTTTGAACACATTTATGTAGGAAAACAGAGTAGCCTGAACAGTCTTATACCAGATATCTAACGATTCTGTGTGTAAGCACTGAAGGATTTAGTGGATTACTAGCCTATGGCAAGTGTTTAACTAAAAACTTATTTGGGGGTCTGCTACGTTGAATAGCCAGATTTAGTTCTGTGATTCTCTGTAAGTAACCTCCTCCATGGTTGGTTATGTTAAACCTTTAGTGTGTAAACGTTAAAGTGTTTGACGGACATCATACCAGGGGAATTCAAAGAGGGCTATATGGATGTAGTTTGCTTGTGAATCGCTAGTAAAACAGCGATTTGTGAGCAACTACCGATCGAAGATGTTTTAATTAGTGTCTTTCGATTGTCAATTTAGACTAACTTCTTATTGTGATGGAAGACCTTGTGTCTTTCAGAGCAATAGTGAACCCTTCATTGGGTTTAAGATAGTTATCTGGTTGATCCTGCCAGTAGTCATATGCTTGTCTCAAAGATTAAGCCATGCATGTCTAAGTATAAGCAATTTATACAGTGAAACTGCGAATGGCTCATTAAATCAGTTATCGTTTATTTGATAGTACCTTTACTACTTGGATAACCGTGGTAATTCTAGAGCTAATACATGCTAAAAATCCCGACTTCTGGAAGGGATGTATTTATTAGATAAAAAATCAATGCTCTTCGGAGCTCTTTGATGATTCATAATAACTTTTCGAATCGCATGGCCTTGTGCTGGCGATGGTTCATTCAAATTTCTGCCCTATCAACTTTCGATGGTAGGATAGTGGCCTACCATGGTTTCAACGGGTAACGGGGAATAAGGGTTCGATTCCGGAGAGGGAGCCTGAGAAACGGCTACCACATCCAAGGAAGGCAGCAGGCGCGCAAATTACCCAATCCCGACACGGGGAGGTAGTGACAATAAATAACGATACAGGGCCCTTTCGGGTCTTGTAATTGGAATGAGTACAATGTAAATACCTTAACGAGGAACAATTGGAGGGCAAGTCTGGTGCCAGCAGCCGCGGTAATTCCAGCTCCAATAGCGTATATTAAAGTTGTTGCAGTTAAAAAGCTCGTAGTTGAACCTTGGGCTTGGTTGGCCGGTCCGCTTTATGGCGAGTACTGGACCCAACCGAGCCTTTCCTTCTGGCTAACCATTCGCCCTTGTGGTGTTTGGCGAACCAGGACTTTTACTTTGAAAAAATTAGAGTGTTCAAAGCAGGCCTTTGCTCGAATATATTAGCATGGAATAATAGAATAGGACGTTATGGTTCTATTTTGTTGGTTTCTAGGACCATCGTAATGATTAATAGGGACGGTCGGGGGCATCAGTATTCAGTTGTCAGAGGTGAAATTCTTGGATTTACTGAAGACTAACTACTGCGAAAGCATTTGCCAAGGACGTTTTCATTAATCAAGAACGAAAGTTAGGGGATCGAAGATGATCAGATACCGTCGTAGTCTTAACCATAAACTATGCCGACTAGGGATCGGGTGTTGTTCTTTTTTTGACGCACTCGGCACCTTACGAGAAATCAAAGTCTTTGGGTTCTGGGGGGAGTATGGTCGCAAGGCTGAAACTTAAAGGAATTGACGGAAGGGCACCACCAGGAGTGGAGCCTGCGGCTTAATTTGACTCAACACGGGGAAACTCACCAGGTCCAGACACAATAAGGATTGACAGATTGAGAGCTCTTTCTTGATTTTGTGGGTGGTGGTGCATGGCCGTTCTTAGTTGGTGGAGTGATTTGTCTGCTTAATTGCGATAACGAACGAGACCTTAACCTACTAAATAGTGCTGCTAGCTTTTGCTGGTATAGTCACTTCTTAGAGGGACTATCGATTTCAAGTCGATGGAAGTTTGAGGCAATAACAGGTCTGTGATGCCCTTAGACGTTCTGGGCCGCACGCGCGCTACACTGACGGAGCCAGCGAGTTCTAACCTTGGCCGAGAGGTCTGGGTAATCTTGTGAAACTCCGTCGTGCTGGGGATAGAGCATTGTAATTATTGCTCTTCAACGAGGAATTCCTAGTAAGCGCAAGTCATCAGCTTGCGTTGATTACGTCCCTGCCCTTTGTACACACCGCCCGTCACTACTACCGATTGAATGGCTTAGTGAGGCTTCCGGATTGGTTTAAAGAAGGGGGCAACCTCATCTTGGAACTGAAAAGCTAG
>CP095434.1:1482500-1485000 GCA_032598715.1 Debaryomycetaceae sp. JAC-2022a | reverse complement strand
TGACCAAGTTGGCTCATGTATGTATGCATCATGTGCAAGGGGTAGCGAAAATGTGTGACGTTTGCGTAAAGAAACGCAAAAGGGATGTGGTGAAAAAGTTACAGATGGGATTGATAGGTTTTTATACTTTTGCAGCACTCTCAAGAAAGTAGCAATTTTTTTGCAACACTCGATGTTATACGCAGGAGCACCAGGTACATAGACAAAACTCAAGTAAACGATAAGAAGAATGCTATACACTTGACTGGACAAGTGAAGAACATCTATGGAACGAAAGTTCAAGGTATGGAAATGTAGAAGAAACACCATTGAGTGACTGTGTGAGTTTGTAGAACTAGACAGGACGCCTTGAGTGGCCTGAGAGGAGTAAGAGGCTAGGGATTATTGATCGGGAAGTAAGGCTGTAGCAGAAGGTAAAATGGACGTGTAATTACAAGTATGGTATCCAAGGCTACACGTGCTGTAAGGTTACATTAATACATGCAGAGGAACAGTTACGAACCCAAAATGAAGATGAGAAAGTGTACAAATGGAGGATGAGAGTCGTGCTTGAGATCAAAGTTTTATGCTATCAAAATGGTGCAAAATGGAGGCCAGCATCCTGAGCTAGGATTTGACCGAATTTTGAAAGTTCTGCTGCGAACGCGAAAATGTATTTTGAAATTGATGTAGACTCAAGGTTTTCAATGGTGGTCTCGGATCCTTGATACGACGAGATATAACGAATAATGTATGGCGAATAGGGCTACATTGTAGAGTGGATTATCTAGAGAAGTATAGTGAGTACCCCCAAATATTATTCCGAAATCAAGGTTTTTGGAAGGGTTTAGGCCAAGTTAGTTAGCAAAAATGTCTGTAGAAGATTCTGAATATAAGTTAGTGGCGTCACATTTGAGGGTCAATAAACATGATGGTTGCAACGTTGTGTATGTGAACTGCCAATAAAAAGCGCGCGCAGTGGGCGAAATTAATTCTGATGTATGTGCAGAACATGAAAAAAGAGAGAAAAAATGTTAAGTGAAAGACATTCCGTACACCCAGAGTAAAATTCGGCGACCAGCTCATGACTGCCATCCCGTGATGAAACTTTGTAACAGCGTAGAGGTTGTGTAAATATACATGATTTGCATGTATGGATGTAGCATTGAAAGGCTAGAGCGAGCAATGAGCGTGAGGCAGTGTTCTGGAGGATAAGTTAAGTTGACAATAGAATTGAAGAGAAGTCACCAATAAGAGAGTAATCATATGAAGGAGTGTTCAGTAATATGTGAATGTGACGTCATGAAAAGTTGATGATGGGCCTTGAGAATGGAGAGAATGGACCGAAAAGAGGATGAAAAGGTGCACAAATGGAGGATGAGAGTCGTGCTTGAGATCAAAGTTTTATGCTAACAAAATGGTGCAAAATGGAGGCCAGCATCCTGAGCTAGGATTTGACCGATTTTGAAAGTTCTGCTGCGAACGCGAAAATGTATTTTGAAATTGATGTAGACTCAAGGTTTTCAATGGTGGTCTCGGATCTTAGATACGACGAGATAAAACGAATAATGTATGGCGAATAGGGCTACATTGTAGAGTGGAGTATTCAGAGAAGTGAAGTGAGTACCCCCAAATATTATTCCAGAGTCAAAGGTTTTGGAAGGGATTGGACCAAGTCGACTAGCAAAAATGTCTGTAAAAGATTCTGAATCCAAGTTAGTGACGTGATTTTTGAGTGTGAGTAGGTGTATACGGAGGGACGTCGTTTATGTGAACTTTTGAAAAAAGCGTGCACCGTCCAAAAAAGTACCATTGATTTATCGAAGATGGGGAGATACGCCTGAAAGGTCGAAAATTCAAAATACAGGTATGAGAGATCTGAAAGTATATTCAGAGTTAGGCGACCGAGGGGATCACAATGAGGTAAGTATGAGCATAATTTTAGTACAAATAAGTGCATTTAGTGTGAGAGATACGAAGGCATGAGGTGCGGCATGGTCAGAAATCAAAGGTTAAGTGAGACGCACCTCAAGGTATGCAGGTCACGAAGCATAGGTCAATGGTGTATTGTGCGACCGAAGTGAGATTTGTTTATGTGTTTTATGGGAATAGATGCAAGTGCATAGTTGGAAAAGCAAAAAAGAGTACAAGCGTAGGAATGTTAGAAAGTTGTATCTGTGAATTTCGCATTTGTGGTGAAATCCATTTGTGAACATCTAAATTCAAGCGCGCAGAACTGGTGCGAAAAAAGAGTGGTTGAACCGCACAAATAGAAGCGGGCGCACCCTCGAGTTTGATTTTTCGTAGACACGTTATGCAGGCGTATTTTACGTGCATATGTATAACGAATGCCGGGGGTACTTTATGCGAAAGCATGAGACAATTGAAAGAATTGAAGAGTTCTACTCTTCAGTTCGATTAATGTCTTTATGGCCTCGTTGTTTAGTGGGGAGAGTTTAATGGTGAAACGTAAGTTTTCTATTGCTCTTTACGCTAAAACAACATGGGTTATCTCTTGTTT
>CP095434.1:1470000-1475000 GCA_032598715.1 Debaryomycetaceae sp. JAC-2022a | reverse complement strand
GAGTTTGTAGAACTAGACAGGACGCCTTGAGTGGCCTGAGAGGAGTAAGAGGCTAGGGATTATTGATCGGGAAGTAAGGCTGTAGCAGAAGGTAAAATGGACGTGTAATTACAAGTATGGTATCCAAGGCTACACGTGCTGTAAGGTTACATTAATACATGCAGAGGAACAGTTACGAACCCAAAATGAAGATGAGAAAGTGTACAAATGGAGGATGAGAGTCGTGCTTGAGATCAAAGTTTTATGCTATCAAAATGGTGCAAAATGGAGGCCAGCATCCTGAGCTAGGATTTGACCGAATTTTGAAAGTTCTGCTGCGAACGCGAAAATGTATTTTGAAATTGATGTAGACTCAAGGTTTTCAATGGTGGTCTCGGATCCTTGATACGACGAGATATAACGAATAATGTATGGCGAATAGGGCTACATTGTAGAGTGGATTATCTAGAGAAGTATAGTGAGTACCCCCAAATATTATTCCGAAATCAAGGTTTTTGGAAGGGTTTAGGCCAAGTTAGTTAGCAAAAATGTCTGTAGAAGATTCTGAATATAAGTTAGTGGCGTCACATTTGAGGGTCAATAAACATGATGGTTGCAACGTTGTGTATGTGAACTGCCAATAAAAAGCGCGCGCAGTGGGCGAAATTAATTCTGATGTATGTGCAGAACATGAAAAAAGAGAGAAAAAATGTTAAGTGAAAGACATTCCGTACACCCAGAGTAAAATTCGGCGACCAGCTCATGACTGCCATCCCGTGATGAAACTTTGTAACAGCGTAGAGGTTGTGTAAATATACATGATTTGCATGTATGGATGTAGCATTGAAAGGCTAGAGCGAGCAATGAGCGTGAGGCAGTGTTCTGGAGGATAAGTTAAGTTGACAATAGAATTGAAGAGAAGTCACCAATAAGAGAGTAATCATATGAAGGAGTGTTCAGTAATATGTGAATGTGACGTCATGAAAAGTTGATGATGGGCCTTGAGAATGGAGAGAATGGACCGAAAAGAGGATGAAAAGGTGCACAAATGGAGGATGAGAGTCGTGCTTGAGATCAAAGTTTTATGCTAACAAAATGGTGCAAAATGGAGGCCAGCATCCTGAGCTAGGATTTGACCGATTTTGAAAGTTCTGCTGCGAACGCGAAAATGTATTTTGAAATTGATGTAGACTCAAGGTTTTCAATGGTGGTCTCGGATCTTAGATACGACGAGATAAAACGAATAATGTATGGCGAATAGGGCTACATTGTAGAGTGGAGTATTCAGAGAAGTGAAGTGAGTACCCCCAAATATTATTCCAGAGTCAAAGGTTTTGGAAGGGATTGGACCAAGTCGACTAGCAAAAATGTCTGTAAAAGATTCTGAATCCAAGTTAGTGACGTGATTTTTGAGTGTGAGTAGGTGTATACGGAGGGACGTCGTTTATGTGAACTTTTGAAAAAAGCGTGCACCGTCCAAAAAAGTACCATTGATTTATCGAAGATGGGGAGATACGCCTGAAAGGTCGAAAATTCAAAATACAGGTATGAGAGATCTGAAAGTATATTCAGAGTTAGGCGACCGAGGGGATCACAATGAGGTAAGTATGAGCATAATTTTAGTACAAATAAGTGCATTTAGTGTGAGAGATACGAAGGCATGAGGTGCGGCATGGTCAGAAATCAAAGGTTAAGTGAGACGCACCTCAAGGTATGCAGGTCACGAAGCATAGGTCAATGGTGTATTGTGCGACCGAAGTGAGATTTGTTTATGTGTTTTATGGGAATAGATGCAAGTGCATAGTTGGAAAAGCAAAAAAGAGTACAAGCGTAGGAATGTTAGAAAGTTGTATCTGTGAATTTCGCATTTGTGGTGAAATCCATTTGTGAACATCTAAATTCAAGCGCGCAGAACTGGTGCGAAAAAAGAGTGGTTGAACCGCACAAATAGAAGCGGGCGCACCCTCGAGTTTGATTTTTCGTAGACACGTTATGCAGGCGTATTTTACGTGCATATGTATAACGAATGCCGGGGGTACTTTATGCGAAAGCATGAGACAATTGAAAGAATTGAAGAGTTCTACTCTTCAGTTCGATTAATGTCTTTATGGCCTCGTTGTTTAGTGGGGAGAGTTTAATGGTGAAACGTAAGTTTTCTATTGCTCTTTACGCTAAAACAACATGGGTTATCTCTTGTTTGAACACATTTATGTAGGAAAACAGAGTAGCCTGAACAGTCTTATACCAGATATCTAACGATTCTGTGTGTAAGCACTGAAGGATTTAGTGGATTACTAGCCTATGGCAAGTGTTTAACTAAAAACTTATTTGGGGGTCTGCTACGTTGAATAGCCAGATTTAGTTCTGTGATTCTCTGTAAGTAACCTCCTCCATGGTTGGTTATGTTAAACCTTTAGTGTGTAAACGTTAAAGTGTTTGACGGACATCATACCAGGGGAATTCAAAGAGGGCTATATGGATGTAGTTTGCTTGTGAATCGCTAGTAAAACAGCGATTTGTGAGCAACTACCGATCGAAGATGTTTTAATTAGTGTCTTTCGATTGTCAATTTAGACTAACTTCTTATTGTGATGGAAGACCTTGTGTCTTTCAGAGCAATAGTGAACCCTTCATTGGGTTTAAGATAGTTATCTGGTTGATCCTGCCAGTAGTCATATGCTTGTCTCAAAGATTAAGCCATGCATGTCTAAGTATAAGCAATTTATACAGTGAAACTGCGAATGGCTCATTAAATCAGTTATCGTTTATTTGATAGTACCTTTACTACTTGGATAACCGTGGTAATTCTAGAGCTAATACATGCTAAAAATCCCGACTTCTGGAAGGGATGTATTTATTAGATAAAAAATCAATGCTCTTCGGAGCTCTTTGATGATTCATAATAACTTTTCGAATCGCATGGCCTTGTGCTGGCGATGGTTCATTCAAATTTCTGCCCTATCAACTTTCGATGGTAGGATAGTGGCCTACCATGGTTTCAACGGGTAACGGGGAATAAGGGTTCGATTCCGGAGAGGGAGCCTGAGAAACGGCTACCACATCCAAGGAAGGCAGCAGGCGCGCAAATTACCCAATCCCGACACGGGGAGGTAGTGACAATAAATAACGATACAGGGCCCTTTCGGGTCTTGTAATTGGAATGAGTACAATGTAAATACCTTAACGAGGAACAATTGGAGGGCAAGTCTGGTGCCAGCAGCCGCGGTAATTCCAGCTCCAATAGCGTATATTAAAGTTGTTGCAGTTAAAAAGCTCGTAGTTGAACCTTGGGCTTGGTTGGCCGGTCCGCTTTATGGCGAGTACTGGACCCAACCGAGCCTTTCCTTCTGGCTAACCATTCGCCCTTGTGGTGTTTGGCGAACCAGGACTTTTACTTTGAAAAAATTAGAGTGTTCAAAGCAGGCCTTTGCTCGAATATATTAGCATGGAATAATAGAATAGGACGTTATGGTTCTATTTTGTTGGTTTCTAGGACCATCGTAATGATTAATAGGGACGGTCGGGGGCATCAGTATTCAGTTGTCAGAGGTGAAATTCTTGGATTTACTGAAGACTAACTACTGCGAAAGCATTTGCCAAGGACGTTTTCATTAATCAAGAACGAAAGTTAGGGGATCGAAGATGATCAGATACCGTCGTAGTCTTAACCATAAACTATGCCGACTAGGGATCGGGTGTTGTTCTTTTTTTGACGCACTCGGCACCTTACGAGAAATCAAAGTCTTTGGGTTCTGGGGGGAGTATGGTCGCAAGGCTGAAACTTAAAGGAATTGACGGAAGGGCACCACCAGGAGTGGAGCCTGCGGCTTAATTTGACTCAACACGGGGAAACTCACCAGGTCCAGACACAATAAGGATTGACAGATTGAGAGCTCTTTCTTGATTTTGTGGGTGGTGGTGCATGGCCGTTCTTAGTTGGTGGAGTGATTTGTCTGCTTAATTGCGATAACGAACGAGACCTTAACCTACTAAATAGTGCTGCTAGCTTTTGCTGGTATAGTCACTTCTTAGAGGGACTATCGATTTCAAGTCGATGGAAGTTTGAGGCAATAACAGGTCTGTGATGCCCTTAGACGTTCTGGGCCGCACGCGCGCTACACTGACGGAGCCAGCGAGTTCTAACCTTGGCCGAGAGGTCTGGGTAATCTTGTGAAACTCCGTCGTGCTGGGGATAGAGCATTGTAATTATTGCTCTTCAACGAGGAATTCCTAGTAAGCGCAAGTCATCAGCTTGCGTTGATTACGTCCCTGCCCTTTGTACACACCGCCCGTCACTACTACCGATTGAATGGCTTAGTGAGGCTTCCGGATTGGTTTAAAGAAGGGGGCAACCTCATCTTGGAACTGAAAAGCTAGTCAAACTTGGTCATTTAGAGGAAGTACAAGTCGTAACAAGGTTTCCGTAGGTGAACCTGCGGAAGGATCATTACAGTATTCTTTTGCCAGCGCTTAATTGCGCGGCGAAAAACCTTACACACTATGTTTTTTTGATTTGAAACTTTTGCTTTGGTCTGACTTAGAAATGAGTTGGGCCAAAGGTTTTATACTAAAACTTCAATTTTATTATTGAATTGTTAATTAATTATATTGTCAATTTGTTGATTAAATTCAAAAATCTTCAAAACTTTCAACAACGGATCTCTTGGTTCTCGCATCGATGAAGAACGCAGCGAAATGCGATAAGTAATATGAATTGCAGATTTTCGTGAATCATCGAATCTTTGAACGCACATTGCGCCCTATGGTATTCCATAGGGCATGCCTGTTTGAGCGTCATTTCTCTCTCAAATCTTCGGATTTGGTTTTGAGTGATACTCTTAGTCAGACTAAGCGTTTGCTTGAAATGTATTGGCATGAGTGGTACTAGATAGTGCTGAACTGTTTCAATGTATTAGGTTTATCCAACTCGTTGACCAGTATAGTATTTGTTTATTACACAGGCTCGGCCTTACAACAACAAACAAAGTTTGACCTCAAATCAGGTAGGACTACCCGCTGAA
>CP095434.1:1462500-1465000 GCA_032598715.1 Debaryomycetaceae sp. JAC-2022a | reverse complement strand
GCGAAAATGTATTTTGAAATTGATGTAGACTCAAGGTTTTCAATGGTGGTCTCGGATCCTTGATACGACGAGATATAACGAATAATGTATGGCGAATAGGGCTACATTGTAGAGTGGATTATCTAGAGAAGTATAGTGAGTACCCCCAAATATTATTCCGAAATCAAGGTTTTTGGAAGGGTTTAGGCCAAGTTAGTTAGCAAAAATGTCTGTAGAAGATTCTGAATATAAGTTAGTGGCGTCACATTTGAGGGTCAATAAACATGATGGTTGCAACGTTGTGTATGTGAACTGCCAATAAAAAGCGCGCGCAGTGGGCGAAATTAATTCTGATGTATGTGCAGAACATGAAAAAAGAGAGAAAAAATGTTAAGTGAAAGACATTCCGTACACCCAGAGTAAAATTCGGCGACCAGCTCATGACTGCCATCCCGTGATGAAACTTTGTAACAGCGTAGAGGTTGTGTAAATATACATGATTTGCATGTATGGATGTAGCATTGAAAGGCTAGAGCGAGCAATGAGCGTGAGGCAGTGTTCTGGAGGATAAGTTAAGTTGACAATAGAATTGAAGAGAAGTCACCAATAAGAGAGTAATCATATGAAGGAGTGTTCAGTAATATGTGAATGTGACGTCATGAAAAGTTGATGATGGGCCTTGAGAATGGAGAGAATGGACCGAAAAGAGGATGAAAAGGTGCACAAATGGAGGATGAGAGTCGTGCTTGAGATCAAAGTTTTATGCTAACAAAATGGTGCAAAATGGAGGCCAGCATCCTGAGCTAGGATTTGACCGATTTTGAAAGTTCTGCTGCGAACGCGAAAATGTATTTTGAAATTGATGTAGACTCAAGGTTTTCAATGGTGGTCTCGGATCTTAGATACGACGAGATAAAACGAATAATGTATGGCGAATAGGGCTACATTGTAGAGTGGAGTATTCAGAGAAGTGAAGTGAGTACCCCCAAATATTATTCCAGAGTCAAAGGTTTTGGAAGGGATTGGACCAAGTCGACTAGCAAAAATGTCTGTAAAAGATTCTGAATCCAAGTTAGTGACGTGATTTTTGAGTGTGAGTAGGTGTATACGGAGGGACGTCGTTTATGTGAACTTTTGAAAAAAGCGTGCACCGTCCAAAAAAGTACCATTGATTTATCGAAGATGGGGAGATACGCCTGAAAGGTCGAAAATTCAAAATACAGGTATGAGAGATCTGAAAGTATATTCAGAGTTAGGCGACCGAGGGGATCACAATGAGGTAAGTATGAGCATAATTTTAGTACAAATAAGTGCATTTAGTGTGAGAGATACGAAGGCATGAGGTGCGGCATGGTCAGAAATCAAAGGTTAAGTGAGACGCACCTCAAGGTATGCAGGTCACGAAGCATAGGTCAATGGTGTATTGTGCGACCGAAGTGAGATTTGTTTATGTGTTTTATGGGAATAGATGCAAGTGCATAGTTGGAAAAGCAAAAAAGAGTACAAGCGTAGGAATGTTAGAAAGTTGTATCTGTGAATTTCGCATTTGTGGTGAAATCCATTTGTGAACATCTAAATTCAAGCGCGCAGAACTGGTGCGAAAAAAGAGTGGTTGAACCGCACAAATAGAAGCGGGCGCACCCTCGAGTTTGATTTTTCGTAGACACGTTATGCAGGCGTATTTTACGTGCATATGTATAACGAATGCCGGGGGTACTTTATGCGAAAGCATGAGACAATTGAAAGAATTGAAGAGTTCTACTCTTCAGTTCGATTAATGTCTTTATGGCCTCGTTGTTTAGTGGGGAGAGTTTAATGGTGAAACGTAAGTTTTCTATTGCTCTTTACGCTAAAACAACATGGGTTATCTCTTGTTTGAACACATTTATGTAGGAAAACAGAGTAGCCTGAACAGTCTTATACCAGATATCTAACGATTCTGTGTGTAAGCACTGAAGGATTTAGTGGATTACTAGCCTATGGCAAGTGTTTAACTAAAAACTTATTTGGGGGTCTGCTACGTTGAATAGCCAGATTTAGTTCTGTGATTCTCTGTAAGTAACCTCCTCCATGGTTGGTTATGTTAAACCTTTAGTGTGTAAACGTTAAAGTGTTTGACGGACATCATACCAGGGGAATTCAAAGAGGGCTATATGGATGTAGTTTGCTTGTGAATCGCTAGTAAAACAGCGATTTGTGAGCAACTACCGATCGAAGATGTTTTAATTAGTGTCTTTCGATTGTCAATTTAGACTAACTTCTTATTGTGATGGAAGACCTTGTGTCTTTCAGAGCAATAGTGAACCCTTCATTGGGTTTAAGATAGTTATCTGGTTGATCCTGCCAGTAGTCATATGCTTGTCTCAAAGATTAAGCCATGCATGTCTAAGTATAAGCAATTTATACAGTGAAACTGCGAATGGCTCATTAAATCAGTTATCGTTTATTTGATAGTACCTTTACTACTTGGATAACCGTGGTAATTCTAGAGCTAATACATGCTAAAAATCCCGACTTCTGG
>CP095434.1:1452500-1455000 GCA_032598715.1 Debaryomycetaceae sp. JAC-2022a | reverse complement strand
ATTAATTCTGATGTATGTGCAGAACATGAAAAAAGAGAGAAAAAATGTTAAGTGAAAGACATTCCGTACACCCAGAGTAAAATTCGGCGACCAGCTCATGACTGCCATCCCGTGATGAAACTTTGTAACAGCGTAGAGGTTGTGTAAATATACATGATTTGCATGTATGGATGTAGCATTGAAAGGCTAGAGCGAGCAATGAGCGTGAGGCAGTGTTCTGGAGGATAAGTTAAGTTGACAATAGAATTGAAGAGAAGTCACCAATAAGAGAGTAATCATATGAAGGAGTGTTCAGTAATATGTGAATGTGACGTCATGAAAAGTTGATGATGGGCCTTGAGAATGGAGAGAATGGACCGAAAAGAGGATGAAAAGGTGCACAAATGGAGGATGAGAGTCGTGCTTGAGATCAAAGTTTTATGCTAACAAAATGGTGCAAAATGGAGGCCAGCATCCTGAGCTAGGATTTGACCGATTTTGAAAGTTCTGCTGCGAACGCGAAAATGTATTTTGAAATTGATGTAGACTCAAGGTTTTCAATGGTGGTCTCGGATCTTAGATACGACGAGATAAAACGAATAATGTATGGCGAATAGGGCTACATTGTAGAGTGGAGTATTCAGAGAAGTGAAGTGAGTACCCCCAAATATTATTCCAGAGTCAAAGGTTTTGGAAGGGATTGGACCAAGTCGACTAGCAAAAATGTCTGTAAAAGATTCTGAATCCAAGTTAGTGACGTGATTTTTGAGTGTGAGTAGGTGTATACGGAGGGACGTCGTTTATGTGAACTTTTGAAAAAAGCGTGCACCGTCCAAAAAAGTACCATTGATTTATCGAAGATGGGGAGATACGCCTGAAAGGTCGAAAATTCAAAATACAGGTATGAGAGATCTGAAAGTATATTCAGAGTTAGGCGACCGAGGGGATCACAATGAGGTAAGTATGAGCATAATTTTAGTACAAATAAGTGCATTTAGTGTGAGAGATACGAAGGCATGAGGTGCGGCATGGTCAGAAATCAAAGGTTAAGTGAGACGCACCTCAAGGTATGCAGGTCACGAAGCATAGGTCAATGGTGTATTGTGCGACCGAAGTGAGATTTGTTTATGTGTTTTATGGGAATAGATGCAAGTGCATAGTTGGAAAAGCAAAAAAGAGTACAAGCGTAGGAATGTTAGAAAGTTGTATCTGTGAATTTCGCATTTGTGGTGAAATCCATTTGTGAACATCTAAATTCAAGCGCGCAGAACTGGTGCGAAAAAAGAGTGGTTGAACCGCACAAATAGAAGCGGGCGCACCCTCGAGTTTGATTTTTCGTAGACACGTTATGCAGGCGTATTTTACGTGCATATGTATAACGAATGCCGGGGGTACTTTATGCGAAAGCATGAGACAATTGAAAGAATTGAAGAGTTCTACTCTTCAGTTCGATTAATGTCTTTATGGCCTCGTTGTTTAGTGGGGAGAGTTTAATGGTGAAACGTAAGTTTTCTATTGCTCTTTACGCTAAAACAACATGGGTTATCTCTTGTTTGAACACATTTATGTAGGAAAACAGAGTAGCCTGAACAGTCTTATACCAGATATCTAACGATTCTGTGTGTAAGCACTGAAGGATTTAGTGGATTACTAGCCTATGGCAAGTGTTTAACTAAAAACTTATTTGGGGGTCTGCTACGTTGAATAGCCAGATTTAGTTCTGTGATTCTCTGTAAGTAACCTCCTCCATGGTTGGTTATGTTAAACCTTTAGTGTGTAAACGTTAAAGTGTTTGACGGACATCATACCAGGGGAATTCAAAGAGGGCTATATGGATGTAGTTTGCTTGTGAATCGCTAGTAAAACAGCGATTTGTGAGCAACTACCGATCGAAGATGTTTTAATTAGTGTCTTTCGATTGTCAATTTAGACTAACTTCTTATTGTGATGGAAGACCTTGTGTCTTTCAGAGCAATAGTGAACCCTTCATTGGGTTTAAGATAGTTATCTGGTTGATCCTGCCAGTAGTCATATGCTTGTCTCAAAGATTAAGCCATGCATGTCTAAGTATAAGCAATTTATACAGTGAAACTGCGAATGGCTCATTAAATCAGTTATCGTTTATTTGATAGTACCTTTACTACTTGGATAACCGTGGTAATTCTAGAGCTAATACATGCTAAAAATCCCGACTTCTGGAAGGGATGTATTTATTAGATAAAAAATCAATGCTCTTCGGAGCTCTTTGATGATTCATAATAACTTTTCGAATCGCATGGCCTTGTGCTGGCGATGGTTCATTCAAATTTCTGCCCTATCAACTTTCGATGGTAGGATAGTGGCCTACCATGGTTTCAACGGGTAACGGGGAATAAGGGTTCGATTCCGGAGAGGGAGCCTGAGAAACGGCTACCACATCCAAGGAAGGCAGCAGGCGCGCAAATTACCCAATCCCGACACGGGGAGGTAGTGACAATAAATAACGATACAGGGCCCTTTCGGGTCTTGTAATTGGAATGAG
>CP095434.1:1442500-1445000 GCA_032598715.1 Debaryomycetaceae sp. JAC-2022a | reverse complement strand
GTTGATGATGGGCCTTGAGAATGGAGAGAATGGACCGAAAAGAGGATGAAAAGGTGCACAAATGGAGGATGAGAGTCGTGCTTGAGATCAAAGTTTTATGCTAACAAAATGGTGCAAAATGGAGGCCAGCATCCTGAGCTAGGATTTGACCGATTTTGAAAGTTCTGCTGCGAACGCGAAAATGTATTTTGAAATTGATGTAGACTCAAGGTTTTCAATGGTGGTCTCGGATCTTAGATACGACGAGATAAAACGAATAATGTATGGCGAATAGGGCTACATTGTAGAGTGGAGTATTCAGAGAAGTGAAGTGAGTACCCCCAAATATTATTCCAGAGTCAAAGGTTTTGGAAGGGATTGGACCAAGTCGACTAGCAAAAATGTCTGTAAAAGATTCTGAATCCAAGTTAGTGACGTGATTTTTGAGTGTGAGTAGGTGTATACGGAGGGACGTCGTTTATGTGAACTTTTGAAAAAAGCGTGCACCGTCCAAAAAAGTACCATTGATTTATCGAAGATGGGGAGATACGCCTGAAAGGTCGAAAATTCAAAATACAGGTATGAGAGATCTGAAAGTATATTCAGAGTTAGGCGACCGAGGGGATCACAATGAGGTAAGTATGAGCATAATTTTAGTACAAATAAGTGCATTTAGTGTGAGAGATACGAAGGCATGAGGTGCGGCATGGTCAGAAATCAAAGGTTAAGTGAGACGCACCTCAAGGTATGCAGGTCACGAAGCATAGGTCAATGGTGTATTGTGCGACCGAAGTGAGATTTGTTTATGTGTTTTATGGGAATAGATGCAAGTGCATAGTTGGAAAAGCAAAAAAGAGTACAAGCGTAGGAATGTTAGAAAGTTGTATCTGTGAATTTCGCATTTGTGGTGAAATCCATTTGTGAACATCTAAATTCAAGCGCGCAGAACTGGTGCGAAAAAAGAGTGGTTGAACCGCACAAATAGAAGCGGGCGCACCCTCGAGTTTGATTTTTCGTAGACACGTTATGCAGGCGTATTTTACGTGCATATGTATAACGAATGCCGGGGGTACTTTATGCGAAAGCATGAGACAATTGAAAGAATTGAAGAGTTCTACTCTTCAGTTCGATTAATGTCTTTATGGCCTCGTTGTTTAGTGGGGAGAGTTTAATGGTGAAACGTAAGTTTTCTATTGCTCTTTACGCTAAAACAACATGGGTTATCTCTTGTTTGAACACATTTATGTAGGAAAACAGAGTAGCCTGAACAGTCTTATACCAGATATCTAACGATTCTGTGTGTAAGCACTGAAGGATTTAGTGGATTACTAGCCTATGGCAAGTGTTTAACTAAAAACTTATTTGGGGGTCTGCTACGTTGAATAGCCAGATTTAGTTCTGTGATTCTCTGTAAGTAACCTCCTCCATGGTTGGTTATGTTAAACCTTTAGTGTGTAAACGTTAAAGTGTTTGACGGACATCATACCAGGGGAATTCAAAGAGGGCTATATGGATGTAGTTTGCTTGTGAATCGCTAGTAAAACAGCGATTTGTGAGCAACTACCGATCGAAGATGTTTTAATTAGTGTCTTTCGATTGTCAATTTAGACTAACTTCTTATTGTGATGGAAGACCTTGTGTCTTTCAGAGCAATAGTGAACCCTTCATTGGGTTTAAGATAGTTATCTGGTTGATCCTGCCAGTAGTCATATGCTTGTCTCAAAGATTAAGCCATGCATGTCTAAGTATAAGCAATTTATACAGTGAAACTGCGAATGGCTCATTAAATCAGTTATCGTTTATTTGATAGTACCTTTACTACTTGGATAACCGTGGTAATTCTAGAGCTAATACATGCTAAAAATCCCGACTTCTGGAAGGGATGTATTTATTAGATAAAAAATCAATGCTCTTCGGAGCTCTTTGATGATTCATAATAACTTTTCGAATCGCATGGCCTTGTGCTGGCGATGGTTCATTCAAATTTCTGCCCTATCAACTTTCGATGGTAGGATAGTGGCCTACCATGGTTTCAACGGGTAACGGGGAATAAGGGTTCGATTCCGGAGAGGGAGCCTGAGAAACGGCTACCACATCCAAGGAAGGCAGCAGGCGCGCAAATTACCCAATCCCGACACGGGGAGGTAGTGACAATAAATAACGATACAGGGCCCTTTCGGGTCTTGTAATTGGAATGAGTACAATGTAAATACCTTAACGAGGAACAATTGGAGGGCAAGTCTGGTGCCAGCAGCCGCGGTAATTCCAGCTCCAATAGCGTATATTAAAGTTGTTGCAGTTAAAAAGCTCGTAGTTGAACCTTGGGCTTGGTTGGCCGGTCCGCTTTATGGCGAGTACTGGACCCAACCGAGCCTTTCCTTCTGGCTAACCATTCGCCCTTGTGGTGTTTGGCGAACCAGGACTTTTACTTTGAAAAAATTAGAGTGTTCAAAGCAGGCCTTTGCTCGAATATATTAGCATGGAATAATAGAATAGGACGTTATGGTTCTATTTTGTTGGT
>CP095434.1:1432500-1435000 GCA_032598715.1 Debaryomycetaceae sp. JAC-2022a | reverse complement strand
AAATATTATTCCAGAGTCAAAGGTTTTGGAAGGGATTGGACCAAGTCGACTAGCAAAAATGTCTGTAAAAGATTCTGAATCCAAGTTAGTGACGTGATTTTTGAGTGTGAGTAGGTGTATACGGAGGGACGTCGTTTATGTGAACTTTTGAAAAAAGCGTGCACCGTCCAAAAAAGTACCATTGATTTATCGAAGATGGGGAGATACGCCTGAAAGGTCGAAAATTCAAAATACAGGTATGAGAGATCTGAAAGTATATTCAGAGTTAGGCGACCGAGGGGATCACAATGAGGTAAGTATGAGCATAATTTTAGTACAAATAAGTGCATTTAGTGTGAGAGATACGAAGGCATGAGGTGCGGCATGGTCAGAAATCAAAGGTTAAGTGAGACGCACCTCAAGGTATGCAGGTCACGAAGCATAGGTCAATGGTGTATTGTGCGACCGAAGTGAGATTTGTTTATGTGTTTTATGGGAATAGATGCAAGTGCATAGTTGGAAAAGCAAAAAAGAGTACAAGCGTAGGAATGTTAGAAAGTTGTATCTGTGAATTTCGCATTTGTGGTGAAATCCATTTGTGAACATCTAAATTCAAGCGCGCAGAACTGGTGCGAAAAAAGAGTGGTTGAACCG
The DNA here is from genome assembly GCA_032598715.1 of Debaryomycetaceae sp. JAC-2022a. Classification (NCBI taxonomy): domain Eukaryota; kingdom Fungi; phylum Ascomycota; class Pichiomycetes; order Serinales; family Debaryomycetaceae; species Debaryomycetaceae sp. JAC-2022a. The sequence continues at coordinate 1,434,367 of CP095434.1, read as the reverse complement.
CACAAATAGAAGCGGGCGCACCCTCGAGTTTGATTTTTCGTAGACACGTTATGCAGGCGTATTTTACGTGCATATGTATAACGAATGCCGGGGGTACTTTATGCGAAAGCATGAGACAATTGAAAGAATTGAAGAGTTCTACTCTTCAGTTCGATTAATGTCTTTATGGCCTCGTTGTTTAGTGGGGAGAGTTTAATGGTGAAACGTAAGTTTTCTATTGCTCTTTACGCTAAAACAACATGGGTTATCTCTTGTTTGAACACATTTATGTAGGAAAACAGAGTAGCCTGAACAGTCTTATACCAGATATCTAACGATTCTGTGTGTAAGCACTGAAGGATTTAGTGGATTACTAGCCTATGGCAAGTGTTTAACTAAAAACTTATTTGGGGGTCTGCTACGTTGAATAGCCAGATTTAGTTCTGTGATTCTCTGTAAGTAACCTCCTCCATGGTTGGTTATGTTAAACCTTTAGTGTGTAAACGTTAAAGTGTTTGACGGACATCATACCAGGGGAATTCAAAGAGGGCTATATGGATGTAGTTTGCTTGTGAATCGCTAGTAAAACAGCGATTTGTGAGCAACTACCGATCGAAGATGTTTTAATTAGTGTCTTTCGATTGTCAATTTAGACTAACTTCTTATTGTGATGGAAGACCTTGTGTCTTTCAGAGCAATAGTGAACCCTTCATTGGGTTTAAGATAGTTATCTGGTTGATCCTGCCAGTAGTCATATGCTTGTCTCAAAGATTAAGCCATGCATGTCTAAGTATAAGCAATTTATACAGTGAAACTGCGAATGGCTCATTAAATCAGTTATCGTTTATTTGATAGTACCTTTACTACTTGGATAACCGTGGTAATTCTAGAGCTAATACATGCTAAAAATCCCGACTTCTGGAAGGGATGTATTTATTAGATAAAAAATCAATGCTCTTCGGAGCTCTTTGATGATTCATAATAACTTTTCGAATCGCATGGCCTTGTGCTGGCGATGGTTCATTCAAATTTCTGCCCTATCAACTTTCGATGGTAGGATAGTGGCCTACCATGGTTTCAACGGGTAACGGGGAATAAGGGTTCGATTCCGGAGAGGGAGCCTGAGAAACGGCTACCACATCCAAGGAAGGCAGCAGGCGCGCAAATTACCCAATCCCGACACGGGGAGGTAGTGACAATAAATAACGATACAGGGCCCTTTCGGGTCTTGTAATTGGAATGAGTACAATGTAAATACCTTAACGAGGAACAATTGGAGGGCAAGTCTGGTGCCAGCAGCCGCGGTAATTCCAGCTCCAATAGCGTATATTAAAGTTGTTGCAGTTAAAAAGCTCGTAGTTGAACCTTGGGCTTGGTTGGCCGGTCCGCTTTATGGCGAGTACTGGACCCAACCGAGCCTTTCCTTCTGGCTAACCATTCGCCCTTGTGGTGTTTGGCGAACCAGGACTTTTACTTTGAAAAAATTAGAGTGTTCAAAGCAGGCCTTTGCTCGAATATATTAGCATGGAATAATAGAATAGGACGTTATGGTTCTATTTTGTTGGTTTCTAGGACCATCGTAATGATTAATAGGGACGGTCGGGGGCATCAGTATTCAGTTGTCAGAGGTGAAATTCTTGGATTTACTGAAGACTAACTACTGCGAAAGCATTTGCCAAGGACGTTTTCATTAATCAAGAACGAAAGTTAGGGGATCGAAGATGATCAGATACCGTCGTAGTCTTAACCATAAACTATGCCGACTAGGGATCGGGTGTTGTTCTTTTTTTGACGCACTCGGCACCTTACGAGAAATCAAAGTCTTTGGGTTCTGGGGGGAGTATGGTCGCAAGGCTGAAACTTAAAGGAATTGACGGAAGGGCACCAC
>CP095434.1:1422500-1425000 GCA_032598715.1 Debaryomycetaceae sp. JAC-2022a | reverse complement strand
AGTGCATTTAGTGTGAGAGATACGAAGGCATGAGGTGCGGCATGGTCAGAAATCAAAGGTTAAGTGAGACGCACCTCAAGGTATGCAGGTCACGAAGCATAGGTCAATGGTGTATTGTGCGACCGAAGTGAGATTTGTTTATGTGTTTTATGGGAATAGATGCAAGTGCATAGTTGGAAAAGCAAAAAAGAGTACAAGCGTAGGAATGTTAGAAAGTTGTATCTGTGAATTTCGCATTTGTGGTGAAATCCATTTGTGAACATCTAAATTCAAGCGCGCAGAACTGGTGCGAAAAAAGAGTGGTTGAACCGCACAAATAGAAGCGGGCGCACCCTCGAGTTTGATTTTTCGTAGACACGTTATGCAGGCGTATTTTACGTGCATATGTATAACGAATGCCGGGGGTACTTTATGCGAAAGCATGAGACAATTGAAAGAATTGAAGAGTTCTACTCTTCAGTTCGATTAATGTCTTTATGGCCTCGTTGTTTAGTGGGGAGAGTTTAATGGTGAAACGTAAGTTTTCTATTGCTCTTTACGCTAAAACAACATGGGTTATCTCTTGTTTGAACACATTTATGTAGGAAAACAGAGTAGCCTGAACAGTCTTATACCAGATATCTAACGATTCTGTGTGTAAGCACTGAAGGATTTAGTGGATTACTAGCCTATGGCAAGTGTTTAACTAAAAACTTATTTGGGGGTCTGCTACGTTGAATAGCCAGATTTAGTTCTGTGATTCTCTGTAAGTAACCTCCTCCATGGTTGGTTATGTTAAACCTTTAGTGTGTAAACGTTAAAGTGTTTGACGGACATCATACCAGGGGAATTCAAAGAGGGCTATATGGATGTAGTTTGCTTGTGAATCGCTAGTAAAACAGCGATTTGTGAGCAACTACCGATCGAAGATGTTTTAATTAGTGTCTTTCGATTGTCAATTTAGACTAACTTCTTATTGTGATGGAAGACCTTGTGTCTTTCAGAGCAATAGTGAACCCTTCATTGGGTTTAAGATAGTTATCTGGTTGATCCTGCCAGTAGTCATATGCTTGTCTCAAAGATTAAGCCATGCATGTCTAAGTATAAGCAATTTATACAGTGAAACTGCGAATGGCTCATTAAATCAGTTATCGTTTATTTGATAGTACCTTTACTACTTGGATAACCGTGGTAATTCTAGAGCTAATACATGCTAAAAATCCCGACTTCTGGAAGGGATGTATTTATTAGATAAAAAATCAATGCTCTTCGGAGCTCTTTGATGATTCATAATAACTTTTCGAATCGCATGGCCTTGTGCTGGCGATGGTTCATTCAAATTTCTGCCCTATCAACTTTCGATGGTAGGATAGTGGCCTACCATGGTTTCAACGGGTAACGGGGAATAAGGGTTCGATTCCGGAGAGGGAGCCTGAGAAACGGCTACCACATCCAAGGAAGGCAGCAGGCGCGCAAATTACCCAATCCCGACACGGGGAGGTAGTGACAATAAATAACGATACAGGGCCCTTTCGGGTCTTGTAATTGGAATGAGTACAATGTAAATACCTTAACGAGGAACAATTGGAGGGCAAGTCTGGTGCCAGCAGCCGCGGTAATTCCAGCTCCAATAGCGTATATTAAAGTTGTTGCAGTTAAAAAGCTCGTAGTTGAACCTTGGGCTTGGTTGGCCGGTCCGCTTTATGGCGAGTACTGGACCCAACCGAGCCTTTCCTTCTGGCTAACCATTCGCCCTTGTGGTGTTTGGCGAACCAGGACTTTTACTTTGAAAAAATTAGAGTGTTCAAAGCAGGCCTTTGCTCGAATATATTAGCATGGAATAATAGAATAGGACGTTATGGTTCTATTTTGTTGGTTTCTAGGACCATCGTAATGATTAATAGGGACGGTCGGGGGCATCAGTATTCAGTTGTCAGAGGTGAAATTCTTGGATTTACTGAAGACTAACTACTGCGAAAGCATTTGCCAAGGACGTTTTCATTAATCAAGAACGAAAGTTAGGGGATCGAAGATGATCAGATACCGTCGTAGTCTTAACCATAAACTATGCCGACTAGGGATCGGGTGTTGTTCTTTTTTTGACGCACTCGGCACCTTACGAGAAATCAAAGTCTTTGGGTTCTGGGGGGAGTATGGTCGCAAGGCTGAAACTTAAAGGAATTGACGGAAGGGCACCACCAGGAGTGGAGCCTGCGGCTTAATTTGACTCAACACGGGGAAACTCACCAGGTCCAGACACAATAAGGATTGACAGATTGAGAGCTCTTTCTTGATTTTGTGGGTGGTGGTGCATGGCCGTTCTTAGTTGGTGGAGTGATTTGTCTGCTTAATTGCGATAACGAACGAGACCTTAACCTACTAAATAGTGCTGCTAGCTTTTGCTGGTATAGTCACTTCTTAGAGGGACTATCGATTTCAAGTCGATGGAAGTTTGAGGCAATAACAGGTCTGTGATGCCCTTAGACGTTCTGGGCCGCACGCGCGCTACACTGACGGAGCC
>CP095434.1:1412500-1417500 GCA_032598715.1 Debaryomycetaceae sp. JAC-2022a | reverse complement strand
ATGCAAGCGGGGGGAATTTTCTTGCTGCAAAACACAAATAGCGAACAATGTGGGCTTTGAGTCTTTTACTTCCTACAGTAGACACTCTGCATAGAGAATCCTACAGCAGAATGGCCCCTACAAGATCTACAAAGCGCTCATGGCGCAGGCCCATCACCAGGTTCACCACACCTGACGCAAGATAAACATGCATGAATTGTACATAGTACAGAAGAAGGAGAACCTCCATAGTATTGTTTCTTTTTCTGACCAAGTTGGCTCATGTATGTATGCATCATGTGCAAGGGGTAGCGAAAATGTGTGACGTTTGCGTAAAGAAACGCAAAAGGGATGTGGTGAAAAAGTTACAGATGGGATTGATAGGTTTTTATACTTTTGCAGCACTCTCAAGAAAGTAGCAATTTTTTTGCAACACTCGATGTTATACGCAGGAGCACCAGGTACATAGACAAAACTCAAGTAAACGATAAGAAGAATGCTATACACTTGACTGGACAAGTGAAGAACATCTATGGAACGAAAGTTCAAGGTATGGAAATGTAGAAGAAACACCATTGAGTGACTGTGTGAGTTTGTAGAACTAGACAGGACGCCTTGAGTGGCCTGAGAGGAGTAAGAGGCTAGGGATTATTGATCGGGAAGTAAGGCTGTAGCAGAAGGTAAAATGGACGTGTAATTACAAGTATGGTATCCAAGGCTACACGTGCTGTAAGGTTACATTAATACATGCAGAGGAACAGTTACGAACCCAAAATGAAGATGAGAAAGTGTACAAATGGAGGATGAGAGTCGTGCTTGAGATCAAAGTTTTATGCTATCAAAATGGTGCAAAATGGAGGCCAGCATCCTGAGCTAGGATTTGACCGAATTTTGAAAGTTCTGCTGCGAACGCGAAAATGTATTTTGAAATTGATGTAGACTCAAGGTTTTCAATGGTGGTCTCGGATCCTTGATACGACGAGATATAACGAATAATGTATGGCGAATAGGGCTACATTGTAGAGTGGATTATCTAGAGAAGTATAGTGAGTACCCCCAAATATTATTCCGAAATCAAGGTTTTTGGAAGGGTTTAGGCCAAGTTAGTTAGCAAAAATGTCTGTAGAAGATTCTGAATATAAGTTAGTGGCGTCACATTTGAGGGTCAATAAACATGATGGTTGCAACGTTGTGTATGTGAACTGCCAATAAAAAGCGCGCGCAGTGGGCGAAATTAATTCTGATGTATGTGCAGAACATGAAAAAAGAGAGAAAAAATGTTAAGTGAAAGACATTCCGTACACCCAGAGTAAAATTCGGCGACCAGCTCATGACTGCCATCCCGTGATGAAACTTTGTAACAGCGTAGAGGTTGTGTAAATATACATGATTTGCATGTATGGATGTAGCATTGAAAGGCTAGAGCGAGCAATGAGCGTGAGGCAGTGTTCTGGAGGATAAGTTAAGTTGACAATAGAATTGAAGAGAAGTCACCAATAAGAGAGTAATCATATGAAGGAGTGTTCAGTAATATGTGAATGTGACGTCATGAAAAGTTGATGATGGGCCTTGAGAATGGAGAGAATGGACCGAAAAGAGGATGAAAAGGTGCACAAATGGAGGATGAGAGTCGTGCTTGAGATCAAAGTTTTATGCTAACAAAATGGTGCAAAATGGAGGCCAGCATCCTGAGCTAGGATTTGACCGATTTTGAAAGTTCTGCTGCGAACGCGAAAATGTATTTTGAAATTGATGTAGACTCAAGGTTTTCAATGGTGGTCTCGGATCTTAGATACGACGAGATAAAACGAATAATGTATGGCGAATAGGGCTACATTGTAGAGTGGAGTATTCAGAGAAGTGAAGTGAGTACCCCCAAATATTATTCCAGAGTCAAAGGTTTTGGAAGGGATTGGACCAAGTCGACTAGCAAAAATGTCTGTAAAAGATTCTGAATCCAAGTTAGTGACGTGATTTTTGAGTGTGAGTAGGTGTATACGGAGGGACGTCGTTTATGTGAACTTTTGAAAAAAGCGTGCACCGTCCAAAAAAGTACCATTGATTTATCGAAGATGGGGAGATACGCCTGAAAGGTCGAAAATTCAAAATACAGGTATGAGAGATCTGAAAGTATATTCAGAGTTAGGCGACCGAGGGGATCACAATGAGGTAAGTATGAGCATAATTTTAGTACAAATAAGTGCATTTAGTGTGAGAGATACGAAGGCATGAGGTGCGGCATGGTCAGAAATCAAAGGTTAAGTGAGACGCACCTCAAGGTATGCAGGTCACGAAGCATAGGTCAATGGTGTATTGTGCGACCGAAGTGAGATTTGTTTATGTGTTTTATGGGAATAGATGCAAGTGCATAGTTGGAAAAGCAAAAAAGAGTACAAGCGTAGGAATGTTAGAAAGTTGTATCTGTGAATTTCGCATTTGTGGTGAAATCCATTTGTGAACATCTAAATTCAAGCGCGCAGAACTGGTGCGAAAAAAGAGTGGTTGAACCGCACAAATAGAAGCGGGCGCACCCTCGAGTTTGATTTTTCGTAGACACGTTATGCAGGCGTATTTTACGTGCATATGTATAACGAATGCCGGGGGTACTTTATGCGAAAGCATGAGACAATTGAAAGAATTGAAGAGTTCTACTCTTCAGTTCGATTAATGTCTTTATGGCCTCGTTGTTTAGTGGGGAGAGTTTAATGGTGAAACGTAAGTTTTCTATTGCTCTTTACGCTAAAACAACATGGGTTATCTCTTGTTTGAACACATTTATGTAGGAAAACAGAGTAGCCTGAACAGTCTTATACCAGATATCTAACGATTCTGTGTGTAAGCACTGAAGGATTTAGTGGATTACTAGCCTATGGCAAGTGTTTAACTAAAAACTTATTTGGGGGTCTGCTACGTTGAATAGCCAGATTTAGTTCTGTGATTCTCTGTAAGTAACCTCCTCCATGGTTGGTTATGTTAAACCTTTAGTGTGTAAACGTTAAAGTGTTTGACGGACATCATACCAGGGGAATTCAAAGAGGGCTATATGGATGTAGTTTGCTTGTGAATCGCTAGTAAAACAGCGATTTGTGAGCAACTACCGATCGAAGATGTTTTAATTAGTGTCTTTCGATTGTCAATTTAGACTAACTTCTTATTGTGATGGAAGACCTTGTGTCTTTCAGAGCAATAGTGAACCCTTCATTGGGTTTAAGATAGTTATCTGGTTGATCCTGCCAGTAGTCATATGCTTGTCTCAAAGATTAAGCCATGCATGTCTAAGTATAAGCAATTTATACAGTGAAACTGCGAATGGCTCATTAAATCAGTTATCGTTTATTTGATAGTACCTTTACTACTTGGATAACCGTGGTAATTCTAGAGCTAATACATGCTAAAAATCCCGACTTCTGGAAGGGATGTATTTATTAGATAAAAAATCAATGCTCTTCGGAGCTCTTTGATGATTCATAATAACTTTTCGAATCGCATGGCCTTGTGCTGGCGATGGTTCATTCAAATTTCTGCCCTATCAACTTTCGATGGTAGGATAGTGGCCTACCATGGTTTCAACGGGTAACGGGGAATAAGGGTTCGATTCCGGAGAGGGAGCCTGAGAAACGGCTACCACATCCAAGGAAGGCAGCAGGCGCGCAAATTACCCAATCCCGACACGGGGAGGTAGTGACAATAAATAACGATACAGGGCCCTTTCGGGTCTTGTAATTGGAATGAGTACAATGTAAATACCTTAACGAGGAACAATTGGAGGGCAAGTCTGGTGCCAGCAGCCGCGGTAATTCCAGCTCCAATAGCGTATATTAAAGTTGTTGCAGTTAAAAAGCTCGTAGTTGAACCTTGGGCTTGGTTGGCCGGTCCGCTTTATGGCGAGTACTGGACCCAACCGAGCCTTTCCTTCTGGCTAACCATTCGCCCTTGTGGTGTTTGGCGAACCAGGACTTTTACTTTGAAAAAATTAGAGTGTTCAAAGCAGGCCTTTGCTCGAATATATTAGCATGGAATAATAGAATAGGACGTTATGGTTCTATTTTGTTGGTTTCTAGGACCATCGTAATGATTAATAGGGACGGTCGGGGGCATCAGTATTCAGTTGTCAGAGGTGAAATTCTTGGATTTACTGAAGACTAACTACTGCGAAAGCATTTGCCAAGGACGTTTTCATTAATCAAGAACGAAAGTTAGGGGATCGAAGATGATCAGATACCGTCGTAGTCTTAACCATAAACTATGCCGACTAGGGATCGGGTGTTGTTCTTTTTTTGACGCACTCGGCACCTTACGAGAAATCAAAGTCTTTGGGTTCTGGGGGGAGTATGGTCGCAAGGCTGAAACTTAAAGGAATTGACGGAAGGGCACCACCAGGAGTGGAGCCTGCGGCTTAATTTGACTCAACACGGGGAAACTCACCAGGTCCAGACACAATAAGGATTGACAGATTGAGAGCTCTTTCTTGATTTTGTGGGTGGTGGTGCATGGCCGTTCTTAGTTGGTGGAGTGATTTGTCTGCTTAATTGCGATAACGAACGAGACCTTAACCTACTAAATAGTGCTGCTAGCTTTTGCTGGTATAGTCACTTCTTAGAGGGACTATCGATTTCAAGTCGATGGAAGTTTGAGGCAATAACAGGTCTGTGATGCCCTTAGACGTTCTGGGCCGCACGCGCGCTACACTGACGGAGCCAGCGAGTTCTAACCTTGGCCGAGAGGTCTGGGTAATCTTGTGAAACTCCGTCGTGCTGGGGATAGAGCATTGTAATTATTGCTCTTCAACGAGGAATTCCTAGTAAGCGCAAGTCATCAGCTTGCGTTGATTACGTCCCTGCCCTTTGTACACACCGCCCGTCACTACTACCGATTGAATGGCTTAGTGAGGCTTCCGGATTGGTTTAAAGAAGGGGGCAACCTCATCTTGGAACTGAAAAGCTAGTCAAACTTGGTCATTTAGAGGAAGTACAAGTCGTAACAAGGTTTCCGTAGGTGAACCTGCGGAAGGATCATTACAG
>CP095434.1:1405000-1407500 GCA_032598715.1 Debaryomycetaceae sp. JAC-2022a | reverse complement strand
CAAAAGGGATGTGGTGAAAAAGTTACAGATGGGATTGATAGGTTTTTATACTTTTGCAGCACTCTCAAGAAAGTAGCAATTTTTTTGCAACACTCGATGTTATACGCAGGAGCACCAGGTACATAGACAAAACTCAAGTAAACGATAAGAAGAATGCTATACACTTGACTGGACAAGTGAAGAACATCTATGGAACGAAAGTTCAAGGTATGGAAATGTAGAAGAAACACCATTGAGTGACTGTGTGAGTTTGTAGAACTAGACAGGACGCCTTGAGTGGCCTGAGAGGAGTAAGAGGCTAGGGATTATTGATCGGGAAGTAAGGCTGTAGCAGAAGGTAAAATGGACGTGTAATTACAAGTATGGTATCCAAGGCTACACGTGCTGTAAGGTTACATTAATACATGCAGAGGAACAGTTACGAACCCAAAATGAAGATGAGAAAGTGTACAAATGGAGGATGAGAGTCGTGCTTGAGATCAAAGTTTTATGCTATCAAAATGGTGCAAAATGGAGGCCAGCATCCTGAGCTAGGATTTGACCGAATTTTGAAAGTTCTGCTGCGAACGCGAAAATGTATTTTGAAATTGATGTAGACTCAAGGTTTTCAATGGTGGTCTCGGATCCTTGATACGACGAGATATAACGAATAATGTATGGCGAATAGGGCTACATTGTAGAGTGGATTATCTAGAGAAGTATAGTGAGTACCCCCAAATATTATTCCGAAATCAAGGTTTTTGGAAGGGTTTAGGCCAAGTTAGTTAGCAAAAATGTCTGTAGAAGATTCTGAATATAAGTTAGTGGCGTCACATTTGAGGGTCAATAAACATGATGGTTGCAACGTTGTGTATGTGAACTGCCAATAAAAAGCGCGCGCAGTGGGCGAAATTAATTCTGATGTATGTGCAGAACATGAAAAAAGAGAGAAAAAATGTTAAGTGAAAGACATTCCGTACACCCAGAGTAAAATTCGGCGACCAGCTCATGACTGCCATCCCGTGATGAAACTTTGTAACAGCGTAGAGGTTGTGTAAATATACATGATTTGCATGTATGGATGTAGCATTGAAAGGCTAGAGCGAGCAATGAGCGTGAGGCAGTGTTCTGGAGGATAAGTTAAGTTGACAATAGAATTGAAGAGAAGTCACCAATAAGAGAGTAATCATATGAAGGAGTGTTCAGTAATATGTGAATGTGACGTCATGAAAAGTTGATGATGGGCCTTGAGAATGGAGAGAATGGACCGAAAAGAGGATGAAAAGGTGCACAAATGGAGGATGAGAGTCGTGCTTGAGATCAAAGTTTTATGCTAACAAAATGGTGCAAAATGGAGGCCAGCATCCTGAGCTAGGATTTGACCGATTTTGAAAGTTCTGCTGCGAACGCGAAAATGTATTTTGAAATTGATGTAGACTCAAGGTTTTCAATGGTGGTCTCGGATCTTAGATACGACGAGATAAAACGAATAATGTATGGCGAATAGGGCTACATTGTAGAGTGGAGTATTCAGAGAAGTGAAGTGAGTACCCCCAAATATTATTCCAGAGTCAAAGGTTTTGGAAGGGATTGGACCAAGTCGACTAGCAAAAATGTCTGTAAAAGATTCTGAATCCAAGTTAGTGACGTGATTTTTGAGTGTGAGTAGGTGTATACGGAGGGACGTCGTTTATGTGAACTTTTGAAAAAAGCGTGCACCGTCCAAAAAAGTACCATTGATTTATCGAAGATGGGGAGATACGCCTGAAAGGTCGAAAATTCAAAATACAGGTATGAGAGATCTGAAAGTATATTCAGAGTTAGGCGACCGAGGGGATCACAATGAGGTAAGTATGAGCATAATTTTAGTACAAATAAGTGCATTTAGTGTGAGAGATACGAAGGCATGAGGTGCGGCATGGTCAGAAATCAAAGGTTAAGTGAGACGCACCTCAAGGTATGCAGGTCACGAAGCATAGGTCAATGGTGTATTGTGCGACCGAAGTGAGATTTGTTTATGTGTTTTATGGGAATAGATGCAAGTGCATAGTTGGAAAAGCAAAAAAGAGTACAAGCGTAGGAATGTTAGAAAGTTGTATCTGTGAATTTCGCATTTGTGGTGAAATCCATTTGTGAACATCTAAATTCAAGCGCGCAGAACTGGTGCGAAAAAAGAGTGGTTGAACCGCACAAATAGAAGCGGGCGCACCCTCGAGTTTGATTTTTCGTAGACACGTTATGCAGGCGTATTTTACGTGCATATGTATAACGAATGCCGGGGGTACTTTATGCGAAAGCATGAGACAATTGAAAGAATTGAAGAGTTCTACTCTTCAGTTCGATTAATGTCTTTATGGCCTCGTTGTTTAGTGGGGAGAGTTTAATGGTGAAACGTAAGTTTTCTATTGCTCTTTACGCTAAAACAACATGGGTTATCTCTTGTTTGAACACATTTATGTAGGAAAACAGAGTAGCCTGAACAGTCTTATACCAGATATCTAACGATTCTGTGTGTAAGCAC
>CP095434.1:1392500-1397500 GCA_032598715.1 Debaryomycetaceae sp. JAC-2022a | reverse complement strand
AGGCTGTAGCAGAAGGTAAAATGGACGTGTAATTACAAGTATGGTATCCAAGGCTACACGTGCTGTAAGGTTACATTAATACATGCAGAGGAACAGTTACGAACCCAAAATGAAGATGAGAAAGTGTACAAATGGAGGATGAGAGTCGTGCTTGAGATCAAAGTTTTATGCTATCAAAATGGTGCAAAATGGAGGCCAGCATCCTGAGCTAGGATTTGACCGAATTTTGAAAGTTCTGCTGCGAACGCGAAAATGTATTTTGAAATTGATGTAGACTCAAGGTTTTCAATGGTGGTCTCGGATCCTTGATACGACGAGATATAACGAATAATGTATGGCGAATAGGGCTACATTGTAGAGTGGATTATCTAGAGAAGTATAGTGAGTACCCCCAAATATTATTCCGAAATCAAGGTTTTTGGAAGGGTTTAGGCCAAGTTAGTTAGCAAAAATGTCTGTAGAAGATTCTGAATATAAGTTAGTGGCGTCACATTTGAGGGTCAATAAACATGATGGTTGCAACGTTGTGTATGTGAACTGCCAATAAAAAGCGCGCGCAGTGGGCGAAATTAATTCTGATGTATGTGCAGAACATGAAAAAAGAGAGAAAAAATGTTAAGTGAAAGACATTCCGTACACCCAGAGTAAAATTCGGCGACCAGCTCATGACTGCCATCCCGTGATGAAACTTTGTAACAGCGTAGAGGTTGTGTAAATATACATGATTTGCATGTATGGATGTAGCATTGAAAGGCTAGAGCGAGCAATGAGCGTGAGGCAGTGTTCTGGAGGATAAGTTAAGTTGACAATAGAATTGAAGAGAAGTCACCAATAAGAGAGTAATCATATGAAGGAGTGTTCAGTAATATGTGAATGTGACGTCATGAAAAGTTGATGATGGGCCTTGAGAATGGAGAGAATGGACCGAAAAGAGGATGAAAAGGTGCACAAATGGAGGATGAGAGTCGTGCTTGAGATCAAAGTTTTATGCTAACAAAATGGTGCAAAATGGAGGCCAGCATCCTGAGCTAGGATTTGACCGATTTTGAAAGTTCTGCTGCGAACGCGAAAATGTATTTTGAAATTGATGTAGACTCAAGGTTTTCAATGGTGGTCTCGGATCTTAGATACGACGAGATAAAACGAATAATGTATGGCGAATAGGGCTACATTGTAGAGTGGAGTATTCAGAGAAGTGAAGTGAGTACCCCCAAATATTATTCCAGAGTCAAAGGTTTTGGAAGGGATTGGACCAAGTCGACTAGCAAAAATGTCTGTAAAAGATTCTGAATCCAAGTTAGTGACGTGATTTTTGAGTGTGAGTAGGTGTATACGGAGGGACGTCGTTTATGTGAACTTTTGAAAAAAGCGTGCACCGTCCAAAAAAGTACCATTGATTTATCGAAGATGGGGAGATACGCCTGAAAGGTCGAAAATTCAAAATACAGGTATGAGAGATCTGAAAGTATATTCAGAGTTAGGCGACCGAGGGGATCACAATGAGGTAAGTATGAGCATAATTTTAGTACAAATAAGTGCATTTAGTGTGAGAGATACGAAGGCATGAGGTGCGGCATGGTCAGAAATCAAAGGTTAAGTGAGACGCACCTCAAGGTATGCAGGTCACGAAGCATAGGTCAATGGTGTATTGTGCGACCGAAGTGAGATTTGTTTATGTGTTTTATGGGAATAGATGCAAGTGCATAGTTGGAAAAGCAAAAAAGAGTACAAGCGTAGGAATGTTAGAAAGTTGTATCTGTGAATTTCGCATTTGTGGTGAAATCCATTTGTGAACATCTAAATTCAAGCGCGCAGAACTGGTGCGAAAAAAGAGTGGTTGAACCGCACAAATAGAAGCGGGCGCACCCTCGAGTTTGATTTTTCGTAGACACGTTATGCAGGCGTATTTTACGTGCATATGTATAACGAATGCCGGGGGTACTTTATGCGAAAGCATGAGACAATTGAAAGAATTGAAGAGTTCTACTCTTCAGTTCGATTAATGTCTTTATGGCCTCGTTGTTTAGTGGGGAGAGTTTAATGGTGAAACGTAAGTTTTCTATTGCTCTTTACGCTAAAACAACATGGGTTATCTCTTGTTTGAACACATTTATGTAGGAAAACAGAGTAGCCTGAACAGTCTTATACCAGATATCTAACGATTCTGTGTGTAAGCACTGAAGGATTTAGTGGATTACTAGCCTATGGCAAGTGTTTAACTAAAAACTTATTTGGGGGTCTGCTACGTTGAATAGCCAGATTTAGTTCTGTGATTCTCTGTAAGTAACCTCCTCCATGGTTGGTTATGTTAAACCTTTAGTGTGTAAACGTTAAAGTGTTTGACGGACATCATACCAGGGGAATTCAAAGAGGGCTATATGGATGTAGTTTGCTTGTGAATCGCTAGTAAAACAGCGATTTGTGAGCAACTACCGATCGAAGATGTTTTAATTAGTGTCTTTCGATTGTCAATTTAGACTAACTTCTTATTGTGATGGAAGACCTTGTGTCTTTCAGAGCAATAGTGAACCCTTCATTGGGTTTAAGATAGTTATCTGGTTGATCCTGCCAGTAGTCATATGCTTGTCTCAAAGATTAAGCCATGCATGTCTAAGTATAAGCAATTTATACAGTGAAACTGCGAATGGCTCATTAAATCAGTTATCGTTTATTTGATAGTACCTTTACTACTTGGATAACCGTGGTAATTCTAGAGCTAATACATGCTAAAAATCCCGACTTCTGGAAGGGATGTATTTATTAGATAAAAAATCAATGCTCTTCGGAGCTCTTTGATGATTCATAATAACTTTTCGAATCGCATGGCCTTGTGCTGGCGATGGTTCATTCAAATTTCTGCCCTATCAACTTTCGATGGTAGGATAGTGGCCTACCATGGTTTCAACGGGTAACGGGGAATAAGGGTTCGATTCCGGAGAGGGAGCCTGAGAAACGGCTACCACATCCAAGGAAGGCAGCAGGCGCGCAAATTACCCAATCCCGACACGGGGAGGTAGTGACAATAAATAACGATACAGGGCCCTTTCGGGTCTTGTAATTGGAATGAGTACAATGTAAATACCTTAACGAGGAACAATTGGAGGGCAAGTCTGGTGCCAGCAGCCGCGGTAATTCCAGCTCCAATAGCGTATATTAAAGTTGTTGCAGTTAAAAAGCTCGTAGTTGAACCTTGGGCTTGGTTGGCCGGTCCGCTTTATGGCGAGTACTGGACCCAACCGAGCCTTTCCTTCTGGCTAACCATTCGCCCTTGTGGTGTTTGGCGAACCAGGACTTTTACTTTGAAAAAATTAGAGTGTTCAAAGCAGGCCTTTGCTCGAATATATTAGCATGGAATAATAGAATAGGACGTTATGGTTCTATTTTGTTGGTTTCTAGGACCATCGTAATGATTAATAGGGACGGTCGGGGGCATCAGTATTCAGTTGTCAGAGGTGAAATTCTTGGATTTACTGAAGACTAACTACTGCGAAAGCATTTGCCAAGGACGTTTTCATTAATCAAGAACGAAAGTTAGGGGATCGAAGATGATCAGATACCGTCGTAGTCTTAACCATAAACTATGCCGACTAGGGATCGGGTGTTGTTCTTTTTTTGACGCACTCGGCACCTTACGAGAAATCAAAGTCTTTGGGTTCTGGGGGGAGTATGGTCGCAAGGCTGAAACTTAAAGGAATTGACGGAAGGGCACCACCAGGAGTGGAGCCTGCGGCTTAATTTGACTCAACACGGGGAAACTCACCAGGTCCAGACACAATAAGGATTGACAGATTGAGAGCTCTTTCTTGATTTTGTGGGTGGTGGTGCATGGCCGTTCTTAGTTGGTGGAGTGATTTGTCTGCTTAATTGCGATAACGAACGAGACCTTAACCTACTAAATAGTGCTGCTAGCTTTTGCTGGTATAGTCACTTCTTAGAGGGACTATCGATTTCAAGTCGATGGAAGTTTGAGGCAATAACAGGTCTGTGATGCCCTTAGACGTTCTGGGCCGCACGCGCGCTACACTGACGGAGCCAGCGAGTTCTAACCTTGGCCGAGAGGTCTGGGTAATCTTGTGAAACTCCGTCGTGCTGGGGATAGAGCATTGTAATTATTGCTCTTCAACGAGGAATTCCTAGTAAGCGCAAGTCATCAGCTTGCGTTGATTACGTCCCTGCCCTTTGTACACACCGCCCGTCACTACTACCGATTGAATGGCTTAGTGAGGCTTCCGGATTGGTTTAAAGAAGGGGGCAACCTCATCTTGGAACTGAAAAGCTAGTCAAACTTGGTCATTTAGAGGAAGTACAAGTCGTAACAAGGTTTCCGTAGGTGAACCTGCGGAAGGATCATTACAGTATTCTTTTGCCAGCGCTTAATTGCGCGGCGAAAAACCTTACACACTATGTTTTTTTGATTTGAAACTTTTGCTTTGGTCTGACTTAGAAATGAGTTGGGCCAAAGGTTTTATACTAAAACTTCAATTTTATTATTGAATTGTTAATTAATTATATTGTCAATTTGTTGATTAAATTCAAAAATCTTCAAAACTTTCAACAACGGATCTCTTGGTTCTCGCATCGATGAAGAACGCAGCGAAATGCGATAAGTAATATGAATTGCAGATTTTCGTGAATCATCGAATCTTTGAACGCACATTGCGCCCTATGGTATTCCATAGGGCATGCCTGTTTGAGCGTCATTTCTCTCTCAAATCTTCGGATTTGGTTTTGAGTGATACTCTTAGTCAGACTAAGCGTTTGCTTGAAATGTATTGGCATGAGTGGTACTAGATAGTGCTGAACTGTTTCAATGTATTAGGTTTATCCAACTCGTTGACCAGTATAGTATTTGTTTATTACACAGGCTCGGCCTTACAACAACAAACAAAGTTTGACCTCAAATCAGGTAGGACTACCCGCTGAACTTAAGCATATCAATAAGCGGAGGAAAAGAAACCAACAGGGATTGCCTCAGTAACGGCGAGTGAAGCGGCAAAAGC
>CP095434.1:1385000-1387500 GCA_032598715.1 Debaryomycetaceae sp. JAC-2022a | reverse complement strand
AACGAATAATGTATGGCGAATAGGGCTACATTGTAGAGTGGATTATCTAGAGAAGTATAGTGAGTACCCCCAAATATTATTCCGAAATCAAGGTTTTTGGAAGGGTTTAGGCCAAGTTAGTTAGCAAAAATGTCTGTAGAAGATTCTGAATATAAGTTAGTGGCGTCACATTTGAGGGTCAATAAACATGATGGTTGCAACGTTGTGTATGTGAACTGCCAATAAAAAGCGCGCGCAGTGGGCGAAATTAATTCTGATGTATGTGCAGAACATGAAAAAAGAGAGAAAAAATGTTAAGTGAAAGACATTCCGTACACCCAGAGTAAAATTCGGCGACCAGCTCATGACTGCCATCCCGTGATGAAACTTTGTAACAGCGTAGAGGTTGTGTAAATATACATGATTTGCATGTATGGATGTAGCATTGAAAGGCTAGAGCGAGCAATGAGCGTGAGGCAGTGTTCTGGAGGATAAGTTAAGTTGACAATAGAATTGAAGAGAAGTCACCAATAAGAGAGTAATCATATGAAGGAGTGTTCAGTAATATGTGAATGTGACGTCATGAAAAGTTGATGATGGGCCTTGAGAATGGAGAGAATGGACCGAAAAGAGGATGAAAAGGTGCACAAATGGAGGATGAGAGTCGTGCTTGAGATCAAAGTTTTATGCTAACAAAATGGTGCAAAATGGAGGCCAGCATCCTGAGCTAGGATTTGACCGATTTTGAAAGTTCTGCTGCGAACGCGAAAATGTATTTTGAAATTGATGTAGACTCAAGGTTTTCAATGGTGGTCTCGGATCTTAGATACGACGAGATAAAACGAATAATGTATGGCGAATAGGGCTACATTGTAGAGTGGAGTATTCAGAGAAGTGAAGTGAGTACCCCCAAATATTATTCCAGAGTCAAAGGTTTTGGAAGGGATTGGACCAAGTCGACTAGCAAAAATGTCTGTAAAAGATTCTGAATCCAAGTTAGTGACGTGATTTTTGAGTGTGAGTAGGTGTATACGGAGGGACGTCGTTTATGTGAACTTTTGAAAAAAGCGTGCACCGTCCAAAAAAGTACCATTGATTTATCGAAGATGGGGAGATACGCCTGAAAGGTCGAAAATTCAAAATACAGGTATGAGAGATCTGAAAGTATATTCAGAGTTAGGCGACCGAGGGGATCACAATGAGGTAAGTATGAGCATAATTTTAGTACAAATAAGTGCATTTAGTGTGAGAGATACGAAGGCATGAGGTGCGGCATGGTCAGAAATCAAAGGTTAAGTGAGACGCACCTCAAGGTATGCAGGTCACGAAGCATAGGTCAATGGTGTATTGTGCGACCGAAGTGAGATTTGTTTATGTGTTTTATGGGAATAGATGCAAGTGCATAGTTGGAAAAGCAAAAAAGAGTACAAGCGTAGGAATGTTAGAAAGTTGTATCTGTGAATTTCGCATTTGTGGTGAAATCCATTTGTGAACATCTAAATTCAAGCGCGCAGAACTGGTGCGAAAAAAGAGTGGTTGAACCGCACAAATAGAAGCGGGCGCACCCTCGAGTTTGATTTTTCGTAGACACGTTATGCAGGCGTATTTTACGTGCATATGTATAACGAATGCCGGGGGTACTTTATGCGAAAGCATGAGACAATTGAAAGAATTGAAGAGTTCTACTCTTCAGTTCGATTAATGTCTTTATGGCCTCGTTGTTTAGTGGGGAGAGTTTAATGGTGAAACGTAAGTTTTCTATTGCTCTTTACGCTAAAACAACATGGGTTATCTCTTGTTTGAACACATTTATGTAGGAAAACAGAGTAGCCTGAACAGTCTTATACCAGATATCTAACGATTCTGTGTGTAAGCACTGAAGGATTTAGTGGATTACTAGCCTATGGCAAGTGTTTAACTAAAAACTTATTTGGGGGTCTGCTACGTTGAATAGCCAGATTTAGTTCTGTGATTCTCTGTAAGTAACCTCCTCCATGGTTGGTTATGTTAAACCTTTAGTGTGTAAACGTTAAAGTGTTTGACGGACATCATACCAGGGGAATTCAAAGAGGGCTATATGGATGTAGTTTGCTTGTGAATCGCTAGTAAAACAGCGATTTGTGAGCAACTACCGATCGAAGATGTTTTAATTAGTGTCTTTCGATTGTCAATTTAGACTAACTTCTTATTGTGATGGAAGACCTTGTGTCTTTCAGAGCAATAGTGAACCCTTCATTGGGTTTAAGATAGTTATCTGGTTGATCCTGCCAGTAGTCATATGCTTGTCTCAAAGATTAAGCCATGCATGTCTAAGTATAAGCAATTTATACAGTGAAACTGCGAATGGCTCATTAAATCAGTTATCGTTTATTTGATAGTACCTTTACTACTTGGATAACCGTGGTAATTCTAGAGCTAATACATGCTAAAAATCCCGACTTCTGGAAGGGATGTATTTATTAGATAAAAAATCAATGCTCTTCGGAGCTCTTTGATGATTCATAATAACTTTTCGAATCGC
>CP095434.1:1375000-1377500 GCA_032598715.1 Debaryomycetaceae sp. JAC-2022a | reverse complement strand
GTAAAATTCGGCGACCAGCTCATGACTGCCATCCCGTGATGAAACTTTGTAACAGCGTAGAGGTTGTGTAAATATACATGATTTGCATGTATGGATGTAGCATTGAAAGGCTAGAGCGAGCAATGAGCGTGAGGCAGTGTTCTGGAGGATAAGTTAAGTTGACAATAGAATTGAAGAGAAGTCACCAATAAGAGAGTAATCATATGAAGGAGTGTTCAGTAATATGTGAATGTGACGTCATGAAAAGTTGATGATGGGCCTTGAGAATGGAGAGAATGGACCGAAAAGAGGATGAAAAGGTGCACAAATGGAGGATGAGAGTCGTGCTTGAGATCAAAGTTTTATGCTAACAAAATGGTGCAAAATGGAGGCCAGCATCCTGAGCTAGGATTTGACCGATTTTGAAAGTTCTGCTGCGAACGCGAAAATGTATTTTGAAATTGATGTAGACTCAAGGTTTTCAATGGTGGTCTCGGATCTTAGATACGACGAGATAAAACGAATAATGTATGGCGAATAGGGCTACATTGTAGAGTGGAGTATTCAGAGAAGTGAAGTGAGTACCCCCAAATATTATTCCAGAGTCAAAGGTTTTGGAAGGGATTGGACCAAGTCGACTAGCAAAAATGTCTGTAAAAGATTCTGAATCCAAGTTAGTGACGTGATTTTTGAGTGTGAGTAGGTGTATACGGAGGGACGTCGTTTATGTGAACTTTTGAAAAAAGCGTGCACCGTCCAAAAAAGTACCATTGATTTATCGAAGATGGGGAGATACGCCTGAAAGGTCGAAAATTCAAAATACAGGTATGAGAGATCTGAAAGTATATTCAGAGTTAGGCGACCGAGGGGATCACAATGAGGTAAGTATGAGCATAATTTTAGTACAAATAAGTGCATTTAGTGTGAGAGATACGAAGGCATGAGGTGCGGCATGGTCAGAAATCAAAGGTTAAGTGAGACGCACCTCAAGGTATGCAGGTCACGAAGCATAGGTCAATGGTGTATTGTGCGACCGAAGTGAGATTTGTTTATGTGTTTTATGGGAATAGATGCAAGTGCATAGTTGGAAAAGCAAAAAAGAGTACAAGCGTAGGAATGTTAGAAAGTTGTATCTGTGAATTTCGCATTTGTGGTGAAATCCATTTGTGAACATCTAAATTCAAGCGCGCAGAACTGGTGCGAAAAAAGAGTGGTTGAACCGCACAAATAGAAGCGGGCGCACCCTCGAGTTTGATTTTTCGTAGACACGTTATGCAGGCGTATTTTACGTGCATATGTATAACGAATGCCGGGGGTACTTTATGCGAAAGCATGAGACAATTGAAAGAATTGAAGAGTTCTACTCTTCAGTTCGATTAATGTCTTTATGGCCTCGTTGTTTAGTGGGGAGAGTTTAATGGTGAAACGTAAGTTTTCTATTGCTCTTTACGCTAAAACAACATGGGTTATCTCTTGTTTGAACACATTTATGTAGGAAAACAGAGTAGCCTGAACAGTCTTATACCAGATATCTAACGATTCTGTGTGTAAGCACTGAAGGATTTAGTGGATTACTAGCCTATGGCAAGTGTTTAACTAAAAACTTATTTGGGGGTCTGCTACGTTGAATAGCCAGATTTAGTTCTGTGATTCTCTGTAAGTAACCTCCTCCATGGTTGGTTATGTTAAACCTTTAGTGTGTAAACGTTAAAGTGTTTGACGGACATCATACCAGGGGAATTCAAAGAGGGCTATATGGATGTAGTTTGCTTGTGAATCGCTAGTAAAACAGCGATTTGTGAGCAACTACCGATCGAAGATGTTTTAATTAGTGTCTTTCGATTGTCAATTTAGACTAACTTCTTATTGTGATGGAAGACCTTGTGTCTTTCAGAGCAATAGTGAACCCTTCATTGGGTTTAAGATAGTTATCTGGTTGATCCTGCCAGTAGTCATATGCTTGTCTCAAAGATTAAGCCATGCATGTCTAAGTATAAGCAATTTATACAGTGAAACTGCGAATGGCTCATTAAATCAGTTATCGTTTATTTGATAGTACCTTTACTACTTGGATAACCGTGGTAATTCTAGAGCTAATACATGCTAAAAATCCCGACTTCTGGAAGGGATGTATTTATTAGATAAAAAATCAATGCTCTTCGGAGCTCTTTGATGATTCATAATAACTTTTCGAATCGCATGGCCTTGTGCTGGCGATGGTTCATTCAAATTTCTGCCCTATCAACTTTCGATGGTAGGATAGTGGCCTACCATGGTTTCAACGGGTAACGGGGAATAAGGGTTCGATTCCGGAGAGGGAGCCTGAGAAACGGCTACCACATCCAAGGAAGGCAGCAGGCGCGCAAATTACCCAATCCCGACACGGGGAGGTAGTGACAATAAATAACGATACAGGGCCCTTTCGGGTCTTGTAATTGGAATGAGTACAATGTAAATACCTTAACGAGGAACAATTGGAGGGCAAGTCTGGTGCCAGCAGCCGCGGTAATTCCAGCTCCAA
>CP095434.1:1365000-1367500 GCA_032598715.1 Debaryomycetaceae sp. JAC-2022a | reverse complement strand
CGTGCTTGAGATCAAAGTTTTATGCTAACAAAATGGTGCAAAATGGAGGCCAGCATCCTGAGCTAGGATTTGACCGATTTTGAAAGTTCTGCTGCGAACGCGAAAATGTATTTTGAAATTGATGTAGACTCAAGGTTTTCAATGGTGGTCTCGGATCTTAGATACGACGAGATAAAACGAATAATGTATGGCGAATAGGGCTACATTGTAGAGTGGAGTATTCAGAGAAGTGAAGTGAGTACCCCCAAATATTATTCCAGAGTCAAAGGTTTTGGAAGGGATTGGACCAAGTCGACTAGCAAAAATGTCTGTAAAAGATTCTGAATCCAAGTTAGTGACGTGATTTTTGAGTGTGAGTAGGTGTATACGGAGGGACGTCGTTTATGTGAACTTTTGAAAAAAGCGTGCACCGTCCAAAAAAGTACCATTGATTTATCGAAGATGGGGAGATACGCCTGAAAGGTCGAAAATTCAAAATACAGGTATGAGAGATCTGAAAGTATATTCAGAGTTAGGCGACCGAGGGGATCACAATGAGGTAAGTATGAGCATAATTTTAGTACAAATAAGTGCATTTAGTGTGAGAGATACGAAGGCATGAGGTGCGGCATGGTCAGAAATCAAAGGTTAAGTGAGACGCACCTCAAGGTATGCAGGTCACGAAGCATAGGTCAATGGTGTATTGTGCGACCGAAGTGAGATTTGTTTATGTGTTTTATGGGAATAGATGCAAGTGCATAGTTGGAAAAGCAAAAAAGAGTACAAGCGTAGGAATGTTAGAAAGTTGTATCTGTGAATTTCGCATTTGTGGTGAAATCCATTTGTGAACATCTAAATTCAAGCGCGCAGAACTGGTGCGAAAAAAGAGTGGTTGAACCGCACAAATAGAAGCGGGCGCACCCTCGAGTTTGATTTTTCGTAGACACGTTATGCAGGCGTATTTTACGTGCATATGTATAACGAATGCCGGGGGTACTTTATGCGAAAGCATGAGACAATTGAAAGAATTGAAGAGTTCTACTCTTCAGTTCGATTAATGTCTTTATGGCCTCGTTGTTTAGTGGGGAGAGTTTAATGGTGAAACGTAAGTTTTCTATTGCTCTTTACGCTAAAACAACATGGGTTATCTCTTGTTTGAACACATTTATGTAGGAAAACAGAGTAGCCTGAACAGTCTTATACCAGATATCTAACGATTCTGTGTGTAAGCACTGAAGGATTTAGTGGATTACTAGCCTATGGCAAGTGTTTAACTAAAAACTTATTTGGGGGTCTGCTACGTTGAATAGCCAGATTTAGTTCTGTGATTCTCTGTAAGTAACCTCCTCCATGGTTGGTTATGTTAAACCTTTAGTGTGTAAACGTTAAAGTGTTTGACGGACATCATACCAGGGGAATTCAAAGAGGGCTATATGGATGTAGTTTGCTTGTGAATCGCTAGTAAAACAGCGATTTGTGAGCAACTACCGATCGAAGATGTTTTAATTAGTGTCTTTCGATTGTCAATTTAGACTAACTTCTTATTGTGATGGAAGACCTTGTGTCTTTCAGAGCAATAGTGAACCCTTCATTGGGTTTAAGATAGTTATCTGGTTGATCCTGCCAGTAGTCATATGCTTGTCTCAAAGATTAAGCCATGCATGTCTAAGTATAAGCAATTTATACAGTGAAACTGCGAATGGCTCATTAAATCAGTTATCGTTTATTTGATAGTACCTTTACTACTTGGATAACCGTGGTAATTCTAGAGCTAATACATGCTAAAAATCCCGACTTCTGGAAGGGATGTATTTATTAGATAAAAAATCAATGCTCTTCGGAGCTCTTTGATGATTCATAATAACTTTTCGAATCGCATGGCCTTGTGCTGGCGATGGTTCATTCAAATTTCTGCCCTATCAACTTTCGATGGTAGGATAGTGGCCTACCATGGTTTCAACGGGTAACGGGGAATAAGGGTTCGATTCCGGAGAGGGAGCCTGAGAAACGGCTACCACATCCAAGGAAGGCAGCAGGCGCGCAAATTACCCAATCCCGACACGGGGAGGTAGTGACAATAAATAACGATACAGGGCCCTTTCGGGTCTTGTAATTGGAATGAGTACAATGTAAATACCTTAACGAGGAACAATTGGAGGGCAAGTCTGGTGCCAGCAGCCGCGGTAATTCCAGCTCCAATAGCGTATATTAAAGTTGTTGCAGTTAAAAAGCTCGTAGTTGAACCTTGGGCTTGGTTGGCCGGTCCGCTTTATGGCGAGTACTGGACCCAACCGAGCCTTTCCTTCTGGCTAACCATTCGCCCTTGTGGTGTTTGGCGAACCAGGACTTTTACTTTGAAAAAATTAGAGTGTTCAAAGCAGGCCTTTGCTCGAATATATTAGCATGGAATAATAGAATAGGACGTTATGGTTCTATTTTGTTGGTTTCTAGGACCATCGTAATGATTAATAGGGACGGTCGGGGGCATCAGTATTCAGTTGTCAGAGGTGAAATTCTTGGA
>CP095434.1:1355000-1357500 GCA_032598715.1 Debaryomycetaceae sp. JAC-2022a | reverse complement strand
GAATCCAAGTTAGTGACGTGATTTTTGAGTGTGAGTAGGTGTATACGGAGGGACGTCGTTTATGTGAACTTTTGAAAAAAGCGTGCACCGTCCAAAAAAGTACCATTGATTTATCGAAGATGGGGAGATACGCCTGAAAGGTCGAAAATTCAAAATACAGGTATGAGAGATCTGAAAGTATATTCAGAGTTAGGCGACCGAGGGGATCACAATGAGGTAAGTATGAGCATAATTTTAGTACAAATAAGTGCATTTAGTGTGAGAGATACGAAGGCATGAGGTGCGGCATGGTCAGAAATCAAAGGTTAAGTGAGACGCACCTCAAGGTATGCAGGTCACGAAGCATAGGTCAATGGTGTATTGTGCGACCGAAGTGAGATTTGTTTATGTGTTTTATGGGAATAGATGCAAGTGCATAGTTGGAAAAGCAAAAAAGAGTACAAGCGTAGGAATGTTAGAAAGTTGTATCTGTGAATTTCGCATTTGTGGTGAAATCCATTTGTGAACATCTAAATTCAAGCGCGCAGAACTGGTGCGAAAAAAGAGTGGTTGAACCGCACAAATAGAAGCGGGCGCACCCTCGAGTTTGATTTTTCGTAGACACGTTATGCAGGCGTATTTTACGTGCATATGTATAACGAATGCCGGGGGTACTTTATGCGAAAGCATGAGACAATTGAAAGAATTGAAGAGTTCTACTCTTCAGTTCGATTAATGTCTTTATGGCCTCGTTGTTTAGTGGGGAGAGTTTAATGGTGAAACGTAAGTTTTCTATTGCTCTTTACGCTAAAACAACATGGGTTATCTCTTGTTTGAACACATTTATGTAGGAAAACAGAGTAGCCTGAACAGTCTTATACCAGATATCTAACGATTCTGTGTGTAAGCACTGAAGGATTTAGTGGATTACTAGCCTATGGCAAGTGTTTAACTAAAAACTTATTTGGGGGTCTGCTACGTTGAATAGCCAGATTTAGTTCTGTGATTCTCTGTAAGTAACCTCCTCCATGGTTGGTTATGTTAAACCTTTAGTGTGTAAACGTTAAAGTGTTTGACGGACATCATACCAGGGGAATTCAAAGAGGGCTATATGGATGTAGTTTGCTTGTGAATCGCTAGTAAAACAGCGATTTGTGAGCAACTACCGATCGAAGATGTTTTAATTAGTGTCTTTCGATTGTCAATTTAGACTAACTTCTTATTGTGATGGAAGACCTTGTGTCTTTCAGAGCAATAGTGAACCCTTCATTGGGTTTAAGATAGTTATCTGGTTGATCCTGCCAGTAGTCATATGCTTGTCTCAAAGATTAAGCCATGCATGTCTAAGTATAAGCAATTTATACAGTGAAACTGCGAATGGCTCATTAAATCAGTTATCGTTTATTTGATAGTACCTTTACTACTTGGATAACCGTGGTAATTCTAGAGCTAATACATGCTAAAAATCCCGACTTCTGGAAGGGATGTATTTATTAGATAAAAAATCAATGCTCTTCGGAGCTCTTTGATGATTCATAATAACTTTTCGAATCGCATGGCCTTGTGCTGGCGATGGTTCATTCAAATTTCTGCCCTATCAACTTTCGATGGTAGGATAGTGGCCTACCATGGTTTCAACGGGTAACGGGGAATAAGGGTTCGATTCCGGAGAGGGAGCCTGAGAAACGGCTACCACATCCAAGGAAGGCAGCAGGCGCGCAAATTACCCAATCCCGACACGGGGAGGTAGTGACAATAAATAACGATACAGGGCCCTTTCGGGTCTTGTAATTGGAATGAGTACAATGTAAATACCTTAACGAGGAACAATTGGAGGGCAAGTCTGGTGCCAGCAGCCGCGGTAATTCCAGCTCCAATAGCGTATATTAAAGTTGTTGCAGTTAAAAAGCTCGTAGTTGAACCTTGGGCTTGGTTGGCCGGTCCGCTTTATGGCGAGTACTGGACCCAACCGAGCCTTTCCTTCTGGCTAACCATTCGCCCTTGTGGTGTTTGGCGAACCAGGACTTTTACTTTGAAAAAATTAGAGTGTTCAAAGCAGGCCTTTGCTCGAATATATTAGCATGGAATAATAGAATAGGACGTTATGGTTCTATTTTGTTGGTTTCTAGGACCATCGTAATGATTAATAGGGACGGTCGGGGGCATCAGTATTCAGTTGTCAGAGGTGAAATTCTTGGATTTACTGAAGACTAACTACTGCGAAAGCATTTGCCAAGGACGTTTTCATTAATCAAGAACGAAAGTTAGGGGATCGAAGATGATCAGATACCGTCGTAGTCTTAACCATAAACTATGCCGACTAGGGATCGGGTGTTGTTCTTTTTTTGACGCACTCGGCACCTTACGAGAAATCAAAGTCTTTGGGTTCTGGGGGGAGTATGGTCGCAAGGCTGAAACTTAAAGGAATTGACGGAAGGGCACCACCAGGAGTGGAGCCTGCGGCTTAATTTGACTCAACACGGGGAAACTCACCAGGTCCAGACACAATAAGGATTGACAG
>CP095434.1:1345000-1350000 GCA_032598715.1 Debaryomycetaceae sp. JAC-2022a | reverse complement strand
ATTAGAGAAAAATATGGTCTAGTTGAAGAGAGCACATCAGTAGCGCATAGGTAGACATATTCATAGTGGCAAAGACTCGAAACCAAAAAAAAAAGATTAGATTGCAGCACGAGAGTTTCGCGTATGGTCTCCCACTACACTACTCGGTCTCGCTCTTAGCAGCTTAACTACAGTTGATCGGACGGGAAACGGTGCTTTCTGCTAGATATGGCCGCAACCGAAATACTATGTTTGGAGGTACGATATATGCAAGCGGGGGGAATTTTCTTGCTGCAAAACACAAATAGCGAACAATGTGGGCTTTGAGTCTTTTACTTCCTACAGTAGACACTCTGCATAGAGAATCCTACAGCAGAATGGCCCCTACAAGATCTACAAAGCGCTCATGGCGCAGGCCCATCACCAGGTTCACCACACCTGACGCAAGATAAACATGCATGAATTGTACATAGTACAGAAGAAGGAGAACCTCCATAGTATTGTTTCTTTTTCTGACCAAGTTGGCTCATGTATGTATGCATCATGTGCAAGGGGTAGCGAAAATGTGTGACGTTTGCGTAAAGAAACGCAAAAGGGATGTGGTGAAAAAGTTACAGATGGGATTGATAGGTTTTTATACTTTTGCAGCACTCTCAAGAAAGTAGCAATTTTTTTGCAACACTCGATGTTATACGCAGGAGCACCAGGTACATAGACAAAACTCAAGTAAACGATAAGAAGAATGCTATACACTTGACTGGACAAGTGAAGAACATCTATGGAACGAAAGTTCAAGGTATGGAAATGTAGAAGAAACACCATTGAGTGACTGTGTGAGTTTGTAGAACTAGACAGGACGCCTTGAGTGGCCTGAGAGGAGTAAGAGGCTAGGGATTATTGATCGGGAAGTAAGGCTGTAGCAGAAGGTAAAATGGACGTGTAATTACAAGTATGGTATCCAAGGCTACACGTGCTGTAAGGTTACATTAATACATGCAGAGGAACAGTTACGAACCCAAAATGAAGATGAGAAAGTGTACAAATGGAGGATGAGAGTCGTGCTTGAGATCAAAGTTTTATGCTATCAAAATGGTGCAAAATGGAGGCCAGCATCCTGAGCTAGGATTTGACCGAATTTTGAAAGTTCTGCTGCGAACGCGAAAATGTATTTTGAAATTGATGTAGACTCAAGGTTTTCAATGGTGGTCTCGGATCCTTGATACGACGAGATATAACGAATAATGTATGGCGAATAGGGCTACATTGTAGAGTGGATTATCTAGAGAAGTATAGTGAGTACCCCCAAATATTATTCCGAAATCAAGGTTTTTGGAAGGGTTTAGGCCAAGTTAGTTAGCAAAAATGTCTGTAGAAGATTCTGAATATAAGTTAGTGGCGTCACATTTGAGGGTCAATAAACATGATGGTTGCAACGTTGTGTATGTGAACTGCCAATAAAAAGCGCGCGCAGTGGGCGAAATTAATTCTGATGTATGTGCAGAACATGAAAAAAGAGAGAAAAAATGTTAAGTGAAAGACATTCCGTACACCCAGAGTAAAATTCGGCGACCAGCTCATGACTGCCATCCCGTGATGAAACTTTGTAACAGCGTAGAGGTTGTGTAAATATACATGATTTGCATGTATGGATGTAGCATTGAAAGGCTAGAGCGAGCAATGAGCGTGAGGCAGTGTTCTGGAGGATAAGTTAAGTTGACAATAGAATTGAAGAGAAGTCACCAATAAGAGAGTAATCATATGAAGGAGTGTTCAGTAATATGTGAATGTGACGTCATGAAAAGTTGATGATGGGCCTTGAGAATGGAGAGAATGGACCGAAAAGAGGATGAAAAGGTGCACAAATGGAGGATGAGAGTCGTGCTTGAGATCAAAGTTTTATGCTAACAAAATGGTGCAAAATGGAGGCCAGCATCCTGAGCTAGGATTTGACCGATTTTGAAAGTTCTGCTGCGAACGCGAAAATGTATTTTGAAATTGATGTAGACTCAAGGTTTTCAATGGTGGTCTCGGATCTTAGATACGACGAGATAAAACGAATAATGTATGGCGAATAGGGCTACATTGTAGAGTGGAGTATTCAGAGAAGTGAAGTGAGTACCCCCAAATATTATTCCAGAGTCAAAGGTTTTGGAAGGGATTGGACCAAGTCGACTAGCAAAAATGTCTGTAAAAGATTCTGAATCCAAGTTAGTGACGTGATTTTTGAGTGTGAGTAGGTGTATACGGAGGGACGTCGTTTATGTGAACTTTTGAAAAAAGCGTGCACCGTCCAAAAAAGTACCATTGATTTATCGAAGATGGGGAGATACGCCTGAAAGGTCGAAAATTCAAAATACAGGTATGAGAGATCTGAAAGTATATTCAGAGTTAGGCGACCGAGGGGATCACAATGAGGTAAGTATGAGCATAATTTTAGTACAAATAAGTGCATTTAGTGTGAGAGATACGAAGGCATGAGGTGCGGCATGGTCAGAAATCAAAGGTTAAGTGAGACGCACCTCAAGGTATGCAGGTCACGAAGCATAGGTCAATGGTGTATTGTGCGACCGAAGTGAGATTTGTTTATGTGTTTTATGGGAATAGATGCAAGTGCATAGTTGGAAAAGCAAAAAAGAGTACAAGCGTAGGAATGTTAGAAAGTTGTATCTGTGAATTTCGCATTTGTGGTGAAATCCATTTGTGAACATCTAAATTCAAGCGCGCAGAACTGGTGCGAAAAAAGAGTGGTTGAACCGCACAAATAGAAGCGGGCGCACCCTCGAGTTTGATTTTTCGTAGACACGTTATGCAGGCGTATTTTACGTGCATATGTATAACGAATGCCGGGGGTACTTTATGCGAAAGCATGAGACAATTGAAAGAATTGAAGAGTTCTACTCTTCAGTTCGATTAATGTCTTTATGGCCTCGTTGTTTAGTGGGGAGAGTTTAATGGTGAAACGTAAGTTTTCTATTGCTCTTTACGCTAAAACAACATGGGTTATCTCTTGTTTGAACACATTTATGTAGGAAAACAGAGTAGCCTGAACAGTCTTATACCAGATATCTAACGATTCTGTGTGTAAGCACTGAAGGATTTAGTGGATTACTAGCCTATGGCAAGTGTTTAACTAAAAACTTATTTGGGGGTCTGCTACGTTGAATAGCCAGATTTAGTTCTGTGATTCTCTGTAAGTAACCTCCTCCATGGTTGGTTATGTTAAACCTTTAGTGTGTAAACGTTAAAGTGTTTGACGGACATCATACCAGGGGAATTCAAAGAGGGCTATATGGATGTAGTTTGCTTGTGAATCGCTAGTAAAACAGCGATTTGTGAGCAACTACCGATCGAAGATGTTTTAATTAGTGTCTTTCGATTGTCAATTTAGACTAACTTCTTATTGTGATGGAAGACCTTGTGTCTTTCAGAGCAATAGTGAACCCTTCATTGGGTTTAAGATAGTTATCTGGTTGATCCTGCCAGTAGTCATATGCTTGTCTCAAAGATTAAGCCATGCATGTCTAAGTATAAGCAATTTATACAGTGAAACTGCGAATGGCTCATTAAATCAGTTATCGTTTATTTGATAGTACCTTTACTACTTGGATAACCGTGGTAATTCTAGAGCTAATACATGCTAAAAATCCCGACTTCTGGAAGGGATGTATTTATTAGATAAAAAATCAATGCTCTTCGGAGCTCTTTGATGATTCATAATAACTTTTCGAATCGCATGGCCTTGTGCTGGCGATGGTTCATTCAAATTTCTGCCCTATCAACTTTCGATGGTAGGATAGTGGCCTACCATGGTTTCAACGGGTAACGGGGAATAAGGGTTCGATTCCGGAGAGGGAGCCTGAGAAACGGCTACCACATCCAAGGAAGGCAGCAGGCGCGCAAATTACCCAATCCCGACACGGGGAGGTAGTGACAATAAATAACGATACAGGGCCCTTTCGGGTCTTGTAATTGGAATGAGTACAATGTAAATACCTTAACGAGGAACAATTGGAGGGCAAGTCTGGTGCCAGCAGCCGCGGTAATTCCAGCTCCAATAGCGTATATTAAAGTTGTTGCAGTTAAAAAGCTCGTAGTTGAACCTTGGGCTTGGTTGGCCGGTCCGCTTTATGGCGAGTACTGGACCCAACCGAGCCTTTCCTTCTGGCTAACCATTCGCCCTTGTGGTGTTTGGCGAACCAGGACTTTTACTTTGAAAAAATTAGAGTGTTCAAAGCAGGCCTTTGCTCGAATATATTAGCATGGAATAATAGAATAGGACGTTATGGTTCTATTTTGTTGGTTTCTAGGACCATCGTAATGATTAATAGGGACGGTCGGGGGCATCAGTATTCAGTTGTCAGAGGTGAAATTCTTGGATTTACTGAAGACTAACTACTGCGAAAGCATTTGCCAAGGACGTTTTCATTAATCAAGAACGAAAGTTAGGGGATCGAAGATGATCAGATACCGTCGTAGTCTTAACCATAAACTATGCCGACTAGGGATCGGGTGTTGTTCTTTTTTTGACGCACTCGGCACCTTACGAGAAATCAAAGTCTTTGGGTTCTGGGGGGAGTATGGTCGCAAGGCTGAAACTTAAAGGAATTGACGGAAGGGCACCACCAGGAGTGGAGCCTGCGGCTTAATTTGACTCAACACGGGGAAACTCACCAGGTCCAGACACAATAAGGATTGACAGATTGAGAGCTCTTTCTTGATTTTGTGGGTGGTGGTGCATGGCCGTTCTTAGTTGGTGGAGTGATTTGTCTGCTTAATTGCGATAACGAACGAGACCTTAACCTACTAAATAGTGCTGCTAGCTTTTGCTGGTATAGTCACTTCTTAGAGGGACTATCGATTTCAAGTCGATGGAAGTTTGAGGCAATAACAGGTCTGTGATGCCCTTAGACGTTCTGGGCCGCACGCGCGCTACACTGACGGAGCCAGCGAGTTCTAACCTTGGCCGAGAGGTCTGGGTAATCTTGTGAAACTCCGTCGTGCTGGGGATAGAGCATTGTAAT
>CP095434.1:1335000-1340000 GCA_032598715.1 Debaryomycetaceae sp. JAC-2022a | reverse complement strand
AGTAGACACTCTGCATAGAGAATCCTACAGCAGAATGGCCCCTACAAGATCTACAAAGCGCTCATGGCGCAGGCCCATCACCAGGTTCACCACACCTGACGCAAGATAAACATGCATGAATTGTACATAGTACAGAAGAAGGAGAACCTCCATAGTATTGTTTCTTTTTCTGACCAAGTTGGCTCATGTATGTATGCATCATGTGCAAGGGGTAGCGAAAATGTGTGACGTTTGCGTAAAGAAACGCAAAAGGGATGTGGTGAAAAAGTTACAGATGGGATTGATAGGTTTTTATACTTTTGCAGCACTCTCAAGAAAGTAGCAATTTTTTTGCAACACTCGATGTTATACGCAGGAGCACCAGGTACATAGACAAAACTCAAGTAAACGATAAGAAGAATGCTATACACTTGACTGGACAAGTGAAGAACATCTATGGAACGAAAGTTCAAGGTATGGAAATGTAGAAGAAACACCATTGAGTGACTGTGTGAGTTTGTAGAACTAGACAGGACGCCTTGAGTGGCCTGAGAGGAGTAAGAGGCTAGGGATTATTGATCGGGAAGTAAGGCTGTAGCAGAAGGTAAAATGGACGTGTAATTACAAGTATGGTATCCAAGGCTACACGTGCTGTAAGGTTACATTAATACATGCAGAGGAACAGTTACGAACCCAAAATGAAGATGAGAAAGTGTACAAATGGAGGATGAGAGTCGTGCTTGAGATCAAAGTTTTATGCTATCAAAATGGTGCAAAATGGAGGCCAGCATCCTGAGCTAGGATTTGACCGAATTTTGAAAGTTCTGCTGCGAACGCGAAAATGTATTTTGAAATTGATGTAGACTCAAGGTTTTCAATGGTGGTCTCGGATCCTTGATACGACGAGATATAACGAATAATGTATGGCGAATAGGGCTACATTGTAGAGTGGATTATCTAGAGAAGTATAGTGAGTACCCCCAAATATTATTCCGAAATCAAGGTTTTTGGAAGGGTTTAGGCCAAGTTAGTTAGCAAAAATGTCTGTAGAAGATTCTGAATATAAGTTAGTGGCGTCACATTTGAGGGTCAATAAACATGATGGTTGCAACGTTGTGTATGTGAACTGCCAATAAAAAGCGCGCGCAGTGGGCGAAATTAATTCTGATGTATGTGCAGAACATGAAAAAAGAGAGAAAAAATGTTAAGTGAAAGACATTCCGTACACCCAGAGTAAAATTCGGCGACCAGCTCATGACTGCCATCCCGTGATGAAACTTTGTAACAGCGTAGAGGTTGTGTAAATATACATGATTTGCATGTATGGATGTAGCATTGAAAGGCTAGAGCGAGCAATGAGCGTGAGGCAGTGTTCTGGAGGATAAGTTAAGTTGACAATAGAATTGAAGAGAAGTCACCAATAAGAGAGTAATCATATGAAGGAGTGTTCAGTAATATGTGAATGTGACGTCATGAAAAGTTGATGATGGGCCTTGAGAATGGAGAGAATGGACCGAAAAGAGGATGAAAAGGTGCACAAATGGAGGATGAGAGTCGTGCTTGAGATCAAAGTTTTATGCTAACAAAATGGTGCAAAATGGAGGCCAGCATCCTGAGCTAGGATTTGACCGATTTTGAAAGTTCTGCTGCGAACGCGAAAATGTATTTTGAAATTGATGTAGACTCAAGGTTTTCAATGGTGGTCTCGGATCTTAGATACGACGAGATAAAACGAATAATGTATGGCGAATAGGGCTACATTGTAGAGTGGAGTATTCAGAGAAGTGAAGTGAGTACCCCCAAATATTATTCCAGAGTCAAAGGTTTTGGAAGGGATTGGACCAAGTCGACTAGCAAAAATGTCTGTAAAAGATTCTGAATCCAAGTTAGTGACGTGATTTTTGAGTGTGAGTAGGTGTATACGGAGGGACGTCGTTTATGTGAACTTTTGAAAAAAGCGTGCACCGTCCAAAAAAGTACCATTGATTTATCGAAGATGGGGAGATACGCCTGAAAGGTCGAAAATTCAAAATACAGGTATGAGAGATCTGAAAGTATATTCAGAGTTAGGCGACCGAGGGGATCACAATGAGGTAAGTATGAGCATAATTTTAGTACAAATAAGTGCATTTAGTGTGAGAGATACGAAGGCATGAGGTGCGGCATGGTCAGAAATCAAAGGTTAAGTGAGACGCACCTCAAGGTATGCAGGTCACGAAGCATAGGTCAATGGTGTATTGTGCGACCGAAGTGAGATTTGTTTATGTGTTTTATGGGAATAGATGCAAGTGCATAGTTGGAAAAGCAAAAAAGAGTACAAGCGTAGGAATGTTAGAAAGTTGTATCTGTGAATTTCGCATTTGTGGTGAAATCCATTTGTGAACATCTAAATTCAAGCGCGCAGAACTGGTGCGAAAAAAGAGTGGTTGAACCGCACAAATAGAAGCGGGCGCACCCTCGAGTTTGATTTTTCGTAGACACGTTATGCAGGCGTATTTTACGTGCATATGTATAACGAATGCCGGGGGTACTTTATGCGAAAGCATGAGACAATTGAAAGAATTGAAGAGTTCTACTCTTCAGTTCGATTAATGTCTTTATGGCCTCGTTGTTTAGTGGGGAGAGTTTAATGGTGAAACGTAAGTTTTCTATTGCTCTTTACGCTAAAACAACATGGGTTATCTCTTGTTTGAACACATTTATGTAGGAAAACAGAGTAGCCTGAACAGTCTTATACCAGATATCTAACGATTCTGTGTGTAAGCACTGAAGGATTTAGTGGATTACTAGCCTATGGCAAGTGTTTAACTAAAAACTTATTTGGGGGTCTGCTACGTTGAATAGCCAGATTTAGTTCTGTGATTCTCTGTAAGTAACCTCCTCCATGGTTGGTTATGTTAAACCTTTAGTGTGTAAACGTTAAAGTGTTTGACGGACATCATACCAGGGGAATTCAAAGAGGGCTATATGGATGTAGTTTGCTTGTGAATCGCTAGTAAAACAGCGATTTGTGAGCAACTACCGATCGAAGATGTTTTAATTAGTGTCTTTCGATTGTCAATTTAGACTAACTTCTTATTGTGATGGAAGACCTTGTGTCTTTCAGAGCAATAGTGAACCCTTCATTGGGTTTAAGATAGTTATCTGGTTGATCCTGCCAGTAGTCATATGCTTGTCTCAAAGATTAAGCCATGCATGTCTAAGTATAAGCAATTTATACAGTGAAACTGCGAATGGCTCATTAAATCAGTTATCGTTTATTTGATAGTACCTTTACTACTTGGATAACCGTGGTAATTCTAGAGCTAATACATGCTAAAAATCCCGACTTCTGGAAGGGATGTATTTATTAGATAAAAAATCAATGCTCTTCGGAGCTCTTTGATGATTCATAATAACTTTTCGAATCGCATGGCCTTGTGCTGGCGATGGTTCATTCAAATTTCTGCCCTATCAACTTTCGATGGTAGGATAGTGGCCTACCATGGTTTCAACGGGTAACGGGGAATAAGGGTTCGATTCCGGAGAGGGAGCCTGAGAAACGGCTACCACATCCAAGGAAGGCAGCAGGCGCGCAAATTACCCAATCCCGACACGGGGAGGTAGTGACAATAAATAACGATACAGGGCCCTTTCGGGTCTTGTAATTGGAATGAGTACAATGTAAATACCTTAACGAGGAACAATTGGAGGGCAAGTCTGGTGCCAGCAGCCGCGGTAATTCCAGCTCCAATAGCGTATATTAAAGTTGTTGCAGTTAAAAAGCTCGTAGTTGAACCTTGGGCTTGGTTGGCCGGTCCGCTTTATGGCGAGTACTGGACCCAACCGAGCCTTTCCTTCTGGCTAACCATTCGCCCTTGTGGTGTTTGGCGAACCAGGACTTTTACTTTGAAAAAATTAGAGTGTTCAAAGCAGGCCTTTGCTCGAATATATTAGCATGGAATAATAGAATAGGACGTTATGGTTCTATTTTGTTGGTTTCTAGGACCATCGTAATGATTAATAGGGACGGTCGGGGGCATCAGTATTCAGTTGTCAGAGGTGAAATTCTTGGATTTACTGAAGACTAACTACTGCGAAAGCATTTGCCAAGGACGTTTTCATTAATCAAGAACGAAAGTTAGGGGATCGAAGATGATCAGATACCGTCGTAGTCTTAACCATAAACTATGCCGACTAGGGATCGGGTGTTGTTCTTTTTTTGACGCACTCGGCACCTTACGAGAAATCAAAGTCTTTGGGTTCTGGGGGGAGTATGGTCGCAAGGCTGAAACTTAAAGGAATTGACGGAAGGGCACCACCAGGAGTGGAGCCTGCGGCTTAATTTGACTCAACACGGGGAAACTCACCAGGTCCAGACACAATAAGGATTGACAGATTGAGAGCTCTTTCTTGATTTTGTGGGTGGTGGTGCATGGCCGTTCTTAGTTGGTGGAGTGATTTGTCTGCTTAATTGCGATAACGAACGAGACCTTAACCTACTAAATAGTGCTGCTAGCTTTTGCTGGTATAGTCACTTCTTAGAGGGACTATCGATTTCAAGTCGATGGAAGTTTGAGGCAATAACAGGTCTGTGATGCCCTTAGACGTTCTGGGCCGCACGCGCGCTACACTGACGGAGCCAGCGAGTTCTAACCTTGGCCGAGAGGTCTGGGTAATCTTGTGAAACTCCGTCGTGCTGGGGATAGAGCATTGTAATTATTGCTCTTCAACGAGGAATTCCTAGTAAGCGCAAGTCATCAGCTTGCGTTGATTACGTCCCTGCCCTTTGTACACACCGCCCGTCACTACTACCGATTGAATGGCTTAGTGAGGCTTCCGGATTGGTTTAAAGAAGGGGGCAACCTCATCTTGGAACTGAAAAGCTAGTCAAACTTGGTCATTTAGAGGAAGTACAAGTCGTAACAAGGTTTCCGTAGGTGAACCTGCGGAAGGATCATTACAGTATTCTTTTGCCAGCGCTTAATTGCGCGGCGAAAAACCTTACACACTATGTTTTTTTGATTTGAAACTTTTGCTTT
>CP095434.1:1327500-1330000 GCA_032598715.1 Debaryomycetaceae sp. JAC-2022a | reverse complement strand
CAATTTTTTTGCAACACTCGATGTTATACGCAGGAGCACCAGGTACATAGACAAAACTCAAGTAAACGATAAGAAGAATGCTATACACTTGACTGGACAAGTGAAGAACATCTATGGAACGAAAGTTCAAGGTATGGAAATGTAGAAGAAACACCATTGAGTGACTGTGTGAGTTTGTAGAACTAGACAGGACGCCTTGAGTGGCCTGAGAGGAGTAAGAGGCTAGGGATTATTGATCGGGAAGTAAGGCTGTAGCAGAAGGTAAAATGGACGTGTAATTACAAGTATGGTATCCAAGGCTACACGTGCTGTAAGGTTACATTAATACATGCAGAGGAACAGTTACGAACCCAAAATGAAGATGAGAAAGTGTACAAATGGAGGATGAGAGTCGTGCTTGAGATCAAAGTTTTATGCTATCAAAATGGTGCAAAATGGAGGCCAGCATCCTGAGCTAGGATTTGACCGAATTTTGAAAGTTCTGCTGCGAACGCGAAAATGTATTTTGAAATTGATGTAGACTCAAGGTTTTCAATGGTGGTCTCGGATCCTTGATACGACGAGATATAACGAATAATGTATGGCGAATAGGGCTACATTGTAGAGTGGATTATCTAGAGAAGTATAGTGAGTACCCCCAAATATTATTCCGAAATCAAGGTTTTT
This sequence comes from Debaryomycetaceae sp. JAC-2022a, assembly GCA_032598715.1. Lineage (NCBI taxonomy): Eukaryota > Fungi > Ascomycota > Pichiomycetes > Serinales > Debaryomycetaceae > Debaryomycetaceae sp. JAC-2022a. Next base: position 1,329,334 of record CP095434.1, on the reverse strand, counting down.
GGAAGGGTTTAGGCCAAGTTAGTTAGCAAAAATGTCTGTAGAAGATTCTGAATATAAGTTAGTGGCGTCACATTTGAGGGTCAATAAACATGATGGTTGCAACGTTGTGTATGTGAACTGCCAATAAAAAGCGCGCGCAGTGGGCGAAATTAATTCTGATGTATGTGCAGAACATGAAAAAAGAGAGAAAAAATGTTAAGTGAAAGACATTCCGTACACCCAGAGTAAAATTCGGCGACCAGCTCATGACTGCCATCCCGTGATGAAACTTTGTAACAGCGTAGAGGTTGTGTAAATATACATGATTTGCATGTATGGATGTAGCATTGAAAGGCTAGAGCGAGCAATGAGCGTGAGGCAGTGTTCTGGAGGATAAGTTAAGTTGACAATAGAATTGAAGAGAAGTCACCAATAAGAGAGTAATCATATGAAGGAGTGTTCAGTAATATGTGAATGTGACGTCATGAAAAGTTGATGATGGGCCTTGAGAATGGAGAGAATGGACCGAAAAGAGGATGAAAAGGTGCACAAATGGAGGATGAGAGTCGTGCTTGAGATCAAAGTTTTATGCTAACAAAATGGTGCAAAATGGAGGCCAGCATCCTGAGCTAGGATTTGACCGATTTTGAAAGTTCTGCTGCGAACGCGAAAATGTATTTTGAAATTGATGTAGACTCAAGGTTTTCAATGGTGGTCTCGGATCTTAGATACGACGAGATAAAACGAATAATGTATGGCGAATAGGGCTACATTGTAGAGTGGAGTATTCAGAGAAGTGAAGTGAGTACCCCCAAATATTATTCCAGAGTCAAAGGTTTTGGAAGGGATTGGACCAAGTCGACTAGCAAAAATGTCTGTAAAAGATTCTGAATCCAAGTTAGTGACGTGATTTTTGAGTGTGAGTAGGTGTATACGGAGGGACGTCGTTTATGTGAACTTTTGAAAAAAGCGTGCACCGTCCAAAAAAGTACCATTGATTTATCGAAGATGGGGAGATACGCCTGAAAGGTCGAAAATTCAAAATACAGGTATGAGAGATCTGAAAGTATATTCAGAGTTAGGCGACCGAGGGGATCACAATGAGGTAAGTATGAGCATAATTTTAGTACAAATAAGTGCATTTAGTGTGAGAGATACGAAGGCATGAGGTGCGGCATGGTCAGAAATCAAAGGTTAAGTGAGACGCACCTCAAGGTATGCAGGTCACGAAGCATAGGTCAATGGTGTATTGTGCGACCGAAGTGAGATTTGTTTATGTGTTTTATGGGAATAGATGCAAGTGCATAGTTGGAAAAGCAAAAAAGAGTACAAGCGTAGGAATGTTAGAAAGTTGTATCTGTGAATTTCGCATTTGTGGTGAAATCCATTTGTGAACATCTAAATTCAAGCGCGCAGAACTGGTGCGAAAAAAGAGTGGTTGAACCGCACAAATAGAAGCGGGCGCACCCTCGAGTTTGATTTTTCGTAGACACGTTATGCAGGCGTATTTTACGTGCATATGTATAACGAATGCCGGGGGTACTTTATGCGAAAGCATGAGACAATTGAAAGAATTGAAGAGTTCTACTCTTCAGTTCGATTAATGTCTTTATGGCCTCGTTGTTTAGTGGGGAGAGTTTAATGGTGAAACGTAAGTTTTCTATTGCTCTTTACGCTAAAACAACATGGGTTATCTCTTGTTTGAACACATTTATGTAGGAAAACAGAGTAGCCTGAACAGTCTTATACCAGATATCTAACGATTCTGTGTGTAAGCACTGAAGGATTTAGTGGATTACTAGCCTATGGCAAGTGTTTAACTAAAAACTTATTTGGGGGTCTGCTACGTTGAATA
>CP095434.1:1315000-1320000 GCA_032598715.1 Debaryomycetaceae sp. JAC-2022a | reverse complement strand
TAATACATGCAGAGGAACAGTTACGAACCCAAAATGAAGATGAGAAAGTGTACAAATGGAGGATGAGAGTCGTGCTTGAGATCAAAGTTTTATGCTATCAAAATGGTGCAAAATGGAGGCCAGCATCCTGAGCTAGGATTTGACCGAATTTTGAAAGTTCTGCTGCGAACGCGAAAATGTATTTTGAAATTGATGTAGACTCAAGGTTTTCAATGGTGGTCTCGGATCCTTGATACGACGAGATATAACGAATAATGTATGGCGAATAGGGCTACATTGTAGAGTGGATTATCTAGAGAAGTATAGTGAGTACCCCCAAATATTATTCCGAAATCAAGGTTTTTGGAAGGGTTTAGGCCAAGTTAGTTAGCAAAAATGTCTGTAGAAGATTCTGAATATAAGTTAGTGGCGTCACATTTGAGGGTCAATAAACATGATGGTTGCAACGTTGTGTATGTGAACTGCCAATAAAAAGCGCGCGCAGTGGGCGAAATTAATTCTGATGTATGTGCAGAACATGAAAAAAGAGAGAAAAAATGTTAAGTGAAAGACATTCCGTACACCCAGAGTAAAATTCGGCGACCAGCTCATGACTGCCATCCCGTGATGAAACTTTGTAACAGCGTAGAGGTTGTGTAAATATACATGATTTGCATGTATGGATGTAGCATTGAAAGGCTAGAGCGAGCAATGAGCGTGAGGCAGTGTTCTGGAGGATAAGTTAAGTTGACAATAGAATTGAAGAGAAGTCACCAATAAGAGAGTAATCATATGAAGGAGTGTTCAGTAATATGTGAATGTGACGTCATGAAAAGTTGATGATGGGCCTTGAGAATGGAGAGAATGGACCGAAAAGAGGATGAAAAGGTGCACAAATGGAGGATGAGAGTCGTGCTTGAGATCAAAGTTTTATGCTAACAAAATGGTGCAAAATGGAGGCCAGCATCCTGAGCTAGGATTTGACCGATTTTGAAAGTTCTGCTGCGAACGCGAAAATGTATTTTGAAATTGATGTAGACTCAAGGTTTTCAATGGTGGTCTCGGATCTTAGATACGACGAGATAAAACGAATAATGTATGGCGAATAGGGCTACATTGTAGAGTGGAGTATTCAGAGAAGTGAAGTGAGTACCCCCAAATATTATTCCAGAGTCAAAGGTTTTGGAAGGGATTGGACCAAGTCGACTAGCAAAAATGTCTGTAAAAGATTCTGAATCCAAGTTAGTGACGTGATTTTTGAGTGTGAGTAGGTGTATACGGAGGGACGTCGTTTATGTGAACTTTTGAAAAAAGCGTGCACCGTCCAAAAAAGTACCATTGATTTATCGAAGATGGGGAGATACGCCTGAAAGGTCGAAAATTCAAAATACAGGTATGAGAGATCTGAAAGTATATTCAGAGTTAGGCGACCGAGGGGATCACAATGAGGTAAGTATGAGCATAATTTTAGTACAAATAAGTGCATTTAGTGTGAGAGATACGAAGGCATGAGGTGCGGCATGGTCAGAAATCAAAGGTTAAGTGAGACGCACCTCAAGGTATGCAGGTCACGAAGCATAGGTCAATGGTGTATTGTGCGACCGAAGTGAGATTTGTTTATGTGTTTTATGGGAATAGATGCAAGTGCATAGTTGGAAAAGCAAAAAAGAGTACAAGCGTAGGAATGTTAGAAAGTTGTATCTGTGAATTTCGCATTTGTGGTGAAATCCATTTGTGAACATCTAAATTCAAGCGCGCAGAACTGGTGCGAAAAAAGAGTGGTTGAACCGCACAAATAGAAGCGGGCGCACCCTCGAGTTTGATTTTTCGTAGACACGTTATGCAGGCGTATTTTACGTGCATATGTATAACGAATGCCGGGGGTACTTTATGCGAAAGCATGAGACAATTGAAAGAATTGAAGAGTTCTACTCTTCAGTTCGATTAATGTCTTTATGGCCTCGTTGTTTAGTGGGGAGAGTTTAATGGTGAAACGTAAGTTTTCTATTGCTCTTTACGCTAAAACAACATGGGTTATCTCTTGTTTGAACACATTTATGTAGGAAAACAGAGTAGCCTGAACAGTCTTATACCAGATATCTAACGATTCTGTGTGTAAGCACTGAAGGATTTAGTGGATTACTAGCCTATGGCAAGTGTTTAACTAAAAACTTATTTGGGGGTCTGCTACGTTGAATAGCCAGATTTAGTTCTGTGATTCTCTGTAAGTAACCTCCTCCATGGTTGGTTATGTTAAACCTTTAGTGTGTAAACGTTAAAGTGTTTGACGGACATCATACCAGGGGAATTCAAAGAGGGCTATATGGATGTAGTTTGCTTGTGAATCGCTAGTAAAACAGCGATTTGTGAGCAACTACCGATCGAAGATGTTTTAATTAGTGTCTTTCGATTGTCAATTTAGACTAACTTCTTATTGTGATGGAAGACCTTGTGTCTTTCAGAGCAATAGTGAACCCTTCATTGGGTTTAAGATAGTTATCTGGTTGATCCTGCCAGTAGTCATATGCTTGTCTCAAAGATTAAGCCATGCATGTCTAAGTATAAGCAATTTATACAGTGAAACTGCGAATGGCTCATTAAATCAGTTATCGTTTATTTGATAGTACCTTTACTACTTGGATAACCGTGGTAATTCTAGAGCTAATACATGCTAAAAATCCCGACTTCTGGAAGGGATGTATTTATTAGATAAAAAATCAATGCTCTTCGGAGCTCTTTGATGATTCATAATAACTTTTCGAATCGCATGGCCTTGTGCTGGCGATGGTTCATTCAAATTTCTGCCCTATCAACTTTCGATGGTAGGATAGTGGCCTACCATGGTTTCAACGGGTAACGGGGAATAAGGGTTCGATTCCGGAGAGGGAGCCTGAGAAACGGCTACCACATCCAAGGAAGGCAGCAGGCGCGCAAATTACCCAATCCCGACACGGGGAGGTAGTGACAATAAATAACGATACAGGGCCCTTTCGGGTCTTGTAATTGGAATGAGTACAATGTAAATACCTTAACGAGGAACAATTGGAGGGCAAGTCTGGTGCCAGCAGCCGCGGTAATTCCAGCTCCAATAGCGTATATTAAAGTTGTTGCAGTTAAAAAGCTCGTAGTTGAACCTTGGGCTTGGTTGGCCGGTCCGCTTTATGGCGAGTACTGGACCCAACCGAGCCTTTCCTTCTGGCTAACCATTCGCCCTTGTGGTGTTTGGCGAACCAGGACTTTTACTTTGAAAAAATTAGAGTGTTCAAAGCAGGCCTTTGCTCGAATATATTAGCATGGAATAATAGAATAGGACGTTATGGTTCTATTTTGTTGGTTTCTAGGACCATCGTAATGATTAATAGGGACGGTCGGGGGCATCAGTATTCAGTTGTCAGAGGTGAAATTCTTGGATTTACTGAAGACTAACTACTGCGAAAGCATTTGCCAAGGACGTTTTCATTAATCAAGAACGAAAGTTAGGGGATCGAAGATGATCAGATACCGTCGTAGTCTTAACCATAAACTATGCCGACTAGGGATCGGGTGTTGTTCTTTTTTTGACGCACTCGGCACCTTACGAGAAATCAAAGTCTTTGGGTTCTGGGGGGAGTATGGTCGCAAGGCTGAAACTTAAAGGAATTGACGGAAGGGCACCACCAGGAGTGGAGCCTGCGGCTTAATTTGACTCAACACGGGGAAACTCACCAGGTCCAGACACAATAAGGATTGACAGATTGAGAGCTCTTTCTTGATTTTGTGGGTGGTGGTGCATGGCCGTTCTTAGTTGGTGGAGTGATTTGTCTGCTTAATTGCGATAACGAACGAGACCTTAACCTACTAAATAGTGCTGCTAGCTTTTGCTGGTATAGTCACTTCTTAGAGGGACTATCGATTTCAAGTCGATGGAAGTTTGAGGCAATAACAGGTCTGTGATGCCCTTAGACGTTCTGGGCCGCACGCGCGCTACACTGACGGAGCCAGCGAGTTCTAACCTTGGCCGAGAGGTCTGGGTAATCTTGTGAAACTCCGTCGTGCTGGGGATAGAGCATTGTAATTATTGCTCTTCAACGAGGAATTCCTAGTAAGCGCAAGTCATCAGCTTGCGTTGATTACGTCCCTGCCCTTTGTACACACCGCCCGTCACTACTACCGATTGAATGGCTTAGTGAGGCTTCCGGATTGGTTTAAAGAAGGGGGCAACCTCATCTTGGAACTGAAAAGCTAGTCAAACTTGGTCATTTAGAGGAAGTACAAGTCGTAACAAGGTTTCCGTAGGTGAACCTGCGGAAGGATCATTACAGTATTCTTTTGCCAGCGCTTAATTGCGCGGCGAAAAACCTTACACACTATGTTTTTTTGATTTGAAACTTTTGCTTTGGTCTGACTTAGAAATGAGTTGGGCCAAAGGTTTTATACTAAAACTTCAATTTTATTATTGAATTGTTAATTAATTATATTGTCAATTTGTTGATTAAATTCAAAAATCTTCAAAACTTTCAACAACGGATCTCTTGGTTCTCGCATCGATGAAGAACGCAGCGAAATGCGATAAGTAATATGAATTGCAGATTTTCGTGAATCATCGAATCTTTGAACGCACATTGCGCCCTATGGTATTCCATAGGGCATGCCTGTTTGAGCGTCATTTCTCTCTCAAATCTTCGGATTTGGTTTTGAGTGATACTCTTAGTCAGACTAAGCGTTTGCTTGAAATGTATTGGCATGAGTGGTACTAGATAGTGCTGAACTGTTTCAATGTATTAGGTTTATCCAACTCGTTGACCAGTATAGTATTTGTTTATTACACAGGCTCGGCCTTACAACAACAAACAAAGTTTGACCTCAAATCAGGTAGGACTACCCGCTGAACTTAAGCATATCAATAAGCGGAGGAAAAGAAACCAACAGGGATTGCCTCAGTAACGGCGAGTGAAGCGGCAAAAGCTCAAATTTGAAATCTAGCACCTTCAGTGTTCGAGTTGTAATTTGAAGAAGGTAACTTTGGTTTTGGCTCTTGTCTA
>CP095434.1:1307500-1310000 GCA_032598715.1 Debaryomycetaceae sp. JAC-2022a | reverse complement strand
TTATTCCGAAATCAAGGTTTTTGGAAGGGTTTAGGCCAAGTTAGTTAGCAAAAATGTCTGTAGAAGATTCTGAATATAAGTTAGTGGCGTCACATTTGAGGGTCAATAAACATGATGGTTGCAACGTTGTGTATGTGAACTGCCAATAAAAAGCGCGCGCAGTGGGCGAAATTAATTCTGATGTATGTGCAGAACATGAAAAAAGAGAGAAAAAATGTTAAGTGAAAGACATTCCGTACACCCAGAGTAAAATTCGGCGACCAGCTCATGACTGCCATCCCGTGATGAAACTTTGTAACAGCGTAGAGGTTGTGTAAATATACATGATTTGCATGTATGGATGTAGCATTGAAAGGCTAGAGCGAGCAATGAGCGTGAGGCAGTGTTCTGGAGGATAAGTTAAGTTGACAATAGAATTGAAGAGAAGTCACCAATAAGAGAGTAATCATATGAAGGAGTGTTCAGTAATATGTGAATGTGACGTCATGAAAAGTTGATGATGGGCCTTGAGAATGGAGAGAATGGACCGAAAAGAGGATGAAAAGGTGCACAAATGGAGGATGAGAGTCGTGCTTGAGATCAAAGTTTTATGCTAACAAAATGGTGCAAAATGGAGGCCAGCATCCTGAGCTAGGATTTGACCGATTTTGAAAGTTCTGCTGCGAACGCGAAAATGTATTTTGAAATTGATGTAGACTCAAGGTTTTCAATGGTGGTCTCGGATCTTAGATACGACGAGATAAAACGAATAATGTATGGCGAATAGGGCTACATTGTAGAGTGGAGTATTCAGAGAAGTGAAGTGAGTACCCCCAAATATTATTCCAGAGTCAAAGGTTTTGGAAGGGATTGGACCAAGTCGACTAGCAAAAATGTCTGTAAAAGATTCTGAATCCAAGTTAGTGACGTGATTTTTGAGTGTGAGTAGGTGTATACGGAGGGACGTCGTTTATGTGAACTTTTGAAAAAAGCGTGCACCGTCCAAAAAAGTACCATTGATTTATCGAAGATGGGGAGATACGCCTGAAAGGTCGAAAATTCAAAATACAGGTATGAGAGATCTGAAAGTATATTCAGAGTTAGGCGACCGAGGGGATCACAATGAGGTAAGTATGAGCATAATTTTAGTACAAATAAGTGCATTTAGTGTGAGAGATACGAAGGCATGAGGTGCGGCATGGTCAGAAATCAAAGGTTAAGTGAGACGCACCTCAAGGTATGCAGGTCACGAAGCATAGGTCAATGGTGTATTGTGCGACCGAAGTGAGATTTGTTTATGTGTTTTATGGGAATAGATGCAAGTGCATAGTTGGAAAAGCAAAAAAGAGTACAAGCGTAGGAATGTTAGAAAGTTGTATCTGTGAATTTCGCATTTGTGGTGAAATCCATTTGTGAACATCTAAATTCAAGCGCGCAGAACTGGTGCGAAAAAAGAGTGGTTGAACCGCACAAATAGAAGCGGGCGCACCCTCGAGTTTGATTTTTCGTAGACACGTTATGCAGGCGTATTTTACGTGCATATGTATAACGAATGCCGGGGGTACTTTATGCGAAAGCATGAGACAATTGAAAGAATTGAAGAGTTCTACTCTTCAGTTCGATTAATGTCTTTATGGCCTCGTTGTTTAGTGGGGAGAGTTTAATGGTGAAACGTAAGTTTTCTATTGCTCTTTACGCTAAAACAACATGGGTTATCTCTTGTTTGAACACATTTATGTAGGAAAACAGAGTAGCCTGAACAGTCTTATACCAGATATCTAACGATTCTGTGTGTAAGCACTGAAGGATTTAGTGGATTACTAGCCTATGGCAAGTGTTTAACTAAAAACTTATTTGGGGGTCTGCTACGTTGAATAGCCAGATTTAGTTCTGTGATTCTCTGTAAGTAACCTCCTCCATGGTTGGTTATGTTAAACCTTTAGTGTGTAAACGTTAAAGTGTTTGACGGACATCATACCAGGGGAATTCAAAGAGGGCTATATGGATGTAGTTTGCTTGTGAATCGCTAGTAAAACAGCGATTTGTGAGCAACTACCGATCGAAGATGTTTTAATTAGTGTCTTTCGATTGTCAATTTAGACTAACTTCTTATTGTGATGGAAGACCTTGTGTCTTTCAGAGCAATAGTGAACCCTTCATTGGGTTTAAGATAGTTATCTGGTTGATCCTGCCAGTAGTCATATGCTTGTCTCAAAGATTAAGCCATGCATGTCTAAGTATAAGCAATTTATACAGTGAAACTGCGAATGGCTCATTAAATCAGTTATCGTTTATTTGATAGTACCTTTACTACTTGGATAACCGTGGTAATTCTAGAGCTAATACATGCTAAAAATCCCGACTTCTGGAAGGGATGTATTTATTAGATAAAAAATCAATGCTCTTCGGAGCTCTTTGATGATTCATAATAACTTTTCGAATCGCATGGCCTTGTGCTGGCGATGGTTCATTCAAATTTCTGCCCTATCAACTTTCGATGGTAGGATAGTGGCCTACCATG
>CP095434.1:1297500-1300000 GCA_032598715.1 Debaryomycetaceae sp. JAC-2022a | reverse complement strand
CATGATTTGCATGTATGGATGTAGCATTGAAAGGCTAGAGCGAGCAATGAGCGTGAGGCAGTGTTCTGGAGGATAAGTTAAGTTGACAATAGAATTGAAGAGAAGTCACCAATAAGAGAGTAATCATATGAAGGAGTGTTCAGTAATATGTGAATGTGACGTCATGAAAAGTTGATGATGGGCCTTGAGAATGGAGAGAATGGACCGAAAAGAGGATGAAAAGGTGCACAAATGGAGGATGAGAGTCGTGCTTGAGATCAAAGTTTTATGCTAACAAAATGGTGCAAAATGGAGGCCAGCATCCTGAGCTAGGATTTGACCGATTTTGAAAGTTCTGCTGCGAACGCGAAAATGTATTTTGAAATTGATGTAGACTCAAGGTTTTCAATGGTGGTCTCGGATCTTAGATACGACGAGATAAAACGAATAATGTATGGCGAATAGGGCTACATTGTAGAGTGGAGTATTCAGAGAAGTGAAGTGAGTACCCCCAAATATTATTCCAGAGTCAAAGGTTTTGGAAGGGATTGGACCAAGTCGACTAGCAAAAATGTCTGTAAAAGATTCTGAATCCAAGTTAGTGACGTGATTTTTGAGTGTGAGTAGGTGTATACGGAGGGACGTCGTTTATGTGAACTTTTGAAAAAAGCGTGCACCGTCCAAAAAAGTACCATTGATTTATCGAAGATGGGGAGATACGCCTGAAAGGTCGAAAATTCAAAATACAGGTATGAGAGATCTGAAAGTATATTCAGAGTTAGGCGACCGAGGGGATCACAATGAGGTAAGTATGAGCATAATTTTAGTACAAATAAGTGCATTTAGTGTGAGAGATACGAAGGCATGAGGTGCGGCATGGTCAGAAATCAAAGGTTAAGTGAGACGCACCTCAAGGTATGCAGGTCACGAAGCATAGGTCAATGGTGTATTGTGCGACCGAAGTGAGATTTGTTTATGTGTTTTATGGGAATAGATGCAAGTGCATAGTTGGAAAAGCAAAAAAGAGTACAAGCGTAGGAATGTTAGAAAGTTGTATCTGTGAATTTCGCATTTGTGGTGAAATCCATTTGTGAACATCTAAATTCAAGCGCGCAGAACTGGTGCGAAAAAAGAGTGGTTGAACCGCACAAATAGAAGCGGGCGCACCCTCGAGTTTGATTTTTCGTAGACACGTTATGCAGGCGTATTTTACGTGCATATGTATAACGAATGCCGGGGGTACTTTATGCGAAAGCATGAGACAATTGAAAGAATTGAAGAGTTCTACTCTTCAGTTCGATTAATGTCTTTATGGCCTCGTTGTTTAGTGGGGAGAGTTTAATGGTGAAACGTAAGTTTTCTATTGCTCTTTACGCTAAAACAACATGGGTTATCTCTTGTTTGAACACATTTATGTAGGAAAACAGAGTAGCCTGAACAGTCTTATACCAGATATCTAACGATTCTGTGTGTAAGCACTGAAGGATTTAGTGGATTACTAGCCTATGGCAAGTGTTTAACTAAAAACTTATTTGGGGGTCTGCTACGTTGAATAGCCAGATTTAGTTCTGTGATTCTCTGTAAGTAACCTCCTCCATGGTTGGTTATGTTAAACCTTTAGTGTGTAAACGTTAAAGTGTTTGACGGACATCATACCAGGGGAATTCAAAGAGGGCTATATGGATGTAGTTTGCTTGTGAATCGCTAGTAAAACAGCGATTTGTGAGCAACTACCGATCGAAGATGTTTTAATTAGTGTCTTTCGATTGTCAATTTAGACTAACTTCTTATTGTGATGGAAGACCTTGTGTCTTTCAGAGCAATAGTGAACCCTTCATTGGGTTTAAGATAGTTATCTGGTTGATCCTGCCAGTAGTCATATGCTTGTCTCAAAGATTAAGCCATGCATGTCTAAGTATAAGCAATTTATACAGTGAAACTGCGAATGGCTCATTAAATCAGTTATCGTTTATTTGATAGTACCTTTACTACTTGGATAACCGTGGTAATTCTAGAGCTAATACATGCTAAAAATCCCGACTTCTGGAAGGGATGTATTTATTAGATAAAAAATCAATGCTCTTCGGAGCTCTTTGATGATTCATAATAACTTTTCGAATCGCATGGCCTTGTGCTGGCGATGGTTCATTCAAATTTCTGCCCTATCAACTTTCGATGGTAGGATAGTGGCCTACCATGGTTTCAACGGGTAACGGGGAATAAGGGTTCGATTCCGGAGAGGGAGCCTGAGAAACGGCTACCACATCCAAGGAAGGCAGCAGGCGCGCAAATTACCCAATCCCGACACGGGGAGGTAGTGACAATAAATAACGATACAGGGCCCTTTCGGGTCTTGTAATTGGAATGAGTACAATGTAAATACCTTAACGAGGAACAATTGGAGGGCAAGTCTGGTGCCAGCAGCCGCGGTAATTCCAGCTCCAATAGCGTATATTAAAGTTGTTGCAGTTAAAAAGCTCGTAGTTGAACCTTGGGCTTGGTTGGCCGGTCCGCTTTATGG